>SIJG01000123.1:238989-404869 GCA_023374025.1 Heterodera schachtii
GATTTTTTTATTTGTTTATTAAATATTAGTTTTTACAAATTATTTAAATTGCTATATTTTATATGTTAAATTCTTTTTAATAATAGTTTATTTTGTTTATTACCCTTATTTTTCATTAGTGAATGATATAAAAATTGGTATTATTTTTTCATACAATTATACAACTTTTTTTTAATTACTTAATGTGATTTCATTAATTTTTAGCGAATAGATTTTTTCAATTATTTGTTGTCATAGCCTTTAAGTCTTAACTTCATTTGATGGCTGGCATTTATCAAAGTGCGCAGGGATCAAATCCATCATCCTCGTCAATAGTTGATTCTTATTTAGAATGGATGTACAAAAAAAACAAAATAAAATTAAAATAATATAGTGATCTTTTATTTCTTAATTAAAATTTTGAATTCAAAAATAAATTAAATTTATTAAGCAAATTATTAAGCAAAATATTTTTCAAATAATTGCATTTCGTATAATTATTTTGTTTAAATGAGAATTTTTAATTAATTTAATTATTTGGAAAAAATCTTTGTTAATTTTTTATTAAATTAATATTCAACGATTTTATTAACTTCTTTGCTGGATTTTATCTTTCACTTTAATACTGAATTCTATTATTAGAATTTATTATATTCATATTGTAAATTCGCATTCAAAATTCGACAAAATGAAATCGGCCTTATTCTTGTATTATTTTCATTTTGTTTCATATTTTATTTTTGGCGATTCGCCTGTTTCTTCTTTTCTCCTAAACTTTTTTACGCAATCCGAAAATGGTATCACCTCATTAACAGAATCTATCCCACGAATAATTGTCATAATAAAGGAATTGACGATGACCAATTAAATGATTTATAATTTTAATTAATTTATTTTTTACTATTTTCTTTTGATTTTCTATATATTTATTAATTTTATTCGTTTTCATTTATTTTATGCTTTTTGTTTAATTTATTATTAAAATGAGCATTTGTTGCTCAAAATACCGTTAATTTCAGCAGTGAGAAGAATCAGGCCCTCAAAATTTTAAAGTATTTATATATTAATTAATTGTTGTTATATGAATAATAATTTCAACACTTTTTATAGTTATATCCAGTTAAAACAAATTAAACTGATTAAAAAAATAGTTTTTTTTTCAATTTCTTTTTATTTCAAGAATTAAATGATGCGAAATTTTAGTCATTTAATTTTTTATTATAAAATTATATTGTATTATTTTAATAAAAAGTCAAATAAAATTGATTAATATTTACATTGCAATTCAAATATTATTTTCTTTTTTATCTTTTTACATTAATATCATTGTATGGCTTTTTTCTAATAACAATATTTAGAGGAACATTAATGTTTTATTCCTTTCTAAATTTTTTAAAAACGATTTGTATATTATCTCATAAATTGTTTTAAGTTTCGTAAAAACGAACGCGCATCGTTTAACAACATTCCATGTATCTCACATGAATTTATTAATATACTTTTTTCGTCAAAATTGTTGTTTCGCAAATTTTTGAATTATGCATTTTATTTTTTAATATTCTCGCCATCAGATAATATTTTCTCAATTTTTATTTTCCTTTAAATTTTAAATTTTTTTATTTAATTATTTATGATTTTGAGAGTAAATTAGATTATTTATATTTCTTTCTCCATTTCTCGTTCTAGCTGTGGTTTTTCTCAAAGTTCGTTTTTTCGCCGGAAAATTAATTATATTTATTTTGATATTTCTTCAAGTTTAATTAATTTTATAAAATGTCTAATCGTTCATATAATTTTTAATTTCGCTTTTGGTAAGTTTTGATTATATGCGATACACATATTTTAGTACCTTTTAGGATTGTAATTTGCTTTAATTTTTTACGATAGAGTTTATTTCTTTAATTTTTGCCCATAAATTACAATAAAATTTATAAATCTTTACAATTTTACTTTTTACTTTTATTTAACTGATTATTTTTATTATTATTTCTATTATTAATTTTTAATAATAATTTATTAACAATATTTCCAAGTCCAGAAGCTCCACAATTATTGCGGAAATAATCAGAATGGTCATTTATAGGATAAGCTGTAGGAATAGTTTCAAATGAAAAAAGAACCTAACAGTTTTTGCAACTTAATGTTGATTGATTGAAAATTTTTTGAAAGTATTAAAAAATTTAATTAATTTTTTGCTCTTTTTATTATGTAAATAATATTCTTCTTTGTAAACTTTTTCAATTTTTATTATATTTTTGCGATTATTTAATTTTAATTCTTTTAAATTTATTTGTTTTAGGTTTCTTTCTTGATTGAGATTATTATTTAAATATTTTATTTTTTTTAAATTTTTTCATAATTGCTACCCACGAACATTTATGAGGAAAGTTGTTTTTTAATAATTGTGCTTACAATTTTGCATTTTGATAATAAAAATTTTCAAAATGAAATATAGTATTCAATTCAATATTTATTCTTATATTTATATTTTCAATTTTTCTTGTTTAAAACTTTAAAATATATTTTTTAAAACTGAAATAATAAGATTTCCAATTTAAATGGATAAGTTTTTTTTGGTTAAATGCTCATCAATAGAGAACAACTGACAACTTTTGCGTGTTTAGCTCATTAATTATTTTTTTTTTGTAAATATTAATTTATATATTAGACAAAGATTATATTTTTAATTAAACTTATTCAGAAAGATTATCTAATAACGAATATTTATTAATTATGCATTCAGATTCATATTAACTTTCTTTTTGTTCTATAAAAAGTACAGTTCCTCATTTTTGACCTGTAATTTTGGAACAGATTGTAGAAAAAATATTTTTATATGGTTTGGTATGAAAATGAAATAATTTTAGGAATTTAATATTTTTAACAGCTTAGAAATTATACAAGGCCTCTTAAGCCTGAATACCCTTTCCAATCTGGTAGTATACATATTTATAGATTCTAAAAACTATTTCAAACTCATTAAACTTTTGAGGTTTTGCTTTAAATTTGGTTTTATCTTGTCGGGGTGGGGCTCCACCTGTTCGTTTTGCCATTTGAATGTATATATGCGTAAATATAAAACTTACTTTAATTATAATAATTTAAAAATAACTTACGTTGTGTGGCTTATTTTGTCAAAATTTGGTAAAAAAACTAGAAGCAATATTCATAATAATATTTATTCTTATATTCGTTGAATTTTGTATATTTGAATTTACGTTAATTTTAATAAACTTTAAAAATTTATTAAAATTTTAACAAATCTAGAAGAACTAAAAAATTATATTTTTCTTTATTTCTTTGTTTCCTTAATATATTATTTAATTTATCGCGGTGTATTTTCACTTTAAAAGGTTTAGTATATTTTTTCTTTTTTATCAAAATAAATAAATAAACTCATGTTGAATAGAGAAGGCTTTCATTTATTCTTCTTAGTATGCATTTGTATTTTTATGTTGCCTTGGTATTTTGTATTTCATTTATTGAGTTTGTACGATTTAAAAATGTTAATGCTTTAATTATTTGTAGGGTGTATTAGATTTAGAACGTAATATATTCTTATTCTTCGAAATTTTAATATACATATGCATGATTCAGATTGGTTCCATTACAATTCCTTCAAATCAATTTATTTTGCATAGTTAGAATAGTAGACAAAAATGTTTGCATTAAAAATTTCAATAAAATTTATAATTTAATTATAAACCTAAAAATTTTTAATATTAATTATTTAATAAAATGTTAATTTATTACTTTTTTAAAATTAAAAAAAAAACAAAAAATATCATTAAGAAATCGGAATTTTTTGCTCAACTTAAGTTTTCCTTATGTTTAGTTTTATATATGTTTAATTTACTAATATTTAAAAAATTTCAAAAAAAATGTAAGAATTAAAGTTAATTTTATCTTGATTAATATTTAACATTTATTTTTCAATTATTAACCAACATATTGTATGTTTGTCTTGCATTATTTATAAAAAACTTTAGAAAATAACAATCTCTTCTTTTTAATTTTTATTCCTTTATAGGCGAAGGCCCAATTTTTATTTTTTATCTTTTAATTGAATGAACTTTAAAAATTTAATCATGATCATTAATAAATATTTAAGTATTACTTTTTAATCTATTAACTTTTTACCTGAAACATATACAATTTGTTTCGAATGCATAGATTTTGTAAGTTTTGTTTTTTTACATATGCTATTAATTTTATTTACCGATTTATAAGAATTATTTTTAAATATTCAATTTAGTAATGTTAAAGTAAAATCGAATAATTATTGTATGTTTCTATTTATCTTTTAAAAAAATATTTTATTTTTTACTTTAAATCTTGACTTTGATGTGAAACTCTCGGCCTTTGAAGTTTTTCCTTTTAATATGTATTTGTAAAAATTAATTTTTACTTTATTTCTGCATCTTAAAATACTCCAAATTTTTATTATTTTTTTTAACTTATAAGTTGTTAAAAGCGTTGAATTACTTAATACTAATATTTAGAATACATTTCCCTTTATTTTAATTTTTATATTTCAATTAGTTTTCACTACTAATGTAAAAATCATTTTATTTTTACGCATTTATTCAAATTATATTATTTGGTTTGTGAATTTTATTATAAATTGTCTTGTATTTAAATATATCCCCCGACTTTGGGTGAGAATAATTATTTTTTCACTTACAGTTGATTAACTTAAATAATTATTTTTTTCAGCTATTAGATTTAATTGATTGTAGGGACCCACCAAAGATGATTTTTAGATATTGTATATGATAATTTTTAGTATTAATCTCAATTTATTAACATTAATATTTTTATTAATCTTTTTATCAATTATAGAAATTTTTCATGTCTATTTTTGGTAATTTTATAAATTCATTATTTATTTATTTTATTTTTTCTGCCTGAAGTAATCAAATGTTAAATCCAATTCGAAATAAAATAATTTATTGGCCTGGTTTGGCCAAGATTTTTTAGTGTTCTGGATTAATTTTATGCGCATATTTTTGCTACTTTTCGTGCATATTTTTGGCAGCCCTGGTTATCAATATTTAAAACGTATTTTATTTATTATTTAAAAGGTATTATGATATAATATTTGCATTTATATAAACAAATTTCAATAAATGCTAAAGAATTTTTTTTAAATTATTTAATTTATTCAAATGCAATCTTATAATTTATGCTACGAGAAAATAATTTTTATATATATATAAAAATTCAGAATTTTTTAAGTAAACTATTAATTCTCCTTTTATCAATTAGAGCATGGATAAAATTTTCATTTCCAGGCTGTCAAGGATTTATTTTATTTTTTCTTCTTGGACACTGAAGTCCTTAGTACATCTGATTTTATTCTCGCCAAAACACCTCCTGTTTTATTAGTTTTTCTTTTTAGGTATATTTATTATCCTACTGCTGAATTGACTAAGCAAGAGGATATAAATCCATAGACCAAATTGATTGAATTAAATGCTTGATTATATTTATTAGGGATTTACTTTAATAAACCAATTATAAAAAAATTTTATTTGATTAATTTGCTTAATGACATTTAAGAAAGAGAGGAGGAGAGAGAGGGCGAGTCAGAGGGAGAGAGTGAGAGAAAAACCGCATGTAAAAAACCGCGAAATATATACCAAAAACGTACAAAACCCACAAATATATTAAGTTTTTTCTAAAAAAATAATTGAATTTTACATTTATTTTCAAGTGCTTTCCCGTGCCACATTTGAATAGGCCCAGATATGCAACTTTGACCACTTCCATTGCTGAACTCATTTGGAGTTCGCCTTGTCCAACGAGCAGGAATTTTGGCTTCATGCAATGGCATTCCAATGGATTTTCTATTAAATTTAAATTTAGAAATATTTTAAAATTACTTACCAATTTCTTCCGTCTTAAGTTTTTCTTGTGCCCTCGTTGAACTTGTGCCAACTTCAGCTTCCTTCTCCTGTTTTTGTCCTTTTCTGCACCTCTCCCAACTTTTCACATATGCTTCAGCTGCTATTGATAACATTTTCCAATATTCGCAAATTTCAACCAATTCTTTGTAAGATTTTTTGAATCCAATTTCTTCTGGCTTTTTCCAGATGGCCCACTTGGACAGCCCGAACAACCCGAACAGCCTGGACAACCCCCGTACAAAAAACATAAAAGGGGCAAGGTGAGTAGTACATTTTTTTCCATTGTTCAAAAATATATAATTATTATTATAGAATGTGACCGGGGCTGAGAGACGTCGAAGGCGCATGGCCAAGGAGGCTCAAAATCAAGATCAATAATTGGATCAATTTTTTTTGATTTTTTCTGTTCTTTATTAATTGTTGACAAAAAAAATAAATAATTTACTTATAATGCGTTAACAATTTAATTGAAAGAAAAAATTAACAAAATTTAAAAAAATGGAGTCAAATAAATGGTTATTCGGGGAGGGACCAAAATATTTAAAATTTTGACATGGGACTTGGCAAGTTAGGCACTTGCACATATCATCCCCAGCCCATACAATTGAACAATCGGCGCACACATTGACGTGTGCGCACTCCTTCCTCCCAAACATTGCTTCGCCGCCAAGGCAGAACATGCAGTGTTGCTCCCATATTGGGGTCACACCGCTGTCGTTGTCCAAAATTGAAGATCCCATTTTCTTCTCCACCATTTTTTTTGCGGCGCGGAAGCTTTGAAGAGCCAGTCGCCGGCACCGCGCATTCTGCTCCTCCAGTGCCGCCTTCAAATTTTTGCGGTTCCGCTCACGCTCCACCTGCATCTGAGCATCCATCTGCTCCCGCATTTTCCACTCAGCCGCTACAATTGCGAATTCCGCGCACACCTTCGCCTCCTCCAACTTTTCTTTCATGAATTTTTTGAGTTTGACCTCAAAAAATTCTTCTTGAAAGCATTGTTGGTGTGTACCTAAAGTGGGGATAAAGTCAGAAATGTCAAATTGATAACCAATTAAAAAAAAAGTTACCGGAAGCAGCAGCATTTGAAGTTGCCGGTATTTCTGGTGAATCGTCCAACAACACGCGTTTGCGTGTGTCGGGACGCACAAATTGCGTTTGCTTGTTCTAAAACATACCGTAATAATTAAAAAATGGTGCTATTAACAGCTTACGTCGCTCGCCCAGGCCTCAAGCTGGTCTAGCCGGGAGCGGAAGTTGACAAAACGGTGCCGCACATCCTTCATTTTTTCATTCTGCAGCTTCAGCATTTCCTTCAGAATGCCAATTTCCGCTTCTGCTGCTTGCAATGAAGCCGACAAAGATCCCGAATTAGCTTCCATTTCGGTGACAGGAATTGTTCTTCGTTGAAAATTGGACGAGACGGGATGGGGTGGGGTGGGGGGAATTAGTCGAGATTAAAACAAAAACACCAAAACAAACCCAACCCACTCCGCTACGGTCATTCACACCCAATCATTGCGCAAAATGGGTACGATTTATTTAAGAGATAAGCATTAAAAAAACAATAAATTATGAAGTGTTTAAACTTTCTCGATCTTTCGTTTCTTCGGTGGCGCCATTATGTCAGTTGCGTTGCAATTCACGCGTGCGCAATCCTCACACATTTGGAAACTAAGGGTCACATTGTCATCGTCCTCTAGTCGTCTAACTTTCTCTTTGTTCTCGTACAGTTTTCGCCAGTCATCGTCGCAGAGATAAATTGCCAGCATGTACTTGCCATTGAAGATTTTCCAGAGAGCTCGTTGGTCAACTTTTGCCTTTTTAGGGGACGGAGTTTGATGCATAATTTTTTCGGTAAATCTGTAAAATATAACGCAAAAAATAAAAGCAAATTTATTTCTATTAAATTATAAATAAAACATAATTTACGTACTTTGGTTGATTATTTAGCAATTTTATATTATTAAACATAAATCATTTAAATGTATAAAATCAAATAATAATAGAGAATTCAAACAATTCAAGTATATATTTTTTTTATATTAGAAATAGCTGTTTTAATTATTAGAAAAATTATAACAAACAATTATATGCTGTTCCTTATCTTGAAAGAAATGCGTAACTTTTTTAAATTCAAAGCATAATTAATTTAATTACACCGATTTATATGCTTGTTGAGCAATTTGAAAATAAAAATATAACGGTATTCATTTCAATAAATACCTAATAAGAACACTATATATATAATTATAGATAAAAGTAAAATGCAAGAAGTAAGAAATTTGGGAAATATTGAATTTAATTAAAAATAAAATAGCAATTATACCAAACACAATGTAAATAAATAGATTAAACCTAGATTCAAAATCTTAACATTTTAAATAAACCATATTTAAAAAGACCAAAAAATCGAGAAATATTCAATAAATTAACATTTTTAGTGATATTACCGTAACACAGGGGAAGATATAAAAAAATTCTTAATAGAAAATGATTTTTTGAAGTAACAGACAGATATAGCACATAAATTATTACAACATACAAAAAATTCCAAGGTCAATAGAGTTTCCAGAAAATAAACAGTTTTTGGATTAGTTCATTTTCGTGGACGAGTCGTAGAGCAATCATTCAAATACGATTTGTAGCAAAATACATATTCATCACAATAATATGAAAAAATCGAATAAATTATATCCCGGTCAGAAGTGCCTTTCGAGACTCCGCAATATTGACTTAGTTAATATATTATTTACTTATATTTCGCCGAATAAATGCAAAAATTAAGTTTATTAAAAAGCTTTCTTATAATTAAATTTGTTTAATATTTTCAAATTGCTTATCTGTTAGCAACTGTATGCTAATGTAAATAAAATACTTATTTTTTTTAAATATTTTTATTTTATTAAAGGAATTGAGACAATATTATTTGTATAAAGATAATACAATTTTTTATTTTCTTATCAAAGAAAAAATAAAATAATTGCAGAAAAATTGCTTCTACAATTACTTAATCAAATATTCGTGAGAATCAGTTTAAATTTAATATATATATAAATGAATGTAAATTTGGCTTTACATAAAAGAATATATGTAATGTAAAAATACAAAGTAAATAATTTGTTAAAATTTAAATAATTCTTACATATATATGAAAATATTTGTTAAATTAAATATCTTTTTATTTTTGTATGAGCTAATGAACAATTATTAAAATGTGTAGTATAATAGAAATAATATTTAATTAATACAAAAAACAAAAAAGTATATATAAAAAATTAATTGTAAATAAACTAAATAATTTTGGTATACAATCAACAAATAAATTAATTTATATAAATTTAAAATGTAAATTAAATATGAAATGGAAAAGAAAAAAATATAATTATAGATTTATTAAATAGTTTTATTTAAATAAAAAAACTTATTAAACTTTTAAAACACTAAAAATAAAATGTAAAATAGATTCCTAAAAGAAATTAATAGAGACAAAAAAAATAATTATTCTAAAGATAATGGATAAAAGAAAATTTTGCGAAAAAATAATTGATTTATAAAAAATATTTCATTTATTTATTATTTTCAAATACATTATAATGAACAGGCAAATAAATGAAAGTATTTTCCATGCGGATCCTTTCCGAGCCACAAAGTCGGGATCTCGAAATGATCTTTACGTTCTTTTTATGAAAGCTAAAAATCTTGAAAAGTTGGGGTTACTTTGTAAGGGTTCAGCCAGAATTTTCATTTTCAAAAATTTATCACCCTTACATGAACATATCAAAAATCGAAAATAGCTAAAAAAAAATTCCTGCGCCCATTTTTATTGTTCTCTTTTTCTTTTAGCAATAGATTATGCACCATTTAATAATCTTTTTTGTCTTATTATAAATTTAAATATTACAATGTTAACCGAAGAATGTATTGAAATTAAAATTACTACAAAAACTTTAAATTGCTCACTGAAAAAATTAAAACGATCAAAGTTAAATAAAATTATTTAAAAATAGACAATTTTTAATGTTTGAAGCAGCTTAATTAAATGAGATTTCGTCAAAATGATTGTGTGAATTTGTGCGCATTATGTTGATTTTTTTGTTTAAATTTACGTGTGTTATTACCCCAAAACAGAAAAGTACCAAAATTGTCAAAAATTTTTACTGCAAATTTCATTAAAATTTCTTAAAAAGACTCCATTCATAAAATTTGGTTTACAACATATCGCACTTTTTATATTTTCATTGGAGAACTCAAAATTCAGGACAATCTGAAAATTCAGGACATTTTTGATTTTTCAGATAGGTACCCTCCAATTCAGGACAAATCTCAAAAATCAGTACACTTGGGAACTCTGATTTAAATTAATAAAAATACATAATTGAATTTCTTATAAAGTTTAAGGTGAAACGCAATGTATTTTTGAATTTTATTAGTTCAATTGCATAATTCGAAGGCATTTTCTGCAAAGTTTTAATGATTTTTTGGAAATTACGAATGGAATAAGAAAATCAAATGCTTAGAAATTCTTCTGTCGCTAATTTTCATTTTCCATTCATTTTTATAACTTCATTAAAAATGCGCAATTTTTCACCGTCAAATAGTTCAAAGTTTATATTTTTATGGTTATTTTTTCAATCTTTCTTTTGTCTCTCTTTCTCTCTCCCTTTTCTCTCTATTATCTCTCTATCTCTTACTCTTTATTTTTCTCTCTCTTTTTCTAAAAATTATCTTCCATTGTTTATATTATTAATTACAAAGTGATCATCAGAGTCATATGTAAATTAATGGATATATTATAAAATACAAAGCACAATTTTGAAACTCCTACAGATCAGAAGAAAGGAAACCCATTAAAATATAGCTACATTGTTTATATTATTAATTAATAAAGTGACCATCAAAGTCAAATGTAAATTAACGGAAATATTATAAAATACAAAACACAAATTTGATTTCAAGGGATTTAAATGATTTTAAGAAAAAAAAAACATTAAAATAGCAAAAATTAAAAATTATGTTTCAATATTTCAAATAAGAAATTATAAAATTAAATTTATATCTTTTATTAAAATTTCGAATTTTCAATAAATAACAAAATTATTGCACTCTCAATAATTCTTTAACATTAAATATAATAAAAAATAAATTAAAATTCAAAATTCAAAAAAGAATTAATATATAAAGCATTTAAAATGCTATACATTCAAATTTCATTATATAAATAAATTTAATTTTATCTAGGCCTTGTTTTAGCAAACTTTACTCGAAAAAGCATATGCTAAACTCAATGGAGGATACATGTTAATATATGAAGGAAAATTATAAAATTTAAGAATGCAAATTCAAAAATAATAAGAATTGTATAAAAAAAACTATCTTTCTTTTTCATTTTCACTGAATAGCAGCAGTTTATAATAGAACAAAATTAAACACAAATGTTTATTAACTAAATAATATGTTAACATTAGCATAAAATAAAACTTTGTAATAAAATTTTTTTAACAAAAAAAGCAGAATTTAATATATTAATTGTTTAACAAAAAGAAAGAGAATTATAAAAAAAAAGTCGGAATCTTAAATTTATATTAATAAAAGAAAGAAACGCTATTTAACGATAAAAGTCGACCCAGAAATGAATATATCGGGTATTAAATCATTTATTTCATAAAAAGTTTAAAAATACATAATAAAGGAAATAAAAAAGTTTGATCTGCTTTATTGGCTAACAATAAATAATTCACTTATCTGAATCGCTCGAGCTAATATAAAATTGGCAACTGTGATAGCGACTAAAGCATAAAAATAATAAAAACCTTTTAACATTGAAAGTACTCAATGTGAAAGCAGAAAATTATAACTAAAGCAAATATAAATGAAAAAAAGTATACATAACAAAACATTACATCTTATTCTTCTTTAATAGAAAAAAATGTTAAATGGAAAACTATTAATTATTTTGCTGAAGATAGCAAGACATGGCGATGACCTGCGTTTCGCAAGTACAAAAATGCATTAATTAAAAAACTGTGCTGCTACAAAAAAAAAATTAATTTACAATTATTAAAACATATGCTGCAATAAATGACGAAAAAGTTCCGCCGCATTGCTAGAGAAAAATTATTGAAATTAACTAAAAATATTTATTAAAGTATAAATTATAAAAATTTGATATATCTATATATATATATATATATATATATATATATATATACAACATAAGCTTGAATATAACTTAGGCGAAATCAAGAACTAAAATGACATATGACATGAATGTGAAAAGCCGAATAAAATAAGTTATTCTAGTGCATTCTCTTTGATCTCTTAAATACAGAGTCATTTATGATGGCAAAAAATATTTTTAGTTTAATATACCCTAAAGATGCCTTAAAGTAAAAACTAATAAATTTATCCAAGACATTTCTTTATTTGGAACTGCTGCTAATGACATAATAAAATTATAAATATAAATAATTTCACAGATCAAAAATAATTTATGAAACAGTTATGTTTGAAGAGAAATGAAGGAATCACAAGAAAATAAAATACATAGATTTTAAAGAAGCAATTCTGATGTAAATAATTTAATATATCTGCTTATATAAAAGGTTGTTTATTCCTGAATTAAATAACTAATTAGTAATTAATTACTTGGTTGTTATATTTTTTTATGATAAACCTTTTTAAATTTAAAATGCATCCGAGTTCAAAGTAAACTCGATTATTTCTTGGGTCTTTGCTGCACTCAGGGGAGAAGAAGTCATCGAAAAATTCGCCGAAAATTGTTGTCTAATTGTTCATAACTATCTTATTTAACCTATTAGTTTTTAATAAGCACCAAAATTAATATTATTTTTTGAATATAAAATGAAATATGTTGATAAACAATACTCCCTCAATCAACAAAATTTTAGACTTAATAAAAAGGGAAACATAATAAAATAAAACAGCAGTTTATTAAACAAAAATAAACATTAGTAAATTCCTGCTCAAATAAAATTAATTGATTTTTCTTTAATAATCCGTGAGAGAAATTTTATTGTTCTTTTTCGAATGAAGCAGAAGTCGATGGCAACCAGTACTTTTTAATGGTTTTATAAAATTTTCATGATGAAAATCAGCTCATTCGGCACCAAAAACTGCCAAAAATTTTTAAACGAAAAACATTTAGGAATAAATTCGGGAAAATATTGATCATATGGACCAAAGCCCAAAATGGTCGAAATATATACCAATCGATAGCTCTCGGTCTGTAAGGGAAGAATTCGAAAGAATTTTTTTGCGGAAACCAATCCCTGAAGAGTTATAAACCCGGGACTGAAATGGCCAAATGCCTTTGGGACTGAGCCGTCTACCACTCAAAACGCATGGAATTCGACAAAATTGGTATCAATCGATTCCTCTAGGCTCCTAAATTATGAATCCGAAAGAATTTTTGGATAAAAATGAAAATAACCGAAGTTATGGGTCACCATAACCTAGAAGAATGAAACTAGAAAAACCGTCGATAATTTGAAAATTTAATTTTTCCTATTGCGCTAAAAAACCGCCGCACACTCGACTACGGCGGCCAGTAGGTGGGGCGAGACTATGGGCTACGGAAGAAGTCCGCGCGTGATCCGCAGGCGGTTGACTGATTGGCGGGGGCCCTTCGGGCCCCCGTAGTCAACCGCCTGTGGCGCTCGTCAGACTGCTTCCTCCGCCCTACGTCTCGCCCCACTACTTGCTCCGTCTTCGCATGCTCCCTTTTGCGAAGTTCAAAAACCTAGTGTTTTATGTTTTTTTGGCTCACCTAAATTAATTTTTTGTCAAAGTCATTTTTTGAGATTTTTGAAGACCCATAACTTTTGTCAATTTCTTTTTTATCCAAAAATTCTTTCGGATTCTTTATTAGCAGACCGTGCGGAATCGATTCATATTCATTTTGTCGCAATTCCATGCTTTTTAAGTCAGTGGACGGTTCAGTTCCAAAGCCATTTGACCATTTCAGTCTAGGGTCTGTAACTCTTCAGGGATTGGTTTCCGCAAAAAAATTCTTTCGGATTCTTCCATTACAGACCGAGAGCTATCGATTGGTATATATTTCGACCATTTTCGGCTCTGGGCCATATGATCAATATTTACCTAAATTCGTACAAATGGTAAGGGAACAACACCTAAAAATTTAATACAGCAGGTTAAAAAGTTTATTAATTTTTGAATAACTTTTTATTTTACACCCACCCCAAAATTTGATACTTTTTAGAGCCTATTTTCCATTTTTAAACCTGTTTTGGAGTTTTTTACAGGTTAAAGTCTACCTATTTTGGCGGTTTTTGGCCTAAAAAATGGAGTAGTCATAATCCTTACATAATTTGAATTTTCCTAATTTGTAACTTGCCGCAGTGAATTAATTTGTTTGCATTTTTTGTACATTTCCTTAAGAAAAAAGCAGAAATTTCAAGAATTTTAGGTCTTATTAATCAATTTTTCGCCACTATTTTTGCCAATATTTCAGTTCCACTTTCTTATTTAAATATTTTTACTTTTTTCTATTATTTTCTATCTCTCTCTCACTCTCTCTCTCTTTTCTACGCCTAATTAACTCTTACTCGTATCTTTCGTTGTCTCTGTCTCTCTTCTCTCCTCTTACTCGCTCTTTCTCTCTCTTCTCTTTCACTTTGTTCATTGGTCTCTCAGAGTTTCTCTCACTCTCTCGCTGCATCCATAGCTAATCGACATAATACGACGCTGCCCTATCGCATCGTTTGCCTTGCCTTCTTCGCGAGCGGAAAATTGAAGAAAGACAATTAAATTCAACAACAAAATTATGCAAGATGTAAAAACTATATTACAAAAACAAGAAAAAATTAATTAAATAATAAAAAATAAATGCGTAAAAGATAGT
Organism: Heterodera schachtii; assembly: GCA_023374025.1. Classification (NCBI taxonomy): domain Eukaryota; kingdom Metazoa; phylum Nematoda; class Chromadorea; order Rhabditida; family Heteroderidae; genus Heterodera; species Heterodera schachtii. Next base: position 253,759 of record SIJG01000123.1, read on the forward strand.
TTTGGACTTCAGCTGAAATAAAAGAGACAATAAAATAATCATTTTCTAGTGAAAATCAATTAAAATAAAATAATTTCTCGAAATTTTAAAATAAAAAAATTAATAAATTAAAAATAGTTTAAAAAATCATCTTGTTTGAGTGAACAGAAATGAAAACATTCAAATTTTTAAAGCTCATTCAGAACTAAAAGTTTGGTGATATGCTCAAAGGCAAAAGCATTGAATAAATAATCTTATATATTCTTAAAATTCAATAAAATTATACATCTATTTTTTCAAATTTGATAAAATCATAACATAACATATTAAAAAATATAATTTTCATATATTGACTATATAAAAATGTTCAATTTATTATTTACGTAAACAGTGATTATATAATAAAAAAATGAAAACTTTGAAGGACAGCAGCTGTCGATCTAAAGGTTTTTCGCTTATTGCCATGTGAAAATGTTTTGAATTATAAATGCCTTGAATGATGAAATAAATGATTAACAATAAATGAAAAAAGCCCATCAAATTGACATTTTGATAAAAAATGTTACGAAAAAAATATATTTATTAATTGAAAAATTCATAATTTAATAGAAATATTCCGATCAAAATTTTTTATTAATAATTAAAAAATTAATCGGAAAAACATTATTCAATTAAGGTGATTGTATATTATAAATTCAGTTTTTAAATATCTTTTTAATTTATAAACTATGTATATGTAAAATTAGTAATGAAAATTTAAAACAACATTCGAACAATAAGTAGATACAGAAACAATTAAAAATTACATAAACAAAATTAAAGCCCCATTGAAGCTCACCACTAGGGTTGTAAATTATATGGATTAACATATTTTTTCTGCGTATATGCTACTAAGAAAGCGGCTCAAAAATAGCATTTCTGCGTTAAAATTTCTTGATTTGGTGAAGGTTTTTAGTCGATATAAATCCATATTTTGGGGGTTTTCGGGAATAAATCCATATTTCGCCATTTTTGCGTTTTTAGTCCATATTTTGGCCATTTATTGGAAATTTTCACAAGAAAAATGCAAAAAAGCGAAAAATACACACCTAAAGATAAACTTTTTGGAAATTAAAAAAAATTATACCCCCAAAAATACGAAAAATTTGAGTCTTCATCGTAATTTTGGCATTTTTAATAAATATTTTCGCCATTTTTTTGCGAATATTTCTTTTTTTTAATGAGAATTTTTTCGAAATTTTGGTAAACTTGGAAGTATTTTTGATACAACGAACAACAATAAAAATATTTTGTATTTTTAAGTTTTAAATCTATTTTTTGGTTGTTTATTGTACTTTTTAAATTTATTTAAGTAAATATTAAATATACACACCTTTTTTGGGATTTTTGATGGTATACAACATATATTTTGGCATTTTTTGGTCCATATTTTGGTACATATTTGGCCATTTTTGGGATTTTTAGTCCATATTTCGGGCTTTTTTAGTTCATATTTTATGTCCATATTTTACATTTTTTAGTCCATATAATTTGCAACCTTACTCACCACGATCAAAGAAGTAAAATAAATTAACAAATTTAACGTTTTAATAAAAATTCTAAGAGCAAATTTTATTTTAAAATTATATTGTCAATTTAACTTTAATTGAATAGAATCAATAAAAACAATATAAAAAATATCTGAAAATGAATTTGAAGAAGAACTTCCGGGACTCGAGGAAGAATAAAAATATTCATTTTTTGTTTTTAATGTTATTTAATAAAATAATTAAAAATTTATTCAATCCAATACCGAGGAGTATGCCTATAAAATTCGCTGAAACTATATCTCTACTTTTAGTATACCTTTAAAATTTAATAAGCTTATGATCAATTAGCAACAATTATATAGGAAAAACTTTTCTTTAATTGAACGAATATACCAGTAGAAGTTTATAAAAAAAGAAAGAAATTTCAATTAAAAAAAGCTTATCTCTTAAGTGGAGCCCAAACGACATTTAAAATAAAACAATTGATATTTTTGTTGAAATGATAAATATTTTTATAACCTAAAAATTTGAAAAACTGTATTTCTAGAATCAAAATTTTTAAATTATTAAAACAGCTGGTAATGAATTGGAATTACATAATGTTACTAATGTAAAATTGTGAAATATATTACCAAATATACATTTTTACATTTACAAACAAGAAATTAAGGCCAAGACAAACAAATCAAACAACTAATTAAAATAAAAACTTTATTGCTGTACAATCAAACAAGAAAAAGTTGATGAAGAATTCAAGTTCAAACAACTGCTTTATTGTTTTCCAATTAAAAGCATATTTATAAGAAGCGGTTACAAATAATAAAAATATAAGAATCTTCCAATATATAAAAAATATTTCTGTAGATAAAATTAATTGTTTTCAAATTTGAGATTTTTAAAGCAAAAATAATTGCACAGAATAAAAGAAAGGAAAAGTAATTTTAAAGGATAATAAATAAATTAATATTCAATTAGCTTAAATTATAGCAAAATTTAAACTTCACAATGTCATGAATGTGGAGACAGATAATAGCTTTACTTTAGAGCCTCAATCTTTTGGGGCCAAAAACATCGGACACTGAGGAATGAGTTGGGTGATAAATTTAAGTCATGCTTTTATCAAGAAGCATAAAAAAGGTTATTCTCTTTGGTTCAATTTTCATTTTTCGATAAGTACAAACAAATATTTTTAATAAAAATTGCCATTTTGCAAAACTTGAAACATCAAACTCACGACAAGACCATAAATTTTCAAGCATTTATACAACAGGAATTTTTGTATAATTTGTGGGCATGACACAAATTAAGTCATTTCTCTCGTCAAATTAAAAATACAAATTTTGTTATTTAAATTATTTTTTGTAAAATTGAAAAGTTTATCAACAAAAACTTAAAGATAAAATAATTTATATATATTAAATAGTGAACTTTATATATAAAATTCCTACCAATGGAGATCAACAATGTCTTGAATATCTTCCACTTGAATATTGTTTTATTAATATAACTAATTTTTATGAAAAATAAAAAGTGAAATTATTAAAAAGTGAATTTATTGGGTTTTATGTAACAATTTCTAACTCTAAAGAATATAAGCCCGAAGTAATAAATCAAATTTAATTCCAAAATTATATTATGCCTAATTTCAAGTATTTTTGAAAATTATTCATTTTAAAATATTAATTTTTAAATTTTGATAAAATCAACTAAATTTATAAACATTAACAATCAAAATTGATGTTTTGTTTTATCTAGATCTTTCTATTAATGAGAGGGACAACAATAAATAATATTAGAAAATATTTTTTATTTTAAAGTAATATAAAAAATATTTATTTAAAAAAATGAAAATTTAAATACTTAGAAAAATTAATTTCAAGCTTTTGTTAATTAATTAAAAAATGAAAATATTAAATAGATTCCTTTATTAAAAAAAATTTAAATTTAACTAAAGGCGAAAAACATCTAGCTATAAAAGTATGATTCTTAAAGATGATTAAAAAATTGTTATATAAAACAGTTTATTAAATTAAAGAATAAGAATTCAATTCAAATAACAGGCACATATTCCAAAGATAAAAATATTAACACGGGAATAAACAATATATTATTTTATAAAATGTAATTAAAATTTTTATAAAATAAAAATAAACTATGTAAAATAACAAAGAATACTTAATTTGTTCAAATAAAACAAAATGTTAAATTATTCGGAAAGAAATTATTAATACGAATGCAAAACATTTCGGTCAACTTTCAACATTGAACATCCTTGTCGCGCACATGCTTGCTTTGATGCTAATCAAGCATATGCGGCACGTTCCACTATAGGCAGCGTCTGAACATTTGTAATTAAATAGATTTTTATAAAACAACTGCAAATTCAAAAATAAAAAAGAATATAGGAGTAAAATATATTTAATTTAAATAAATTGAAATCAAAAAATAATGCTGTAATTTAAAATTAAAATGCAGAAAAAATTAACTTAAATTAAGCAAAAAAATAAAATAAATTATTTGATATATTTGGTATATTAATTAATGATTTAAAAGTAAAAAATCAGTTTAAAAAAAATAATTTGCCAACACAGAATTTGAAGTCAAATTTAATGAATGTTTTATGTATTTTTACCAAAATTGAACAGATTTGACTTTTAATCGAATTAGAAAATACACAAAAAACTAAATTCAAAATTAGTAAATTAAAATTTATTCGTAATTGTTTAGCAAAAAACCCGAAATATTGAAATAAACAAAACATTAATTTTGTAAAAATTTAATTTACGACTAAAACAAAAGCAAAATAATCATAACAAAAACATATTTTGATTGAATAGATTTCAACCTCAAACCAAGGGAACAACTTTGATCTCATTAATCTGATCTCATTAATCAAATTAATTGCACACAAATTTTCAAAAAATTCCTTAATAAGTTTATTTTTAAAATAATACTAATAATTATAATAAAAAAAATTAAAATGATTAACATTGACAATTACATATTGGAAATTTAAAAAAATGTCCAGCTAGCATTAGTTTGGTTTTAAAGTATATTTGAAAGTAATTATAGGAAATAAATTTAATATATTTTCTACCGTGGATTCGTTTTTTTTGAAAATATACAACATACATATAAATTCATAAAGAAATGCTCAAGTTAAAATGAACAGGAATTTTATGATCTAAAAATAAATTATAAATACTTAAAAAGACATTTAAAAATCAAATGCTTATTTAACATTAATATTAAAATACATGTTAATAATTTTTTTAAAATATATTATATATTTATTAAATTATTATAATAAAGCCAAACAATTAATACTTAACTTTTGAAGAAAATAAAAAACTGACAAATAAAATTTTTAAACAATTTACAATTTGTTAACTACAAATACATTTAATTCAAAATGCGATAAAATTATAGCAACCAACATTAATTTATAAAATTAAAAAATTAATATAATATAAATTTAGAAATTTAGAATCTTCTACATATTCTAAATTATTTAATAAATGATTGATGGTAGAAACAAAAGTAATAAGGAGAATCTTGGACAAGAACCATGATTCATTTTGAAATGGATAGTTACAGTTGAAAAATCGATTATTGTATTAAAGAAAAAAAAATAACAAGAATTTTCATACAATATAAAACCATTATAGTAAAAATAAATTATTTTAAACTACAAATTTTGTTAATATTTAGTAATAAACCTAAATGTGTTAAAAATTAGGATTAAAATTTCATAAAATCAATTAGCTTTAAAGCTTTACCGTTTACACAAAAAATTTGTTTGTTCGAAGACAATAAAAATATTTAATTATGACATCGAGTCCATAATAATTTAAAGAAAAATTCATCAATTTTTACTAAATATCAGAAAAATGCAATATTACAAAATCAATCGAGAATTCACGGCAAAAGCCAAAACGGAATTATTTTAAATTTACGAATGGAAAATAAATAAAATTTGTATTAAAGTAAACAAGTATAATATTTTGTTTTAAAATTTGATTTTCTAAAATCAAATTATACCAATATTTTAAAAATTTGATCCAACAATCGACAATGTTCGAGTATAACAGTTAATTTCTTTTAACATTGCAGTTCTTCAAAAAATTTGCAAATTTATAACGGATTAAGAAAGAATTCAACTATTCTATAAAAGCAAGAGACAAATATACTTTTATAATAAAAATTAAATGACTAAAATTTCGCATCATTTAATACTTGAAATAAAAATGAATTCAGTAGAAAAATGATGGAGGCGAACAATGTTGTCCGTCAGCTGTGAGAAGGACGATAAGCGCGTCCTTTTCATCGACAAAACGCGCAGGAAATGAAGAAAAAACGAACATAAAAATGAAAAGCAATGTTTACAGCTTTTCTCAGAAAAATTTAAATAAAATCATAATTTTAAATGAAAACACAGAATTACCAATACTACTAAATCTATAGAGAAAATTTCTAAAATTAAAAGACCATAATTTTAACCCAAGAGTAACGACTGAGCATTTACTAGAATTATAATTATTATACACAAAAAAAATAACTATAGATTTGCCGGGATGATTTTGAAAATGTTAAAAATATATCTTTAAAAAGCCATTGTTAAAAATTTAATAGAAAAATCTTATTTTTTTACATAATTATTCATCCAATTACTCTCATGAAATAAAAAATGAATAAAAGCAAAAATTTAATTAATAAAAATAAAATTATTCAATCGCCTTTTCTTGACAAATAGTTCAAAGTTAAATTATGCTATGCAATAAAAATAAAAACCTTTATTAAATAAGAAAAAACGTAAATTGTGGCATTTTTCGAATTTTAAATCCGATTTCAAAATATTAGTATATTAATTGTATTAATTGAATTCAGTGTTAAAGTGAAATAAAAAAATCCAACAAAGAAGTTAATAAAATCATTGAAAATTAATTTATTAAACAAAGATTTTTTCAAATAATTTAAAAATTTTCATTTAAAGCCTGATTCTTCTCACTGCTAAAATTAACGGTATTTTGAGCAACAAATGCTCATCTTAATAATAAATTAAACAAAAAGCATAAAATAAATGAAAACGAATAAAATTAATAAATATAACGAAGAAAAAATGTACAACCGACCTTTGATTCGGAAGAATACACAGAATAAATATATATTTGCCGGGATTATTTTGAAAAAGTAAAAAATATATCTAAAAAGTCATTTGTAAAAATTTAATAGAAAATCAAAAGAAAATAGTTAAAAAATAATTAATTAAAATTATAAATCATTTAATTGGTCATTGTCAATTCCTTTATTATGACAATTATTCGTGGGATAGATTCTGTTAATGTTGTGATACCATTTTCGGATTGCGTAAAAAAGTTTAGGAGAAAAGAAGAAACAGGCGAATCGCCAAAATAAAATTTGAAACAATATGAAAATAATTTAAAAAATTTTATAACATTAATTTACTAAAATTTGTGAATTATAATTATAAATTTTTTGCAAATAGTCCATTAAAAATTCAAATAGCTAATTCGTATAAAAAGCAAAAAATTAAAAAAAAATAAAAATAAAATCCTGCAAAGAAGTTAATAAAATCGTTGAATATTAATTTAATAAAAAATTAACAAAGATTTTTTCCAAATAATTTAATTAATTAAAAATTCTCATTTAAACAAAATTAACTATACGAAATGTAATTATTTGAAAAAATATTTTGCTTAATAAATTAATTTATTTTTGAATTAAATAATTAAGAAATAAAAGATCACTATAATATTTGAGTTTTATTTGGTTTTTTTTGAACATCCATCTAAATAAGAATCAACCAATCAATTATTGACGAGGACAATGGATATGATCCCTGTGCACTTTGATGAATGACAGCCATAAAATGAAGTTAAGACTTAAAGGTTATGACAACAAATAATTGAAAAAATCTAATCGCTAAGAATTAATGAAATCACAATTAATTAATTTAAAAAAGTTGAATAATTGTATAAAAAATAAAAGTAATTTATATATCCTTAATGAAAAATAAGGGTAATGAACAAAATAAAAAAGATTTAATTTACATATTTCGGGCTTTTATACATATTTTACATATTCCTGTATTTTTTATAATAAATAAAAGGAAAAAATAATCTATAATAGTAACTTAAAAAAATTCATTTTTAAATAAAGTTTCTACTGACCTCTTAGCCAAAGTCGTGAGTATTTGGCTCCACTAAATGTGGCAAAGTCAAGAATTATATATTTAAATAGAACTTATATTATTATTATTATTATAGGTTTAATGGAACTTATTTATTATAGGTTTAAATTCTATTAAAAAATAAAAATTAATAATTTTATCAAAATAATATTTTATTAAAAATGGGAATCAATTGTTGATCAAAGTGTTACAGAAGCAATGAGTGGGCCGAGTTCCATGGGATGTGAAGCAACTAAAATAAACCAAAGCATTAAAAATTTCCAAATGATTAATCTCGACCTATTTAAAAATGGAAAAAATATAAAAATTATAAAGCCAAAAAACAAATACTTAATGACCAAAAAAAATCAACCAGAATAAAAATTCCTCAAATTCAAAAGTTAACATATTCCAAAACCAAATGAATTAAAAGGTTAGCCGACTTTTGCGCCGCGGACATTTGCGCCGCACCATTTGCGCCGCGACACTTGCGCCGCTCAGCAATAAAGACAATTGCGCCGCGAACATTTGCGCCGTGCCATTTGCGCCGCGACACTTGCGCCGCCTAACAAAAACGACATTTGCGCAACGAAATTTGCGCCGCTCATCAAAAATTTTATAAGATTGACAGCAACAATTTTTCTAAATTAGAATCGATTGATATTCAATCAAAAATCGCAAAATAAGGACGAAAAATTAAAAGCTGTGCTTTTTCAAAATTAAAATCGATGTAAATAACTTTTTAACAATTTTAATGACAAAAAATAAAATATTAAATATCATCTTTTTTGAATAAAAAGCAAAATTTAATTAAAAGCCGTGTTCATTAGTTATATCAAAAAAAGAAAAATTAAAAAAGTTAAAAGTTTGGATAATTAATTCTATTATGTAAGATATAATAAAAGGTTGAACTTATTAAAGTTTTGTATTACATTTTACTTTTGTTGATGTAAAATGATAAACCTTTGTTTTTTAATTTTAATATTTTTCGTCCTCTTTATCTTATTGATCTTCCTATTTTTGATGAATTTTATTTATTCTGATTATAAATTTTAATTATTGTTTAATAAAATTTAAATTATAATTGTCATATAAACCATAAATTTTCCAAAATTGATCTACGACGGTTCTCCCTCTTAGTTGAGTTTTGATTTTGTATTGTTTAATAGATTAAAATTTTACCTTCTTAGCACCACTTTTATAATTATATTAATTGATTTTCTTTTTTTTTTGCAGTTTTTAACTAGAAAGTTAAAAAACTCAAATTTTTTTCTTATATATGGAATTTATTCAATTTATTAACCAATTCATTTTATATCTTTTTTAAAATTATTATAAGCCAATAATTCTTTTCATTACCTTATTTATTCTATATTTTTATTTCAAGTTCGTTAGTTTTATATAATTACCAAGCATCAATACTCTTGGTCATTGATGCAGTTGTATATGGGATTTTATATCACCTGAGATTCCATTTTTAAATGTAGAACATTCAAAATATTGTTTGTAAGTTATGTGAAAAATTTTATAAATATATATATATATATTATATTTGTCGTTTTTTCACCTGTGACTTATCTGCTCAATTTTGTTCCAGGTAATCTCATCTGTTAGTTTTCATTTTAGTTTATTTTATTATTTTTTTAGCAATATATTGGGTTAAGATATTTTAATTGGTGATGCGACATTTGCGCCGCGCCATTTGCGCCGCACAGCAAAAATGGACATTTGCGCCGCTCAGCAAAGTCGACACTTGCGCCGCTCCATTTGCGCCGCGAGATTTGCGCCGCCCTAGCCAAAATGGACATTTGCGCCGCGCAGTCAAAAATAATATTTTCATTTCAATTTTACTAATATCAATAAGATTTACACTAAAAACCAACAACAAAAATAACGAATTGAAAAATTTCAAAAAATCACTATGCTTAAAGATAGACATAAATTTCTTTTTATTCTTAATCATTAAAAACCTTAACGTTGATTAGGTTCATCAAAGATATGAAAAATGAAGAAGCATAACAACTAAAACAGACTGACACTGTTTTAATTAGTCCTACTCACGGATTCTTGACCGCCCACAGATCAAAAAATAGTTGGAATTGATGAGTAGGGAGGGGGGAGGATTTTTAGGTTTTTAGTTATTTTTTCTGCGGCTTTTAATTCAATTTTGCTTTTTATTCAAAAAAGATGATATTTAATGTTTTATTTTTTGTCATTAAAATTGTTAAAAAGTTATTTACATCGATTTTAATTTTGAAAAAAGCACAGATTTTAATTTAAAATTTTATTAAGTAAGAATAAATTTAAAAAATTTATTTATCTTAAATTTTATACAAAAATTGTTTTCAGAGATTAAAAAGAAAGTTTTAGTTTATTTTAGTTAATTGTCATTGAAGTTACCAGCACTTCGGTAAAATTATAGTTTAAAAAGTAAAAGAATTTATCGTCGATAAAGATATGCGTACGAAGTCGAGAATTGGTACTTTCAGAGTACATCTAAATTAAAAGCAAAAATGGAACATGCTAATAAGAAATAAAGAAAAAATATATAATTAGCAAATCTAAATCATAAGATTTTAAGTTCAAAAAAGGATAAGAAAACTTTGTCAGAAAACATTTACATGTAAGAATATATACTCTAATAAATTGCGAAAATACAAAGAAAAGGTTCAGGAAAAAATAGTTAAAACATAAAAGATATTAAATTTTATTCCTTATTTCTTAAAAAAAACAATGCAGAGAGAACTGTAACAAAATTTTTTATAAATAAACTCATTAAAGAAAATTTAAAAAATAATCGAATAAATCATGCTAAGTAGAAACTGTTTGAATCATAATCAAACAATTCCATTTTAATACTGAAGGTTGTTGGTTTTACTTTGAATTGATATAAAAATTAAATAAACTAAATTTTATAAATGTTTAATTGATAATAAATGAAAAATATATACAATTATTTTATTTATTAAAAATGAAATTAACATTATACATTTTAACTAATTTGTAAGTCCTTTTAACCTTATCTCTGCTAGAGCAATTCGCAAGTTTTTATTTATTTTATGAACAGCGGTGGTGCCAATGGCAAATCAAATGCGTCATTGAACACATTCAATGCGTCTGTGCCATTTTCGTCAGTGCTTCTCACAAGCAACTGATTGGCATGGAAACGTCCGAAATTTCCATCCAAAAATTCGACGTCGTAAATCACGCCTTTACATTTGGTGATTTTCCCTGCACGCCAAGGCTGTGAGAGACGATGACGGGCGAGAATCTTATCGCCCAAGGCAAAAGATCTCGGTTTGGCTCCATGGCGCCGATTGAACTGCCTCTCCATGACCTCGTCTCGAATTATCGGTGCCTTTGGCTTTGGCCTCAACAAGTCCAAAGTTGTGCGCGGTTTTCTTCGCAGGAACATCTCGGCCGGACATTTGCACTCCGGCAAAGCCTCACAAGGCGTGGTCCGGTATGTTGCCAAAAATGTGGTCAACATTTCCGATGCTCCTTTTTCCTCGGTTCTTCCGTGATTCGTCCGTCTGACACGTCCGTTTGATTCGTCCGTTCTTATGGGGAGTAGCGATCAGGCGGTCGCCGTTTGCGTTGCGATCGTCGTTGAGCAGGCACTTCGGGCGCTCGATCAGCTTCCTCCACGACGGGTTCTTCGGCCACGGCAGGTGCAATGACAGCAGCGGGTGCCACTACGGGCAGTTGCGCTTGGCCACCATGCTGAACCAGCGGTGGTGCCAATGGCAAATCAAATGCGTCATTGAACACATTCAATGCGTCTGTGCCATTTTCGTCAGTGCTTCTCACAAGCAACTGATTGGCATGGAAACGTCCGAATTTTCCATCCAAAAATTCGACGTCGTAAATCACGCCTTTACATTTGGTGATTTTCCCTGCACGCCAAGGCTGTGAGAGACGATGACGGGCGAGAATCTTATCGCCCAAGGCAAAAGATCTCGGTTTGGCTCCATGGCGCCGATTGAACTGCCTCTCCATGACCTCGTCTCGAATTATCGGTGCCTTTGGCTTTGGCCTCAACAAGTCCAAAGTTGTGCGCGGTTTTCTTCGCAGGAACATCTCGGCCGGACATTTGCACTCCGGCAAAGCCTCACAAGGCGTGGTCCGGTATGTTGCCAAAAATGTGGTCAACATTTCCGATGCTCCTTTTTCCTCGGTTCTTCCGTGATTCGTCCGTCTGACACGTCCGTTTGATTCGTCCGTTCTTATGGGGAGTAGCGATCAGGCGGTCGCCGTTTGCGTTGCGATCGTCGTTGAGCAGGCACTTCGGGCGCTCGATCAGCTTCCTCCACGACGGGTTCTTCGGCCACGGCAGGTGCAATGACAGCAGCGGGTGCCACTACGGGCAGTTGCGCTTGGCCACCATGCTGAACCAGCGGTGGTGCCAATGGCAAATCAAATGCGTCATTGAACACATTCAATGCGTCTGTGCCATTTTCGTCAGTGCTTCTCACAAGCAACTGATTGGCATGGAAACGTCCGAATTTTCCATCCAAAAATTCGACGTCGTAAATCACGCCTTTACATTTGGTGATTTTCCCTGCACGCCAAGGCTGTGAGAGACGATGACGGGCGAGAATCTTATCGCCCAAGGCAAAAGATCTCGGTTTGGCTCCATGGCGCCGATTGAACTGCCTCTCCATGACCTCGTCTCGAATTATCGGTGCCTTTGGCTTTGGCCTCAACAAGTCCAAAGTTGTGCGCGGTTTTCTTCGCAGGAACATCTCGGCCGGACATTTGCACTCCGGCAAAGCCTCACAAGGCGTGGTCCGGTATGTTGCCAAAAATGTGGTCAACATTTCCGATGCTCCTTCTCCTCTGATCTTCCGGCATGTCCTCTTGAACGTGTCGACAAAACGCTCAGCTTGTCCGTTCGACATGGGATTATACGGAGCGGAGAATAAATGATTGACGCCGTTTTCAGTCACAAATTCCTTAAATTCCTTTGAAGCGAATTGTGTGCCGTTATCAGTGACCAAAATTTCGGGAAGGCCATAACTGGCACAAAGTGATCGCAATTTGTCGATAGTGGCAGCTGAGTTCGATGAACGCATTTCGAACACCTCAGGCCATTTCGAATACGCGTCGACAATTATGAGGAACATTTTTCCCATAAATGGTCCGGCGTAGTCCAAATGTACGCGTTTCCACGGTCCGTCAGCTTTCGGCCACGAGTGAAGTTCAGTCTTCACCGGCATTTTTGCCTCCATTGTGCATTCGTTGCACGTTTTGACGAAATTTTCAATTTGTTCGTCCATCCCAGGCCAGTAAACATACTGCCTGGCGAAAGCTTTCATTCGCTTCATCCCTGGATGACCTCGGTGCAAAAGTTGTAGGACATCTTTTTGAAAAGATGCCGGCACCACAACTCTGTCAGCATAAAGCAGACATTCATCCTCGATGGTCAAAGCGTCTCGTCTTCGATGGAACGGAACAATGTCTGCGGCCATTTTGTTCTTTGCTGGCCAATGTGAGCAGACAAATTTCTTCACATTTTTGATCACCTGATCGTTCGCCGCGGCGTTGGCCAAATCATTGTGATCCAACGGAAGAGTTTTCGCAACAAAATTCAAAACTCCCGTTTCATTGTTTTCACGAATATTGGCAATGATCATTTCGTTGTCCGGCACTGGTGTCTTCGCGATCAGACGCGACAAAACATCCGCTTGACCAAAATCAACAGTGTTTTGGTATTCGATTTCGAAGTCGTAGCCAAGCAATGTGATTGCCCATCTTTGCAATCGATTCGCTGTACATGCCTTAATTCCCTTTTTGTTACCAAAAATGGAAAGCAGTGGTTTGTGGTCCGTCTGCAGAGTGAAGTGTCTCCCGAAGAGATACTTATGGAATTTCTGAACGGCAAAGACAATCGCTAAGCCTTCCTTCTCGATCTGAGAATAATTCTTTTCTGCTGCTGACAAGGACGATGAGGCATGAGCGATGGCTTTAAGACTTCCATCCGAAAATCGGTGAGAGATCACGGCTCCAATTCCATGCTCAGAAGCATCAGCCGATACAATGATCTCTTGTGCCGGGTCGTAGTGTGTCAGCAATTGATCAGATTTCAAAATTTTGATCACTTTCTCAAAAGCATTTTGACAATCTGCCGACCAATTCCACACTTTGTCCTGCTTCAACAATTCGTCCAATGGCTGTCGGATGAACCTCATGTTCTTCACGAATTGTTGGTAATGGTTGATCATTCCCAAAAATGATCGAACCTCGGACACGTTTGTCGGAACAGGCATTTCAGAAATCGCCTGAATTTTCGCTTGGTCCGGTCGTCTTCCGTCCTGATCAATGATAAATCCGAGATATTTGATCTGGTTTTGACAGAAGAAGCACTTCTCTTGCTTGACACGGAACCCAAACTTTTCAAAACGTTTGATGACCTCTTCAAGGTGCTTCTGATGATCTTCGGATGATCGGCTTACGACGATCACATCATCCAAATATGCCGTAGCAAATGGACAGTCGGCCAGCATTGAGTCCATAATCGACTGAAAAATGCCTGGCGCGGACTTAACTCCAAACGGCAGTCGCTGAAATTGGTAATTTCCTCGGTGGGTGGCAATCGTGCACACTTCCTTGGATTTCTCATCCAATTCGACTTGCAAATATGCATCCTTCAAGTCAATTTGAGAGAAAATCCTTCCACCGTTCAGCTTCGCAAAAATGTCATCGGGCAATGGGAGTGGGTGCTGATGAAGCAGCAACGCATTGTTCAAACCGGTTGAAAAGTCGGCACAAATACGCGCTGACCCATTGGTCTTCTTCACCACCACAATTGGGGCGGCCCAATGAGTGTGATCAACAGGTTTGATCACCTTCTGCTCCAACAATCGGTCCAGTTCTCCTTCCACAACCAAACGTGTGTTGTAAGGCACTGGCCGGGGACGACAATAGACGGGCACAGCCTCGGGCCTCAGTTCCAAATGAGCCTTTGCTTTCGTGCAGTGTCCAAGTCCCTCCGCAAAAACAAGCGGAAATTTTGTTTGGAGCGCAGCCAAAGTGGTCTTTTGTTGAGGAATCGGCGACTTCTTCGCTTCCTTCTTCACCACATTGACATTCATGGCCTTTTCAACTTCCCTTCTGAAAGCGTCCAATAGGCCAAGAGCATCCAACATATCAAGTCCCAAAAGATTGAGAGTGAACCTTTCTTGTTCACATAATATTGCCCATTAACTGTTTTTCCTCCAAATGAAAAACGTGCTGTGCCTTTTCCCAAAAGCTTGCAGCTTGTACCATCATGGTACACGGCTTGCTCATTACAGTGGGTCAGCCGAGGCTTTCCAATAGCCATATGTGCGACTTCGTCCAGCACAGTCAAATCGGCACCCGAGTCAAGCACGAATTTGATCGGACTGTCATCCACCCAGATCGTCACTTCCATCAGTCGTGTCGATCCATTCAGGGTGTTCACCATTAGACCACCAATTCGCAGGGCATTCATCTTCTTGCCTAGCTTTGGTCCCTTTTGCTTTGCCAGCCATTCATGGTGTGCGGCGCACATACTCTGCACATGTCCAACTTTCGAGCATTTTCGACAAACTGTCTTCAAATGCTGACAGTGCATTGGAGTGTGGTCTCTGCCACAACGCCAACATGATTGCTGCTTATAGCCCTTTTCTCCATAATTGTCCTTCTTCGGTTGCTGTCTGCGCTTTACAGCCAAAATGTTTGAGTTCGATGGTCTTTCCATCGCTTTTGCTTCCGATATGGTCGACAGAAACATTTGAATGTCGTTCACAACACTTTCGTATGTTGCTCTGTCACCGTCGGTCGCTAACTTTGACAGTATGCGCTTTCTCAGTTCAGCATCTTTCGGCGATTTGAGCGCCACGAGGAGCATCAAGCAGTTGAACTGCTGTTCATTGAGTTTCTTAAACTCAAAATCGCTTAACAGCCTTTTGTGGCGGGTGATGAAGCCGCGAAATTCCTCCTCGTCCTGCTTTTCAGCCCGTAAGCACTCATATCGGTTGATCCACACTGACTGTTGCTTCGCAAATAAGCTTAACAGCATTTGCGAAGTATTTGCAAAGTCAAACTCAGTTGGCTTTTTCGGCAAACAGTGTTTGCTGTACTCGGCGTAGGCCGTCTCGCTTAGCTTTGTCAGCAATAGCTTAACCTTCAACTCGTCCTGCAGGTTGGGTGCGGCGCAGTCAAGCGCGAGGGCAAAGCGTTCCAGCCAACCCTCGATGTCGCTTTCGCCATGGTCACCAAGACCAAAACAGTCGAAATTTGCCAAATTCGGCAATTGAGTCGGTTGAGCTGGTGCTGCGACATTTGCTTGCTGCGCAGTCAAAAACTGCTGGAACACGTCGGACAGTTGACGGATTGCTGCTTCGGCCATTTTTGATGTTCACTGCTCACAACGATTGAAGAATTGATGAACAGCTAAAGTTGAACAATCAAAATTGTTTTGTTGAAAACCAAAACAAAAGTCGAGTTGATTGAGTTCGATGTCGGCAGGGCGTCGCCAATGTTGTGCCGTCAAATCCCAAAACCGGCGAAGTGAATAAATAAAGGATTTATTCAAGTTGGGAAGACACAAATAAATAAAATAAGCGAAGAGGGACGGAGGGCAAAGGGCGAATATTGATTGAACAATATAAGCAAAATAAATGGCTGACAAATGAATGACAAGGAGGTCAGAGGACGCGGGGTATTTATGGGGGAACAACAGGGAAGAGAGAGGAGAGAATGGAGGGAAGAGAAATAGAGTAAATTAAATAATAATGGGCGGACAAAAGAGTACCGATCCCAACAATGAATATATCTATTATTTATATATATTTCATAGATAAATTTACTTAAGTAAAATAAAGGAAAATTAACCGTTCTTTTATCCACAAAAGAATGAAAAAAACAAAATTTTTCATAATTTATATAATAAATCCTTTTAAATATTAATTTAAATATTTTGTTTAAAAAGAAAGGGCTTAATTCAAATAAAATTTTGCTTTAATTATAATAGCTTTTTTTAACATGCAAAAAAAAAAGCAAACCTTAATCTAATACTAAATTGGTGCTAGAAAGCAAAATCAAACCAATAAAAAAAAACGAAATAGCAAATTGCAAAATAATTGTATATTCATTTACAAAATTATTTCAAAAATAAAAATGATTTAAATAGATTAATTTAACCAAATCAGTATACTAAAATATGATGGCGAAAAAACAATTTGATGGTAAAATTTTTATGATAAAAATTTTTTTATTATTAAATAAAATTACAAATTACAACAAATAAAAATGATGACATCAGTTTAATCAATCTATTTTTGGGACATGCTAACGTGTCTAATTTTGTACGTCACATTTAATGCATAAAACAATCAATTTAAATCAGTTTCATATAAATTATGACAAAAAGCTGAGCAATGGGTGGAAGAAGTCTTATCCCAAGAAGGGCGTTAAGTATGGACAAAATAAACAAATTGATTCCAAATTATACCATTTCAAAATACAGATAATTAAATAGAATCAGAAGAAATTAAAAGATAATGAAATGAGCAATGGCATATCTATAAAAAAAATTTCATTACAACAACATTGACGAAAGAAAACTAATAAATATTGGAAAGAGTAAATTCATAATTAAATTTGTTATTTTTTGAAATTCTTCAGCTATTTTTTCTTGGTTCCGAAGAATTGTAAGCACTTCAAGAAATCACCGCAAGAAAATAAAGCAAATGGAAATTCAAATTTCTAAATTACTCCTAGATGAGCCGGAATGATTAAATTTATTGTTATAAAAATAATGTTAAAGCGAAAAAATTACTGGGATTATTTAATTTTTCAAAACATAAATGAAAAAATTAAAAATTCGTACAACAAAAAAAAATAGTAAAAGCGATTCAAATTTCTGTATTTTCAACCCAGAGTTAAAACAATAAATAATTATAAAAAATACGGTGTAATTTTATTTAAATTTGTTTTTTTTCGAAGCAGTTAAAGCAATGGCAAGAGAATTGGGACAGGAAGCGAAATCAAAGCATTTTTTGAACAGTACAGTTATTAATAATAATAAAATTTTTCTTGACAGTCCTTTACAAGTAAGAAAGGTAAGCAAAAACGAACAATAAAATAAAACCAAATAAATATATAAAAAATTTAAACAGTTAATGCTAAATTTGAAAAAATAAAATAAAATAAACAATTAGATGTAATTGTGATTTAAATTGTTTAATTATTTGAAATAAATGAAAAATAGGATTCTAAAACTTTTTGGTTAAAGAAACCAGAAAAATAACAATTATATTATGTTTGATTTAGAATAGTTAAATGAAGAAAATAAAGAATTAATTAATATTATAGTAAAGAAAACAAATATAAACCAAAAATAGAAAACTTCTGATGATTAATCTCAATATCATCCAATGAAGAAAAAGGTGTGGAGATGACATGGGATGGGAAAAATAAATCAATTCAAAAATAGTAAAAATTAAAAATTCGAAGGTTTAAAAATATATTCCATTATCATTTTTTTAAATAAAATAAAATTTTTTGGTAAATAAAAAAGCAATTTTTTAAAATAATAAAAAATTATGGCTGCAATAAAAGGATAAAGTAATTATTATTGTTTAAAAAGGATAACACTTATTAATCATTTATATTTTATCCTTTATATTTAAAAAATTGTAAAAAACAAAAAATAAATAAGTGAATTTTAAATAATTTCCATATTAGAAATCAGAAAGACGAATGAAAAATGAAAATTAAATAAAAATCTTTATAAAATTATTCAAATAATTATTCGCTACTAAAAATTGGAACACCCGCCAAAACTCTTAAAAAATGTGTGAAGCTGAATATATAACAGCGGATTATTAAAACGAAATTTTAATTTACTGAAATTAATTTCCAATCTTAATTTTTATTCTAATTTTTTTGTACTTTAGGTAATTATGAATATTAATTCACGTGTAAACATATCCATATGTATTAAAAATCCAAAAACCAAGAAAATGCCAAGAATTTAAATAAAAACATAAAATCGTTTATTAATATTTGACCACTTAAAGAAACATTAATTCAATATGTAATTAAAATTTGATATAGAAAAAATAAATAAATCAACAAAAGTTAATAAAATCTATGAAATGAAAAAACAAACACAAATTACTAGTTAAAATTTTTAAAATTTATTTATAGAGCTCATATTTCCAATTTTAAAAAAGATGGACCAACGCAAGAGTGTATAAAATATATAGAAAAAGATAGAATTATAAAAATTTAATGAACGCTGAAGCATATATAACAAATCTATAAAAGAATATCAAATTAAAGAATTTATATTTATAGAACAAAAAATTAGAATTAAAATTTATACAAATTTTCCTAATGGTATTTTAAAATAATGTTGAAGGACAAAAAGAGAATACAGTAAAGCTTTTTAAAATTTTCTTGAATAAATGAAATCAAAATTAATAATTAAAATAAATAAGAAACTACAATTAATATTTTATGGAATTTATTTAGATATTATGCTAAATAATTAAATTGCATAAAATTTTATTAATAATAATATAAATTCAAAAATAAGATAATCGGCTTAATTATTCATAATTTATAATAAAATCCTTTTAAATATTAACTTAAACATTATGTTTAAATATAAAGGCTTAATTCTAATAAATTTTACTTTAATTATAAAAGCTAGGTATTAAATAGTTCTAATCTTATTTGACGATTCAGCTATAACATAAATTAATTCTAAATAATAAAAACTAATAAATGTAAAATAGTAAAATATTAGTTGCATTTTCTCATTTTAAAATGCAAAAAAAAAAGAAAATCTTAATCTAATACTAAATTGGAACTAAAAAAAATCAAACCAATTAGAAAAAAAAACTAAATATTTAATTGCAAAATAATTGCATATTCATACAAAAAAATAAAAATAATTTAAATAGATTAATTTAAACAAATCAGTGTACTAAAATATGATGACGAAAAGATTAAAAGAATACAGTAAAGCTTTTTAAAATTTTTCTTGAATAAATGAAATCAAAATTAATAATTAAAATAAATAAGAAACTACAATTAATATTTAATGGAATTTATTTAGATATTATGCTGAATAATTGAATTGCATAAAAATTTTATTAATAATAATAATAAATTCAAAAATAAGATAACCGGCTTTAAAACAATTATTCACTTAATTGGTAATATTTATAACACAATAGAAAAATAATTTATTGTGCCCTTTGGTATAATTTAGTTCATAAATCAGTAAATGACTTAGGTCGCTCCAAACGCCAAAATAACACTAAACTAAATTTTAATATGAACTTCCAATCTTTAGATCAACTTCATTTGCAAAATAAATCTGTGAATTAAAATTTTTATACATAATCTCAAAGTGATATTTTATTATTTCATTCGAAGGAAAATAAATACAAATGGCTCTCGGCTAAGAGAAAAAATCGGAATTTAATTTTAAAATTAAAATAAAAAACAATGCATAATAAATGCATTCAAAATAAAATGTGAAAAAGTATTTTTAAATTAAATGTAACACTTTTTTATAAAACAATTGTAATTAACCAAGCATTTCTAATTTTAAATTAGAAAGTTTTCTTTTAGGTATAATTAAGAGGAAACAACAGTTGCTAAAAGTAGCATTAGTCTTATGGGCTCCTTTAAATTTGAGCAGAAATGGATTAGTTATTAATTCTTTATTAAATTGAAGAAAATAATAGTTAGATTTTATGCCATATTTAAACCAAAATGAATTATCTAATTACAACAAAGAAATAAATCAACTAGTTCTATCAAAAAAATTTAAACTTATATAGACGGCTTCTCCGAGTAAGAAATACTTAATTATAAATTATGCAAGAAATAAAAATAAAACGAATCCATATTTCGTTATTTGAAAATACAATGAGAAATATATTAATTAGTTTTATTTATGTTAGATTAATCTATTCATTTTCTTCAGGAGTTTGCCTTTAAATATTATTTAATTATATATATTTATTTTTATATTTTTATCATTTATTTATGAGTTTGTTGGGTTATTATGTTTTCCTAATTTTTTTTTTCAAAACTGACTCAATACACGGAAACAAACTGGATCTCATTAATACTGGATCTCCTCATACCTCAATAAATATTTAAACAATTTTAAAAAAATATTAAATTCTAATTGTTATTTTTGTTAGAATTCGGGTCCGGATTTATGATTGAAATGGATGAAAAATGTTTATTTTTAACTACAGAAATTTCAAAAAAAATTTCTGAGTTTGATTTATTGTGTTTGTTCTAAAATGATAATATTTTATTATTTTTCAATCGGTTTTTTTAATATTCCTGCCAAATTCACAGCATTTCAAGGATACCTTCCTTCTCTGTTATGTTACAAATCGTAGTTATTGAATTTTTATTAATATAAAATTTTTTGCCATAAATTACCTTTTTTATTCTAAATAAATTAGTAAATTATTTTTATTTGATTTTGCTCTAACATTACTGTTTTAATTATGATATTAATTTAAATTTCTTTTATTTTCTGTTCATTCTAAATATAATTAATTATGAACTAATTATTATTTTATTAGTGTATTATAAGTTTCATGGCCTTACTTCACTAAAAGTATTCCGAGCTAAAAGTCTGGCAAAATGTACATATATCTCGCAATTTAAATTTTTATTTGTTTATAATTCCTAAATTTTTAAATTTATTTATTTATTTGATGTTTTTCATAATTCGTTCCTATCCAGCATCATATTTATGTAGCTTTCTTGCAGAAATTTTAATTTTCGGTCTCATTGAATTAATTGTTATTTGATTTTATGAATTGAATAATTTAAATAAATTATACTAGTATGTTATTTTAATTTTAATTTTTAGTTCATTTTATTTAATCATTTTTTTAATTTTTATATAAACTTTCGAGTGTGCGAACCAATAAATGGTTAAATATTTCAGGACGGTTATTGAACATATTGATGACAATAAATATTTTTAGGTTACTAATTATTCTTTATGGTGGTACTATGGAGTACCATAAATAATTAATTAATCAAAATGATGACTAGATAAATAATTATTTTTATTATTTTCAATATAAAGATTTTTTTCTTTGATAGCGTTTATTTAAGTATTTTTCATAAAAATAATTATTAATTTATTAGATTTTAATTCAAAATGGAACAACAATTTTAATTAGCAGATATATTAATTTTTGATTTAATTATAGCAAATAGATGTAATTAGCTATATTTTATATATTATGGTTAATTAAAATAAACTTTTATTTATCTTTAGCTAAATTGCAACATACATATAATTCAGTGTAACAAATTAATATAAGTAAAATGTTAATTTTGCCTTAAATACCAAAATGATGTTTTATAATCAAATTTAAAACTCAACCAAAATGTTAAATTATTTCCCTTTTTGCAAAGTGAAGAAATTTTTAATAAAGTAATTTTAAATTATTTTTATTTTTAGTTTATTACAACATTTCTTTTAAATTTTATTAATTATTCTCTACTTTTGTTGCTTTAAAAATAAATCTGATGCCTCAATTAATTTATTTATTTCATTCATATATTTTATATTCTCGTTTATTTGACTTATCAATATTTGCGCGCCAGATAATGACCACGTTTGGGTTTTTCGGGTTTTGATGCGCATCGATGTCCCGGCGAGAACGGCTGCATTAATTTGTAAAAAATCATATTTGATATTGTATTCACTTTTTATGGTTTCTATTTATCTTTCTGTTTGAAAATTATATGTTAATTGATATTTTTCATAAATATTATTTTTTTTCAAATTACACCTTAAAAAATTATAATTTTGTTTCCGAATAATAAGTTGACCATTATCGCCAATTAATGAAGTAATAAACCTAGTTTAGATTTAAAATATTCTACTTTATTTATATAATTTTTAGCTTTATATTAACTATTTAATCTTATTGTTTTTCTTTATACCTTCTATTAATATACATTCTTTTTTCCTTTTAATCTTAAAGTCTTTAGAAACAATAACATATTTCCCCAAATTTAGAAAAAAATTTTAATTTTGTATGCATTTAGATTACCGCGTTTTGTCTAATATATTTAAATATATTTGTATTTTTTAAATAATTTTAATTCATATAAGTTTATTAAACTAAATAATTTTAATATTATTTATAGAATTAATCTCTTAATATATTTTCGTAACGCTATTATTGGTCATTTGGTTTTATTTATTGTATTAGTTTCTTCATATCCCTTGCACAGAAAATGTTCTTTCATATGAGTCGTTTTCAATTTTCATGAAGTAGAAATCATTTTTTTTGTTATGAATTGATATTTAATTATATTTATCAAATAAAGAACTTTTTTATTTTTTTATAAAAAATTAATTTTATTAAATTTTATAAAACAATAAATTTCTTTTTAAAGAGCAATATATAGTAATAACAAGTTTTGCATTTTTTCTTGATCATAGGCATTCGCGCAACCTTGCATTTTATTTAATTGTCCCAATAACAATTACCCCGTTTGACATTTATTCAATTTTACCATTTTCTCAAAAAACAATTTAAATTTTTTTATTTTTTTTATTCATCTTAAGGCAGAATTTAAAATTAAATAAATTTTTATTCGTGTGAATTTCTTAATTTAGGAAAAAAAAAAGTATTTTTTGATTGTTGTGTATTTAACATCTTTTTATTTAGTCTTTAGATGGATTTTATTTCGATTACTTTAGTATTGAATACTCTTTTTAATTTTATAATGATATAGTTTTAATTTCATTTTTTTATTAAAATTATTCAGTTCTGAAGCTCGTGCCAAAGTGCTCTCGGAGGCTCGAAAACTAATGAGCCAGATTCAATAAGACCATTCTATTCTTTGTTTTCTCATAACTTATTAGATTGTTATAAATTATTTAATCTTATTAAGCAATTGAAAGCATTATCATAATTTATAATTGTTAAAAAATATGTATAGAGTCTTAATTTTGCATCATCTAGAAGCATTAAATTATGTTTATTTCTATGATTATTTTTTAAATATTACATAAGATTAATAAAAAGAACCTGGTATATATAAAAAAAAATTTAATGCATGGCATTATATTTAGTTAATATTCTTTTCTCTGTCTCAAAATTTATTTTTTATTTAAAAGGTAGCTAAATTTTGCTGTTCATGTAATATAAATGTTTTTAATTTCTAAACAAATGATAATTTCTTAATTGTAGTTGATTTTCCAAGCAATTACTTGTTTTTTTATTATAATTTATAGGTCTTGATTTAATTTTATTGAATTTATGCCTTAGATTTTATCTTTTATTTAAAGCATAAAATATAGAACTAGATAATTTTAATTCCATTTTAACATTTATTTCTATTTAAAAAGAATAAAATATATATATTATTTATATTATTCTGGTATATGATGTGTTTTTATTTTTTGTTAATTCTATATAACTTTTTATTATAATTAATTAAATTTGGATTAATATTATTTTATTATTATATTTCTTCATTTCCTCATTTGTTTTTTTTCTAATTTTTTGTAATAATTAATATCATTTGTATATATTTTCCTTATGACTTTAATTTAAGGAAAAAATTTTGACATCCGAACAAAATTAAAACTCGAGTTTTCCCTTTTTTTGACCTGTTCGCGCCTCCTTAATTTCATTTAAATGTTTTTTATGTTTGTTTATTTTTGGGTGTGACCCTTGAATTTTATGTTTTGAGGCCCTTCCTCTGTTTAGAGTATTTTGAGCTAAAAGCCTGGCAAGTTGTGCATATACCACACAATTATTTTTATTTGTTTTAATAATTTATAAATTTTATATTTTATTTATTCCTTTGATGTATTTCATAATGCATTCCTATCCAGCATCATAGCAAACATTTTAATGTTTTCAGTCTTATTGAATTAATTGTTTTTTAATTTTATGAATTCAATAATTTAAATAAATTATAAAAAATTTTTAATTTATATTTATGTAATTCATCTTCATTTAAGCATTTTTTAATTTTTTTATATTATACTCTCGAATGGCCAAACCGTTGAATGGACAAGGTTTTGTAATTTTTATTTATTTAAGGTTTCCATAGTTAAAATAATATGGGAATATATTTTTTTTAATTAATGAATAAATTTCATATATCTACTTTTTATATTTGATAATTAAATAATTTATTGTCAGCATTTTATTTTTTTATTTTTAGGTAGCTTTATCCAAGGAAGAGATAGATTTCTAAAAAGACAGAATATTTTAAAGACTTAAAAATTTAATAATTTTATATATATATATATATTTTGATTAATTATCATCATATATTTAACGCATAAAATGGGATTTGGAAATTTTATTTCTTTAACATTAATTTCTATTGAAAAAGAATATGCTATATTATTTATTATTTATTTTGGTACATTGCTTTATTTAATTTTATAATTATTTGCCTTTTCTTTTGGTTTTTCTCTATAATTTTGAAATGATCAAATTCGTAATCAATTAATATTATTTCTAGTCTATTACAAGAATTAAAGCATGTTGTATCCATTCCATAACTTATATTATAATTTATAGGCCTTGATTTAATTTTAGTGAATTTATGCCTTAGATTTTATCTTTTATTTAAAGCATAAAATATTGAATTAAATAGTTTTAGTTCATTTTACTATTTATTTCTATTAAAAAGATATATATACTATTTATATTATTCAGGTATATTTGTATCTTTTAGTTTTTGCTAATAAATTGAGACTCGAGTTTTTCTCTTTTTTTACACATCGTTCTTCATTGAAGCGCTTCATTTTTGAATTAATTAAAATATTAAAGTATCTTAATGCTTATCCCTTATATTGTCACAAATATCTATGGTTTATTAAAGCTTGATATTTTTTTATATTAATTTTTCATCATCTGTGTCTTTTTTTAATAAAAAAATAATTTTAATGAAGGAAAAAGTAAAGATTAATTCAAAATATGTTAGCTTTGTTTTTATTTATTTTATCATCCAATTATTTATTTAATATTCTAAATAGCGATAAAAAATAAGCATTGAATTATTATTATTTTTTGATTTAAGAGTAATTTCATGTTGCTGCGATTCCACTTCACTTCCATTGATCAATTTTAATAATTTTAACTTTTTAACAAGATAAGGCTTTTAAAAAATTATTTTTTTTTCTACAAAAATTTTTCATTTAAAAAACCCTTTGATTGTATCCCTTCAAAAAGAATTTACAAAAGAGAATCAGCAAATAAAGGAAATTTTCATTATTTCTAAATGATGGTAGTTAAATAATCGTTATTATGCTAGATTCAATATTTTTAAAACTTAAATTATTTTCATATTAATAATATATGATAAATTACACCTCAAATAGACATTGGCTTAGCTGATATTTATTTATTTTTCTATAAATATCTAAAAATTATCAATGTTTTTTTTATTAAAGAAAGTTTTATTTGTAATAATATTTATTTAAAATTACCCAATGGTTGTTGATTTTTTAAATCGCTATTTTCTTTTATAGACATGCCTTTTAATTATAATTATTTATCATAATTAACGATTAATTTTGAACTTTTTCAAATTTATATTTTCTTTTATATTCGCTTTACTTATACTTACATTAATTAAATTTTATATACAAAATATATACCATGTCCTCTTCACGTCGTTGCCGTTTTTGAATTTCCACATCTCATTATTTCTTTAATTTTAAATAATTAAAAATTTTATCTCAATTCATTTTAACAATCAAAATGCTTTAAATTTCATATATGTTTAGATATGTATTTATGAACCGATATTTACAGCAAATATAATTAAGGTTTCTAATAAATTAGTGGCTGCGTTTATCGGTATTTTTATATAGGTTTCTGCTTATCCGCATATTTTATCAATGCTGCAGTGGCTGCTTTACAACAAGTTAAATATATTTATTAATTATTAAACTTTCGGGTTTAAAATTTTTTTTTTTGCTATTATGAATAGCAATTATCTCTCATTATTGTCAATACTTTATTTTGTCTTAAATTTTTGAGAAATATTTACAAATTATGAGAAAAATCCAAAAAATTGTAGACCTATAAAAAGAATAAAGTAATTTTGAAACTGTCAGATGAAAAATTATAATTTTTTTTGTTATTTTATTTAAAATTTATTGTTGTTTTTTTTGAGTTATATTCATAAATTTTTTTAATAGTACTCAGTTGAAATGTAATGTGCATCTGGTACTATTTTTTATTTAAATATATTTTTATTTCAATCTGCCAAGGTAAAGCCTGCGTGTATTGTATTTTTTGATGAATGTTATTACAGACAAATGGTATAGTTATTTAATTTACTTTAATAATATATTATTACTTATTATTACAATTGCTTAGCAATTTTTATGACTTTAAAAAAATTATTCTTATAATTATAAAATAACCTGCTGTTTGTTATTTCTTTGTTCTAACATTTATTTGAAAAATTTATCATTTGGTCTTTATTTAAACCAACGAATATAAATTTTCATAGTAACATTAACATTTACAAGAAGAATAGATATTTGTTATTAAAATTTTATATAAAAAATTCTAAAATAAGAATACTACATATTAATTAACTTCAAATAATTCAGAATTTGATTTGAAATTAATCAATATTCTTTACCATTTTAATTATTTATTTTCCATTTAAGTATATTAAATTTATCATATTAATTTTGATATACTCCATTATTTTAATTTTATCTGCTGATCATTTTATTTTTCAAATTTTATATTGGTAATATGTAGTTGACCATTTGTCGTAATTTTTTCGTTTTCTCAATAAAATGATGGTCAATATATTAGAATTTGATCTATAATATAAAATCATTATAACAAAAATTTAAAATTCATCCATTGTTAAAACACGTTGCAAAAAAACGAATTTTTAAAACATTGTAGTTCAGCTTTTTAAAATTTATAGGCTAATATAAAATGGAGTTATCAATTGATTTTTTACTAAGAATGTCTATTTAGGTTTTTTTGGAAAACATTAGAAAGCGTTGAAACTTATCATATTAATTTATGCTCGTTTGAATTTCTATTCATGTAGGCAAAAAACGTCAATGAAGATGCAAAATAGAAAACACATGAAAATAAATTGAAATTTATTTTTATATTAATATTCTTCCTTTGCTGAGAAATATGTTAAATTTTTGGTGCTATGACGAAGCTAAAAAAGTTGAGTGTGGGCGAAGCTAGTATGAGTGTGGGCGAAGCTAAAAAAGTATGAGTGTGGGCGAAGCTAAAAAAGTATGAGTGTGGGCGAAGCTAAAAAAGTATGAGTGTGGGCGAAGCTAAAAAAGTATGAGTGTGGGCGAAGCTAAAAAGTATGAGTGATGGTTGATCGGAAGGAGCGGGTCATTTCAGTACCGAATAAATGTTTTTTAATTTATTAATATAATTATTTTAATCATATAATTGAATAAGAGCTAATAATAAAAATTATATTTGACTACATATATTTAAGTTCACACGACCACAAAAAAGGACGCGACCATAGAATAATTTGAGAAATTTAAGACACCGTAACTTTTTCAAGAAGCATCCTAATTAAATATTCTTGATATCATTTGATAGCTCTAAGTGTCCTCTATTTGTCTTTAAAATTTCAAAAAATTTCGTTGTGTTTCAAAGAAGTTGTGGTCAAAAAGGTTTAGCAAATCAATTTATGAAATTTACAAGCCACAACTTTTTTGAAGCACATCCAAATTTTTTAATATTCAACCAAGTATAACTTTCTATGTACAAAATCGTAGACCCATCATTCCTAAAGAAATTCGGTAGCAAATTTTGTGCTCTTGCCAATAGGCTTGTCCATTTTCTCTAGAAAAATTTCCCAGCCCACTAGGGATTTCGAAAATTTCCCCGATTTTCAGTGTATTTTGGGTGTCCCGGTCACTAGGAAAGAGTGATCTGATCAAGTTGGTGTAAGAAACTTTTTTGATCAGCACCAACAGTTATGCAAGCATGAATTATTTCAAATCTTTAAATGAACTATAAGATAGTTTTTCAGGTTTTTTGGCGCACTGTTTTTTCTCATAAAATGTAATTGGTTTGGGAAATATTTAGCTTCGCCCACACTCATACTTTTTTAGCTTCGCCCACACTCATACTTTTTAGCTTCGCCCACACTCATACTTTTTTAGCTTCGCCACACGCATACTTTTTTAGCTTCGCCCACACTCATACTTTTTAGCTTCGCCACACGCATACTTTTTTAGCTTCGGCTCACCACTCACCACGAAATTTTTAGTTTATTTAATATGATATTTTAAATATTATGCAATTTTCATTTAATTTTTTAAATAAAATATTTTTAAGTGTATTTTTTTTATAATTCATGTTAGTTTCATTTATTTTTCGTGAATGCACTTCAAATATTTTACATTAAATCGGTTGTTTATTTAAAGTTTTCTTATCATTTTATTTTGATAAAATTATTTCTGCACTCTCGCATATTAAACATTACTTTCCTGCTTTCTTAACAATTATTCTCTAATTTCATATCGGCGTTTTCATTGTCAAATCTATTTCTTTTATAGTATTTTTATATTTCAAAATATTTAACCCAAATTTTAATTAGAAAATTGTGTACAAAAATTTATTCAGTTTTTTATTTTCTGCAAAAATTAAGTAATTAATTGTTTGGCCTTGAAAAAATAGTTTAGTAAATATGTAATATTTAAAAAAAGAATTAACATGTATTTTAATATTAATCTTAAATAAACATTTTGATTTTTAAATTCGTTATTTTAATTTGTATTTCATTTTGCTTGATTTTTATTTGAAATAATTTATAAAAAATTTGGTCTTTTAAGCTTTTATAATTTTTTAATAGATCATAATCCTGTTAATTTTAACTTGAGCATTTCATTGTGATTTATGTCTGTTGTATATTTTTTGTACTGTTCAGATTTTTTGCATATTAAGCATGTTAAATTCCATTTTTATCAATTAATATTGTGCTTTAATTGTTAAATGATATTGTGTGAGTTTTAAGCCCTGAAGTGCTAACTTAAAACCAAAAATAACTTTTTGGAGTATATTATTTGAAAGAATCCATTTTTTCTTAAACTTTTTAAGTAAATTTATTTGGATTTGGTCAAATATTAATGATAAATTAAATTTCTAATTAAGTATTATCTCAATGTCATTCATTTATTTATTTTTTACTTTATTTGTTTTTAATGTGATTTATTTTCATTTTGTTTATTTGGTTACGATAAAAACATATGGCAAATTGTTATACCAAACGATTTTTACAAAATTTTCAATAAATTATGAATATTTATTTTATAATATTCGTCAGATAGAAGAATATATTAGTTTATATTTTGTATTTATATAACGTAGAAATTCATTATTTACTGTTTGTATTACTCGTCTATTACAAAGTGATTTTACATTATTTAAATAAAATTTATTCAATTAGTAATATTTAAGTTGGACATTTTGTTTCATATTAAATATATAAATTATAGTTTTATTGGTTGTCTCTTCTTTTAACAACTGAATGGAATAGCATTTTTAGTTTTTATTTAGTTAAATATTGCATTTATTTAAAATAATCTTTATTTTAATATACATTCGTACAAAATGCTATTTTACATATTTTTTATCTTGCATAAGTTTATTAGTTATTTTATTTTTTGTTTTTTGCATTTCTAAAAATCTTGAATTATCATAACTTGGCCAATCATTAAAGACAGGATGTATGAAAATCATACCCTTTGGCAAACGAATATTAATTAATAATTATTATATTTTATTGAATGGACGGATCTCTTCGCTATTTTCATCAAGACATACTACAAAATTTAATGTATTGAATTTTGTATAAGTGGCCATATTAGCGTTTTTTAACCCAACTTTCGATGTTTAAGTTTAAAATATTTTTTGCAGAAAGCATAGATATTATAATTTAAATATTTGATATAATTAGATAGTTCTTAGGGTTCTATATTACTGCAAAATTTCAATCAATGTGTAAATATTTTTAAAAAAAAGTTATGAGCAAAAACCTCAAAAATTGACTTTTTCTTGGCTTTTTTGCGCCGTTTGTCAATATAATTACTACAAAATTATTGATTTTTTAGATTATTTATTTTTGTTTAACGAAAATTCCCATTTTTATTATTATAAATTGTACTCCAGGTCTATGACGTCTTCGTTTTGCAAACCTTCTACGCATGTTTAGAAATCCTTATTTTGGCGATTGTAATTTTTTATTTATTTATTAATTGAAATATTTGAGTTTTATTATAAAATGTTAATTAGATATTTTCTCATTTTTAGAAATCTTTTTATCTATTTAATTATATTTAAATTTGTTTCTTATAAATAAATTAGATCAACTTTTTATAGCTAAACAATGTTATTCCTGGTTATTTTAATCATCTTCCTTTGTGGGTAAATTAATGACTTTAACTGTTTTTTTACTTTTGAATCATTGAAGTTACATACCAAAGGTGTTATCAAATTATTTATGTTTTTTTGCATAATTTAAATTAGGTTTTCTGTATTTTAAATTTTAAATTGCAGTATTATTTTTTGCTTTTAATTTATTTAAATAAATGTGTTATACATTTTAGATTTTACACGTAACATTCTTATTAATTTTTGGATATGCAATGCGTGATTAGCATCAAATCAAACATGTGCGGAGATAAGTGTTACATGTAAAGATTGACGAATTGCTTTGCTTTTTTTATAATTATGTATTCCATTTTAAAATGTCTGTTTAGTTTTTTAATTATAGCCTTCATAATAATTTTCAAGGATGTCAACAAACCAAAAAAATACATTAAATTTTGGATTTTAATTTTTATTTCTTAACGTAATTCCAAATTAAATTTTTAAAATATTTTCTAGTATATTCGGTGATGTCGCCATCTAATCTCCATTTTGCATACATTTTCCTTTATTTTAATTCTTATATTTTAATTAGTTTTTATTCTTTATTTATAAAAATCTTTTTATTTTTACGCTTTTATTTAGTTTTTTGAATATTTAATTTGTGTATTTTATTATAAATACCAATGTAGATCTATTATTAACTTCTTTATCTTAATGTTAAAAAAATGAATCTATGTTTCATTCCAGTTGTTATTAAATTATTAATTTTTATTGATATAAAATTATATTTTATAGTTATTTCACTGATATATGTTTATTTAATAGAATTATACTCATTTTTTTCTGATAGAGTTTATTTTTTATTTTTTCACTCAATAATAAAACCTTTATTTTTGACAGATTCCATTTTCTTTTAAATTTTATCTCCGTATCTTATTAATTTTATTATGTTTCTGCGATTTATTCTTCTCTTTTTAAATTAATTTTTTGAAATTGATTACACCTATTTATTATGCACGATAGTATAAAATAAGTTATGGTTCAATAAATTTTATTTGTTTAAAGCAATTTACTTAAAATTAATATTTGTTTCTTAATTTCTTGTTTTTATATTAATTGTTTTGTAAGAAACACGCATTCACCCTCTGGAATAGTTTAGATTTCATTATTTCGTGTTTTTTTAATTTATTACAATTTTTACATTTATTTATATTCATTCAAATAAATGAAATCTCTTCTTTAAAATTGTGATTTTCAAAAATTGCGCTCCTTTTTTTATATTTATTGTTCTTTTTCAGATTACATTCTTTGCTTCTTCGTAAATTTTCTTATTTATAATCCCCTACCGAAAGAGAAATATTATTTTTTCAAAATTGAAAAATTTCTATATCATATAAAATTTATTTGTGAGTTTTTAGATTACATAAATTTTCACATTAAAGTTTGGCCTTCATTTCAAGACTCTATTTTTTTGAAAAATAAATAATCGAAGTGGTGATCATTGTTTGATGGGTTTTACCTTTTCGAACACCCACAAAAAACAACTGTAATATTAAAACTTCATGATATTGAAGCGCATTTCTGTATCAAGAGTTCCAATTGCTTCTGTTTTAAATTATTAGCTTTACAATAAATTATTTGTATATTTTTTCATAATAATTAAAAGAAATAGTTTTTGAATATTATATTAATCCAATTGTCGTAATTATTTCTTTTCAGTTGAAGTTATTTTATAAAAAAACTGTTTAATTTAATTAGAAATTCTTTTTTAACAAATCATTTGTACATATATTTTTACTTATCAATAATTAATTTTTTATTCTCAATTAGGTAAATTAATTATTATAAAAATTATTTTAATATTCAAAGCATAAGTTTTGTGTTCAATTTGTTTCCTTGTTTATATAGATAAATTTCATAGCATGTTTTAATGAAAATTATTATTTTTTCATTGGTAAGTTCAAAGGCACCAAATGACTGTGCGCCAAGATTTTTTCCATTTGCGATAATTGTCACCTTGTTTCTATAAATGATTTTATTAATTTAAATTGATTGCCAACAACACTCGATTTTGAAGACTGCTTTAATGTATTAGATTTTATCATTTCATTTTATAATTTCATAGAATTTTTAGATTTCTATTTTCTCTTCTTTAGATTGTTGAAATTTCAAAAAATTATTGATTTTTTATAATTCTGCACTGTTTTTTCTTATTTATTTTTTAATATTGAGAGTATTGGAGACAAAAAGTGTCATTAAAACCTCTAGGGACTTTAAATTAATTTTTTTTGTAACATTTTCTTCGTAATTATTTTTTTAAATAGTCAGTTGGATGTTTTTTTAAGTTTTATATTAATTAGAATATTGGTTATTTTTAAATATTTTTCGAGTTTTCTAATTTTAGTTTAATATAATTTATTCACTAATTAGTGTTTAAAAATATAAATATTAAATAAATTATCTTGATTTGTGCTCTAAATTTTAAATATGCGAGCCAATCTCGGTTTCTCTACGCAACACATAATCCAACAGTTTTTTGACTCATATATTTGAAAAGATGCCATTTTTTATATAAACATATTTGAATTTAATCAGTTTTAATGATTTAAAATACTATTGCTGTATTATTTTTTAAAATTTCAATATGTAAATTGTCAGGGTTAAAATGTTAATATTTTTATTAATTTCCGTATAATTTATTAGTTTCATTTTAAAAGAAAGATTTAATAACATTTAAGTTAAAAATTATTTATTTAATACTCATTTATAAATAAAAATTAATTTTTTACCCTTTTCATCAATTTAAAATTTAAAATTAATATTGTGATTAATATACTACTTTTCATTGGTGAGTTGCCAATTTCGTCTTGTCTCAGATTTTAAAAAAATTGAAGTGCATGTTTTTTAATTTTATATTAAATTTAATATGTTTATTAAATTTTAATTGCATTTTAAAGTACCTAACAGAGCGAGCTCCCATTTCGATATAACTGAAACGTTGTTTGTTATAAATGCTTCTTAAAGTTTAATAAGTTGTAGGTATTTCAATTTAATCACTCCCAATTGATGCGCTTTTAATTATATTTTTCAATAAATTGATATTTTTATGCAAAGTTTGTCTTGTTATCTACAAACTTTTGAACAACTTACATTGAAAAATATTTTTACGGTTAAATTATTTTCATTGATGTTAATTAAAGGTAGTGTTAATTTTAGAGTGATTATATTTTTAATTGTTATATTAAAAATCCTATTAATACATTTTACTGCGAAAAAAAGAAGGAATTTTTTTTATGCATTATCTTTTATGTAAAAAATAATTTTAATATCACATTCAAATTATTGTTAAATTTAAATTTTTATATTTCTTTATTTAGGCCATTTGCTTATTTATATTCAATAAGTGCACTATTTATATAAAATGAGGCCTGTGATTAATACAAAATTTATGCAGTAAAGATTTGTTATTTTTCTTTGGTGTATTTAGTTTTGAGTACAAAATTTTTATGTACGCTAACAAATGTTAATTAATGAAATAAAATATATTTAGCATATAAATGTTTCATTTATTCATTATATATTTTTATTTACTGGTAAAAATTTTTTATACAATATTTTATTTAAAATGATAAAATATTTCTATATAATTTATTTAGATGAAGAATAATATTTTTTGTATATAATAGTTTATCGACAACATCATTTTTATTTTGTTTTTCTTTCCATGAATATCTATTGTTGAACCCAATAGCTTTCTCGGCATGAAAATATTTGCTTATTTATTAAATCCTGGGATTAGAATTTCATCGAGTGAATCTTTTTGTTCGAAGCATAATTTTATAAAAGTTATCCTTTATTTTCCATTTAGAATCCTTTATTGCTCATTTGTTCCTTTATGCAAAATAAATATGTTGACATTTTTAAAATGTTTTGACTATTTAATAACTTATTCTACATAAATTAGCTATATATTTTTAATAGATTTTTAAGGATGAAAGTTTGCATCTTTTTTTTATTCTTGTTGTCATACCCTGAGAAATTGTTTCCTGGATGCCATGTTTGAATGCGTTTGCCATTCTCCAATTTCTAAAAATTATATAAAAGATTATTCTTTATATATTTTTTCTTTTACAGATTAAAAATTTATTTTAAATTTTTTAAATTTTGTGGTTTTGAGTTGAAATTTTAAGTATTGACAAATCAAAGTGATTTTTGAAGGTTCTTAGAATTTGTACAAATTCAAAAGTTGTGAGTATGGATTTCATTACATCCCTTTGTAAACATGCTCGTTGATTGTTTTATTAAATAAATTGTTTTTATTTTGTTCCGTTTGTTTATTTTAAATTATTTTTGTGCATACCCTCGCGATCTAACAGTAAAAATGTTCCTCGTAATATATTGCTTATCTATTTATTTTTTAAACAATATTATTACTCAATTTTTTTTGCTGGTAAATTAAGGTTTTAAACTTTTTTTTTAATATCTAATTACTTTAAGGCTTGATATTGATTGTTTGCATTCAATTAAAAAGACGATTTAAAAATGGAATTTGGTAAATTTAATCATTTTAAGTAAGTGTTTTTTCCAAATATTCAAATTCATTTAAATAATTAAATTTTATTTCTTTGTTAATTTATACTTTAAAGCACTGAAATTAAATTCTTATAATTGAATAAACAAATAAACTTGATCATAAATCAAGTTTAGGACCACTATATCAAATGTTTATTTTAGTGAGAGGGTGTTGTTTCTCAATTTAACAATAGATTAATTTATTTACCAATTATTATTCTCGGTGATTTGAAAAAAAATGTCATGGCAATAAAGATGTTCTTTATTTAATATTAATTATATTTACTAACAAGTTAGTTCATAATTTAATCTTTCGTAAGTCAAACCCCATATTATTTTTTTATATAATTACGCAAACAAAAAATATCATTTAACAAACTTAACCAACAAAGTAATGTAATTATTTTCTTTATTTCATTGGGTTTAACTACATTTTATTTGATAAAATTATTAATCATTATTTCATGTCCACTACAAAATTTAGTTGCTCTTTGCCTTGTTACATATCATGTTATAATTGTCTTTTCGTTAAATGTTTTATTTTGCAACACATTAAATTTCAAATGTTATTGTTTAATCGTTTCTTTTTTATTAATAAAATTTTATTTTTTATTTAAAACTTCTGCAGTATAAATATATTAACTTTTTCGATATATTTAATTCTGTTTTTACCGATGAATAAAACAGTTTTTATTTATTTAAATTATCCAAATAACTGTTTAGTTTACATTTAATCAGCTTTCATTAATGCCTTAGGTATCGGCCGTTCTCGTGCACTCGCATGAAATATTTGTGAGTTCGTGCGATGTGTTTGCCATTTTGTACTCACAAATTATAGTAGTTTAATTTTGTTTCTTCATATGAGGAAAATCGAGTTTAGTTTGGCCGATGCATTAACAACGTTAAATTAAGTTATTAATATTTAATTAATGAGGTATGATATAATTTATTAACAAGAATTCAATATTTTATAATATAAATTAATAGTTCATTTCTAGCATATGATTATTTTTATTATTATATTGTTATATGTTTTTTCCTCTTTTTTTATTTATTAAACCTTTGATTTCTGTTTATTTTATTTGAATTATTTTATTTTTTCTTGTTATTATGTAACATTGATTTAAGTTTGAACTTTTTGAGTTTTCTCAAATTACTTGACATGTTCTCAACTATTAATACGCGATTGTTGTGCAGATCAAAGATCATCTGGTAAAGTTTTCTTCGAGCATTTCGCTCAAGAATATGTTAGCGATAAATTAATTGTTCTATAATTTAAATGAACATAGAGTTAATTATTTTTTTAAATCTAGAATTTTATAAGTTTATTTCATCATGATTTCATTATTTATTTTTATGGTAAATTTGATTTAGAATTTGAAATATTTAATTAATTAACTTTTTAAATAATCCATTACCTGCATTTATTTTTTACTATTTATTCGATTCATCTTTCTGATTGAAAAATAAAATATATAAATGATATATTTTGGCAAATTTTTTAAAATTTTACCTTCTATAAAAAATTTGTGTTAGATAATTAGTTAAGTAATTTGCAATATTCTTTTTTTCAAAATCTAAATCGACGAGATTAATTTTGTTAGTGTTTTATT
Organism: Heterodera schachtii; assembly: GCA_023374025.1. NCBI lineage: Eukaryota > Metazoa > Nematoda > Chromadorea > Rhabditida > Heteroderidae > Heterodera > Heterodera schachtii. Next base: position 291,041 of record SIJG01000123.1, read on the forward strand.
AATTTTAATATGTATTTAATAATATTCAATTATGTACTTATTAATACTGTTTCAAACGAAATTAATTTATTCTCTGTTCTCAAGTCGCGATAGAAGCGCTTCTTTCATCAGCTTTAGTTTCATTTAATAATTTTTAAACAAAAACAAATAATTTTTAAGATGAATTAAATATCAATTATTTGTTTTTTAATTAAAGGTTTTTAAATTAATATAGTTGTTTTAATAATATAAATATTTCTTCGTATTTCTTGCACTCTGAGAAACGAATTGTTATATTTTCGACATTTATGTTAACTTAATGAATCAGCTTCTTCGGTATTGTTTTTCATTTAATGTTGATTTTATTACACAATCACATATTATTAATTCAAAATATAAAATATCTTTCGTTCTTTCTGCAGTTAAATTATGTAAATTAAAAAAAAATGTATTAGTATACGGTCATTATCTTTTTGTCGAGTAATTTTATTCAAGTTAAATTAATTTATTTTTAAGGTTTTTAAATATATCTTTTTATTTGATTAATACAAGATTTACATCTTCTTTTATCATGCGTTTTTCTCCATAAATATTTAAATCAACGGTAATTTTTGAATTAAATTTGCTTTAACCAACTGTTTGCCAAAAATCCTAAAAAGGCCAAAATATTTGCCCGAAATAGAAACAAAACTCACAAAAATATTTGTTTCTCAAAAGATATCGTTCTTTATCTAATTCGCTAAAATCGTTCAAAAAAATTCTGTGTGATACCAGTAAGAAAATTTTATAATTTTATTTCATTCATTCAATTAATATGATTAATTTACCTTTATTTGTTTGATTCAAAAAAATTATTTTGACAAATGTATCTTAAATTTGCTCACCTGTGACTCATTATTACTTAATTTTCAAGTTTACCTATTCTTTTTATTTTGTGATATTAAAATTACCAATAAGTAAGTATTGTAGATTAATCTACAATATAAAGAAAACTATGATATATAAAAATAAAATTTTAAAAGTGCGTTTGCATGTGAATTTTTTTTAAATAAATCGTATACAATGCATTTTTGGGTATTCGTTTTCAAATTGCAGATTTTGCTATTAAATTATTAAGAATATAAATACAAAAAAAAGAACTAAAATTAATTATTATGTTTAAAAAATTTCTTGATGAAGTTTTTAAATTCATTTCGATATTTTTTTGCAAATAAAACTTCGTATTTTCAGTTTTATTGTATATTATTTGCTCTTTTTACAATAAATAAAATTAGTAATATTTGAACAGGAATTTATTTAAATAAAAGAAATAAATGATTGTTTTAATTTTGAATCTTAACCAATCCTTTTATTAATCTTTGTTTAAAATCATTATTAAAATTTAAAAAAAATTTATTTACGTATTTAAATTTGTCGGCGTTGGTATTTTATCATACATTTCTTTTCTTTTTTATCATTTATTTCTTGTATTTGTCGTTCGTTGATGTAATTGTTTGCTTCCTTAAAAATTTTCATCTTTTTATATTTATTGTGTGATTTTTCGTAAAATAATTTTTATTTATATAGTATATCTTTTTACATATGTAAATACTCTGTCGATTAGAGAAATTATAAAATAAAGTTTGCTTTTGTAATAATTTCTTCATTTTAATATTAATCGGTTTAATAGACTCCGCTTTAACCGTCGACAACTTTTATATCCTTGCTTATGAATTCTTTTGTAATTTGTTGATTTTTAAGTCGCGTTAACCAACCTGACTTTTATTTCATTTTTTAATACTCATTTATAGACGTAAAAATTTTATTTTATTTTTTTTGACTTATATTAGAATGAATTGTTTTTCGAAAAAAAATTTAATTTTTTATTTCTATAAAAATATTTTCTTAAATTTTCAAATTTCGATCGATAGATGAATTAATTTTCTCTTATTTATCTAATAAAGTTTCTATTATTTATTATATGTAGAAATAAAATCATCGTTTTATCTTCATTTCCCATTATTTTTTTTATTTAAAATACTTCATTTCATTTTTTATATTTGATGAAAATTTGTATTCAATTTGAAATTACAGGATTCTATACGAAAAAGTTAAGCGTTATCTGAAACAACTTTTTCATCAACAAGTAATAATTAGAAAAAGAATCTTTAAGAAATATTATATTTTTAATAGCTAAAGAAAAAATTAGAATAATTGCCAAAAAATAATATTTTATGTGTACTTTCATTATTCATATGTGCTCAGCAGCCTTTAAAATTTCTCATTGTTTTGTTTAATTTATTATAATATTCTGAATTAAATGTTTTAATTTGTTTATATGTGTAATGCCTAAGGAAAAATAAATTATATATTAGTTAAAAACGGATTTGAATTTTTGAATCTGACTGTCTTTTAATATAAATAATATTATTTTTTTTATTAATTAAAGAATGCTAATTTATTTACAAACCTATTATGAAAAAAAGATAAGGTTCATCTGACCTTTTTAAGCCAGTATAAATATTCTCTGCGTGGTCCATCTTGAGCACGCAATATTTTCTTTTGATTCTTTTATTAAATAATTTTATATTTAATTGCTTTAATTTTAACACGTTAGATGATCAACATGCACACGATTAAAGTTTGTTTTATTTTATTTTTTGATAATTTCTAATCGAAAGTTTAAAATATTATTTTATGATCTACTCGTGCGGTCATTTTTCTTCTTCCTAAGTATGAGAGTAGGTATGTTTATAATAGATTTCCACGTCAAAGCGATTTATTTTCGGCTGACTTCGTTTCTTGTTTTTCGAAATCCATTTTTTGTAGGTACGTTCGAATATTATTATAGATTATTTTTTATAATCTAATAATTGGGTATTTTTGGAATAATTTTTTATTTATTTTGTCTTAAGTTGTTCATTTTATAAAAAAATGTGTTTATTTTGACGTTGAATTAGCTAAAAAATTTTAAAATGGCTTATTGTAAATTTATACCTTTAAGGATGTGTATGGCAATTTTTCCAAAATTGTTTTGCATTTCAAATTGAATTTAAGGTTTTTCGTTTGTATTGTGAAAAATTTATTAGCAATATTATAAATTATATTAATGTTTTTTAATGTATATTTCCACATTTTTCCGAAAGAACAATAACGATCCAAATCGCTATTTCGATTATTTTTTTAAGTTGCATTGCAAAATAGTTTCTTTCGTTCGTCTTAAGAACAGAAATTTTCTTAATTTTGTAAAAAATCAAGTTTTTAGAATACATTTTTAATTTTAAGTGTATTTTGTAATTTAGGCATTTTTTAACAAAATGATGATGATAATTTTTAAATCATTAAAACAATTTTTCTCGCTGAGACTCCACTTCTTTTTATCTTCTGGTGATAGTCTTTAATTAATTTTATTTATTAACAGGCTTGGAGTTGCAACATATTTTTAAAAATTTTACGTATATTCTTTGTAATTTTTTATAGCTGTGATTTATATGCGTTTTTTTATTCTTTATTTATCCATATTTTTTGTTATTTTCCTGACAAAAAATTTTATTCTATTTTTCCTTATTAAACAGATGGTAAATCAGTCCGACAGTGTCTTATTTAAAATGTTAATTTTAATTTATACATAACTCACTTAAATATTTATAAATGCTTTATATTTTAAATTATATATTTTTGCTTTTCTTGTTAATTTCTTCGTTTTTGCAAATTGGGTTTTTCGGTCCTTTGTGTATCTTGGAATGTGTATCATACGAATTCAAATTAATCAAGGCGTTCAACACCATTATAATATTCAAACACTGATTTAGATTTTTATAAAGTTTGTGGAATTCATTTATTTTCATCTTGTAAGTTTTTAAAAAATTGCATTTAGTAGAATATATAAATTTTCATATGTATTAGTTTTTGTTAATAATTATAATTCATTTAAACTTTTTTGAATAAAAATATAAAAATTTATTTTTTCTATTATCTGTTCAATTGTTTGTCATTACATTTTCATTATCTAAGTTGGCTACATTTGTTTTTTAAATGAATTAATATGCATATAAGGTAACTCAACAAAAATTCGACGATTTGGAAAAAACTGTTATTTGTGAACTTGTTGTAATGGTGTTGTCACTCGGGATATATAAATAGTATACTTATAAATTATTTATCTTTGCAAGAGTTTAATTTTATTTACTTTTTTAATTATTATTTTTATTTATTATTGATAAATTGTCTTACATATTTAGTTTAATGTTTGAAAAATTTTCTTATATATTTTAATATTATTTAGCATATGCTCGTTTTTGGCGGGCCGCTCAGCTGCCCTCAGGGCTTTTTCTGGGTTTTTTAGGAATCTTAGATAACACAAAAGAAATTTGTAGACTTTTTTCGAAAATCATTGACAAAGTTAAGTGATGTGAACCTCAGCATAGATTTATCATTTTGCTGAGTTCAAGGGATTAAATGATGATTTTAGATGATGATTAACTAATGCATATTATCCGAAAATCCCTAAAAATTAGAGACCGGACAAGAGGGTCGGTCGGTCGATTTCGGATAAAACCCGAAAAAAACCGAAACCGAAAAACTCAAAAATTCTCGGTCGGTCGGTTTCGGTTTAAAAACCAAAAAAAAAACCGAAGAAAAATTTTCGGTTTTTTGGTTTTTCGGTTTTTTTGATGCGCTTTGTTAACAGATTTAGTCCAAAAATGAAAATAATTTATATGGTTTTAAAATATAAGTTTATCAAAACTAAAAATCCTTAATTTCTTAAAAAATTGGCTCAAAATTGCAAAAATTGCTCATTTTTGGACAAAATCTGTTAACAAATCGCATTCAAAAAAGTCGGTCGGTTGTTTTGGTTTTTGATAATTTCGGTGTCGGTTTCGGTTTAAAAACCGAAAAAACCGAAAACTCAAAAATTTCTCGGTCGTTTTTTCGGCCAAAAACCGAAACCGTAAAAAACCGAAAAAAAACCGACTGATCCGATCTATACTAAAAATGACCAATCTTCACAGTGAAATCTGTTAAAATGGTCAAAATTTTAAATTTCTCCACGGCAGCACAATATTTCTTTCAAATTATTAACACTATAGCAAAAAAAAAATATAGATACCAACTCGCTATTGCACAAAAAAACACTCTTCGCTTTGGTTAAATGGCTTTTTTTAAAGTTGCATTTTAAATAATTTAGAATATAGAGAAAAACCAATTAAAGCAAATTTATAACAGATTTTTTTGAATTTCTTTTTAATTATATTTTATTTAAATTGAATTACATCAAAGTTAATGTTACTTGATTGGACACATTGTCAGTTCATTAAAAAATAGATTTTTCTTTTCTTTATTTTTTAAATTTTAGTTTTTTCTTTCAACTTATATTGCGTATTCATTAACAAATAATTTTCGTCTTTTAAATCTGTTTTTCGTCATTTAGTTGCAAGTTTATAAATTAAATTTGCAATTAAAAGCATCTTTTATAATCAAATTGAAGATGTAAAAAACATTTTTCATAGATTTAGATTTATTTGTTATTTCATGCAATTAAGTTATTTTGGCTTAAAATAAATCCATAACTTAAGAAACAATGTTTAAATTTTAGTATAATTTTGTTATTTATATCAAAAGTTAAATTTGTGACTAGATTATAAGAATAAATTTACTCGTGCTTTATCCTCTTATGCATGGAAAGTTTCTCTGCGTTTTCATTATTTGGACTTAAAATTTATTTTTCAGCATTTTACATATATACTTATTTGATATTACTATGTTTTTACTTTCATTAATTTCTTTTAATTTTCGTTAAAGTAAAATTTAGTGTAATGTGTATTATTCGTTTTAATTTTTAATATTTTAATTGAAAAGTTTGATTCTTCTTATTTGTCTTCAATATGTGTTTATTAGTGTACCCATGAGCCGTCGTTTTGTCAACATAAAATTTCTCACGATTCGTTGAGCCATATCAAAATCGTACAGCTACAGATGTTCTCTGATAGTTGCGTTCAGCATAAGGAATTAGCTGAAGCTAAGCCAAAGCTTACTTCGGTGAAACGGTAAACCAAGCACCGAGTCATTTGAAATGTTCGAAAGAAATTAAATTTATATTTTTTAAAAAGAAATTAAAATTATTAATATTATTATGTAATTAATAAGTTTGATTTTATTTTCAATGTGGTTCAAAGTTTATTTTCCATTTTTTTTGTTTGAAAGGATTATCAAGGCATAGCTTTTTCTTATTTATAATAATGTTAGGAAGCATGTGTCCGATATACAATTTTTTTTTTGTATGTTTCTAACAATCAAGATATAATTTCATTTTATATTTTTGTATTTTAAATATAATTATTGCATGATAAAAAAATTAACATTTTTAATATTTCATATGCATTCCTTATATTAGACAATTTTTGCATTAAAATGAAAATAACATGCGCTATTATAATTATACGCTTTTTTAATTAGTATTTAATTATTTATTAATTTTCTATCAAAATTTATATAATTTTTCTTCTCTCAATCCTTTATTTTTTTCTCGCCACCGCGATTTCTTTTTTTCTGTTCATCAAAATGTGTGTGTTTTTTAGAAATTCAGAAAACTTTTAATTTTAAATGAAACCCCAAAATATTTGCTTGCAAATCCTTGCATGTATATGCTTAAATTTTGTAGTTTATTTATATTTAAACAGTATTACTTTAATTTGTTATTCTTTGGTTATTTTAGTGTTTTAGTATAAGCAAGAAATTTTAAATGACAAGTATAAAAATAAATGTTATTTTCAATAGCAAGACATACTGAATAGTCGTACTTTGTATTTAAATATTTAACATTTAAGCAATTTTCCTTTTTTCTCGTGACGTGTCCTGTGTTACTTAGTAATTGAATTGTGCAAATATTAATTCGATTTTTTGCATAAAATTTTGTTATAATATGTAAAATTTTGTTTAACTAATACAGCAAAAATTGTAGCTTGTTTATAAACTAAGTATGATTCAAAATCTAAGTCTTTTCAAATTCAATTATAAGATTTTCCTATTTTAGTTATTCCTTATTTATTGTTACTTTTTTAAATGATATATTTTTTTAAATGCATGTTACATTATTCTTTTTTTTTATCTTTTTAATCTATAAGTTTATTCCTTTTATTATTTTTTTGAGACGATAATCTTTGTATATTTGCAAAACAAGGACGAATTCATTTTTTTAATTTTATACAAAATAAATATGCTTTTATTTATTATTTTTTAAACACTTTTCTTTTATTAATTCGTTTATTCCAATTTTTCTCGAAATGATTAAATCTTCTTTTTTAAATTTATATAGGTTAATAAATTATAGCTGTTCCAAGCATTTAATAAACAAAATAAGGAAAGATTATTTTATAAAATATATTTAAATGACTTTTATACAATTTATGTTTATTTAATATGAATTATTTATATTATTTTTTGATGAATTTTATTAATAACAAAAAATATTGGTAATATACCAAGAACTCATAGAATAATTAATAATATTGTAATTTAATGTATAGTTTTAGCTTTTAAATATTCATAAATTTTTATTTGTTGCTTAAATTTAATCAATCGCGGCGAGTCTCCTTGTTTTGATGATCAAAATGTTACTAGAACTTTTTTCAAATATGGATTTTTCGATTTCAAGTATATTTAATTAAAGGCGTGTTTTCTTCATTTAATTTATTTAAAATTTTTCTTTTCGCGTTGTTAATTTATTATTTCTTCTATGTATGTTGTTAATTTTTTTATTTGAATTTCCATTTAATTGGGATTTACCATTGGTATTATAAAAATTATTTAATTTCTCTATCATTAGGAATTTGGTCAGTTGTATTTTATTTTAATGTCATAGCAGCAATTTTCCTTCTTATAATCTAATCATCTTTTTATTTGACCATTTTCTTTTACCATTTTAATAAATCTTACGGAATAATAAGAATTTTCTGGTGCTATAATTAAAAAAAAAGTTTTATTTTTATTTGTTTTTTTCTTTTCAAGTTTTTTGGGTCCAATTTGAGTTGTTCCAAATCGAGAATGTTGTGTTTAGCAAAACTTTATTGTGAAAAACTTATATTAAATATGTGACTTTATCTTGTCAAATTATTTTGACTAATATAAGGTTTTTAGTTTCGCATAATTTTCTCTTCTTCAAGTCCCTAGCACCTGGCGGAATGTTATTTATTATTAGTACAGAGCGACTTTTGAGGCATATGCCTTTTTTTTCTGCGCACTAGTTTCGACATATTAAGCATAAATAACGCATTTCCACTTGGTTTGAGGCTTCTACGTTGACTTTTATTATGCCTTTTTTTGCCTTTTTCCGGATTTTCGTGCCTTAAATGCTTTTTTGGCATTTTGCGATTTTGGTGCCTTTTTTGGCGTTTTTTCCGAAAAAAATCCATTAAAAATGCAATAAAATCAGGAAAATACCCATAAGAAATGACCCGAAAAAATTTCAAAAAATACACCCCTAAGAAATGAAAAAATTTCAGAAAATATACCCCCTAAAATTCAAAAATTTTCTCAAAAAGTCATCGCAAATTTTTATTTTTTTTTATAAAAAATTTAAGGTTTAAAAATTTTCTTATTCGAGAAACATTATAAAACATTAAATAATCATTAAAATGACTAAAATTAAGTTACTTGGTTAAGTTTACATGTTTTGCTCCCTTAAAATCCCCAATAAAAAAATTTTAAATGCCTTTTTCATGACTTTTTTTAAGATTTTCGTGCCTTTTCATGCCTTTTTTTCAATTTTTTTGTGCCTTTTATAGTGCCTTTTTCGCAATTTTTGGTGCCTTTTTAGTCGGTCTCTAATTATTAGGATCACAAATGTCATTTTAAATTTTTATTTTTGCTTTATTTTATTTATATGAGTTATTTGACTATTTATGTATTAAAGTTTTATTATTTATGTTTATTTGTTTATGATAAAAACATATTTGAAAATTCTATATTTTTTCTTTAATTCGTGGTTCCTTTATCTTGAATCCTCTTGCTTTCTTTGTGTCCCCCGTTTCCCTGGTTGGGAAATGGATTTTGGGGACATGGCCCTTATTTGTTCTAAGTATAAAATTTAATTTTCAATTACTTGAAGACCAATGTCGCTTTGTTTCCTCCTCTTCCATTAGATTGTTAATATATATAATTAGTTTACTTTTTATTTATTGTGTAAAACTTATATTAATTTGTGACTTTATCTTGTCAAATTTAACTAATATTGAGGTTTTTAGTTTCGCATACTTTTCTCTTCTTCAAGTCCCTAGCACCTGGCGGTACATTTTCTTTGTTGTCATTCGACTCATAATTTTTTTCAATTTATATTTTCTTTTAGCATAATAACTTTTTAAAATATTTAAAGCTTTGCTTTTGATATTTATTATTTTCCTATCAAAAATACTTTTATTTTATTATTTATTTTTTCCGATAAAACACAGAGAAAATCAGCAATGATAAACTTTCAATTTCATTGATCTTTTCATTCTTTTTTAAATTTTATATTGAATATATATAATTTTTCCTATTTTAAATATTTTTTGGTCTAAAGGATTAACTTATGCTTTTTAATTATACTAATCTCATTTTTTCGAATAAATTTTATTAATTTCCAACTTACAGCAAATTAATATTCAGATTTTTTTTATTTTTTTTAATGCCATGTAACGGCGCATACGCTTTATTCATACAATTCTTGGCCATCTATTCGCTGTTATGTAGAGCTTCTGCATTGTCAGTGGTCATGTCAAAAACATTTGAATTTTTATATTTTTCTTATGCATTTTTGAAAATATTTAGAATGATAATTCCTCCGAAATTCATTTAAATTTTATTTTTTACTTATGTTTGTTTTAAAGTTTTATTTTAATGTTTTAAAGAATAAAAAATTTTATTGTTTATTTTCTGTTGTGACAAAATATACTCTTAAATTCATTTATTTACTGTTATTATATTCTTATTTCTCGTGGTTTGCGTTATAATTCCTGCTCTGGAGGGCAAAACATGGATCATCAATAATTCGTTCAAGAGATTAATAACCATTTTAGGTTATTTAAATTGAGCTTGAATTGAAGTTTATTTGTATGAAATAGTTAAGAAAAGAAAATCCGAAAAATTTAAATCAGCTACATTTTAATATTTATTTTTTGTTTCCTTATATAAATTCTTTTAAATTTACAGTGTTTCTTAATGGCCTCTAAGTTTTCGTTATTGTAAATTTTTTTCATATTTTTAAATCGATGTTGCAATTGTTCTAAAGAATAAAATTTTTATTATATATTTTCTGTTTTGAAAAAATATACTCCTAAATTAAATTATTTACTGTTATTATATGCTTTTTTCTCGTTTTTGCGTTACCAATTATTCATGAAAAACGGCTTTTACAAATGTTTAATGAATTAATTAAATATATTTAATTTAAAATATAATTAAGAGAGACGTGACAATTTGTGATCTTTTTGTAAATAGGGTTTTGGTTATCTCAAAATTTGCGCATTTGATTTATTAATTTTCTTTAATTTAAATTATTTAGCTAATTTTATCCTATAAAAAATTTTATAATTATCTTTTCTTAATCAAGACAGTTTGCTTTTATGTGTCTTATAAATAATTAATTAAAAGTAATGAACTTTGTCTGATATAATTATTATATATTTTCTGCTTAACTAAAATAAAGTTTTTTAAAATTTGTCGTTTTTGATTTGTTTTTCTGGCAATCATTAAGAATTGGTGTCCCGACGAAAAAAATGTTAAAAATTTGTCAGGTATTTTTTCTAGGCTTAAAAAATGCGCTGATCACGAATCTGAGCTCAGATTTTGAAAATCATTGATTTTTATCTAAGATTTTTTGTCAACTACTTGATTTTTTTCGGTTTTTTAAATTATTTTTTTAAAAAGTTTAGCAATCAATTTGGGTTAAAAATACTCTGATCACGAATTTAAGCTCTGATTATGCATGAGCCTTCATTTTGTCTATGATTTTCATAAAGTTTAATAAAAAAATAAACCGCAGCCCAGCGGACTCGAACTCCAGACCCCCGTCTCATACGACCCCTTGGGATTAATAATTAAATTTCAAAATATCGTAAAAAATTGAAAATTGGACTTCTCCATACATTTAATAGCTCATTCAAAAGCTCCCTTTAGGCTCTACAACATATGTGTATCAGTTTTATGTCCGACTAATTTTCTTAAAATTTTGGAAAAAAATCAAGTAGTTGACAAAAAATCTTAGATAAAAATCAATGATTTTCAAAATCTGAACTCACATTTGTGATCAGCGCATTTTTTAAGCGTAGAAAAAATACCCGACAAATTTTTTAACATTTTTTTTTTCGTCGGGACACAAATTTTTAATGATTGCATCGCCTGAATCCATTTCTTAAATTTGATTTCTTACACCGAATGCTTATAAACAGCATTAAACAATAATAAAATTGTTATATTCAATTATGTAATTGTTATTTGTACTTTTTTAATTTATAAAATTATATTTGTTTTTAAATTCATGAAATTCGCAAATTATTCTTTTTTCATATCACATTTAAACGAATATTGTATTAAAAACATAAAATTGAATTTAGGATATTATTCACAATTACATATGTAGAAATTTATGGTTAGCTTCTTTACTTTTTTATTAAAATATTTCTATACTCTCGCTCTTTGCCGCAATTGCGCTTGAAAAACATAAATAAAGCTACCAGAAATATTCGATTCTTGATCGGTAGTTAAATTGCGTTTCTTTCTTTGTTTATATATTATTATTAAAAATTTATTCTCTATAATATTTTAGGAAACAAAATCAAATATTTGATATGCCAATGATGAAGGGATTGGCAGCACTTTTTCAGATTATTGTTTTATCTTGGGAATGATAATAAGTGCATTTGATAAATATTAAATATAAATATCTTGTTATTATCATCAGATATTTTTGTATCAATTTTCTTTTGTTCAATTATTATTTTAAATTTTTCGTGTATTCCTTTCTCAGTTCAATTTAAGATTTCGTAATCCGCATAAATCTAATTAAATAAAGAATACATTTCTCTACCAAAATAATATATTTTTACCGGTTTGTATAACTGGTAAATTTTTCTTTGAGCATTATGCTTTAGCACAGGGCTCGTATCGTCCAAGATCGGCTTCCAAGGACGGGTATGCCGATTTACAAGGACATAATAGGGAAAATTCACAAAATCCAAGGATATTTAAAATTTTATTATATGCAATGAAAAATGGTTGATATTTATTCAAATGGCTTTTTTCACTTTTTTCTTAATTTTTTTTTGTTTTCATTGATATTTTCCTCATTTGCAACGACTTTTTTCTGTTTTAAAAACGCTTTTTTGCGGCGCGCTTTTTCTAAAAATTTAGTGGGACAGGGGGGGTCCGCCGGCGCCGATAGGTGCCGGCGGGAAAAATTTGTAATTTTTAATGCGATTTGTTTACAGATTTTTGTCCAAAATGACCAAAATTTGCGATTTTGGGCTAATTTTTTTAAGAAAAATTAGTAACTTTATGCCATAAATAAACAATTCTCAACCATTAGAAAAAAATTTTACATTTGTTCACATAATGCCATATTATAATCAAAATATTGTTGAAAATTACAAAGATTTCTCAAATTTCTTTGAATTTTTTAAATTTTATCCAAATGCTGATTTCCAAGGACTTCCTTGGCATCCAAGGACATTTTTTATTTCCAAGGAAGAGAGCCAAATTCCAAGGACGTCCTTGGCATCCAAGGACGGATGCGAGCCCTGTATTATCAGTAATTTTTTAAAGCTTATTTTAAATGAATGTGAATGTTTTTAATTTTTTTGTAAAAAATTTTTTGAAAAAAAGTTTATATAAAAAATATAATTTTGTTTTAGCATATAATAAAAATTTAAAATTCAATATTTTTGTAATTGTCTAAAAAATGCTTTAGTTTAAATGTTTTTTACAACCAGCTAATTTTTAATATACTTTCTTTCTTACACATTTCCTAACAATTTTTTGGAAATATACTCGTTACCGAAACCATGTCAAACAATGCCAAAATTTGGGTTTTTCAATTAAATCAAAATTTTTGAGTATCTTGCTGTACCGGAATAGCCGGATTTAATTATCAAGGTTTCTTTATATGTATATTATTAATTTAACTTAATTTTTTTTAATTCAATAAATATTTTAATTATTCTCTTGCCAAATGCATCAATGCCTGCGGGTGTGAACCAATCTGCCTGTTTATTAGTTCATTTTCAAATGTCTCTAAGGTCATCTTTTTTTAAATAAATGTTCTAAAGGTATTTTTTTATTCTTTTTTTGCATTTTGTGTTTATTAAGCTATTAAGAATATAAAATAATAAAAAGAACTAAAATTTATTAAGTTTTTAAATTTGTTTTGCTATTTTTGGTAGACTTTGTGTCATTTATTTTTTTTTAAATTATAGTAATGTGATTTAATTTATTCATTCATTCTGACGAAATACTTTATCATTTTTTGTTGAGATGTAATTTAAATAAATATATTTATGATATATATTTTATAAAAATCATTTATCCAGCCAATTATACTCGTTTATATTATCATTTCCAATTTATACGGCATTATTTTTTATATTCAAATATCTTTATAGGCAAACGATGAAAACATTAGAATAACTGCCAAAAAAATTTTTAATTGATGATCTTCACTTTACAGCATTCATAATTCACTCAACAGCCTTTAAATGTTTCGTTGTGATGTTTAATTTATTTTAATAAATTCAAGGTTTTTTATATTCCTGTAAAATATGCTAGTTATAATTAGTGATTTATAATAATATTTGCCCTAGCGCTAATAATCATATTTTAAATTCTTAAATTTATTTTGTTTTTTAAGTAATATTTTTTAATGTCTCTTTTTTTACATTCCATAAGTTTTATAGATTAAGTCATATATAGTCGTAAAAATATTATTTGCTTAAATTTTTTATTTGACTTATTATTAGGGAACGGATTTATATGTTTTTACAAATTTTTTGCGCATATGCCATCGCATGAAAAGACCAAAAAATAGCATTTTTACTGTTTTCCTTTCAATTATAGCAAGTTTTTAGCACTTAAAAATATATTTTTGGACCCTTTTGCTCATAAAAACATATTTTGGGGTTTTGACAGTTTTCTTCACATATTTACAAAGGTCGCTTTTTGGCACCCAAATTCTTGGCAAAATGTTAAAAAAAAAAAATTTTAAAATTTTAATTTTTTTTCATTTTTGACTTTGATTATTTTTTGATTTTTATGGCAAAATTTTAATTTTAGCGAAATATTTCCGAAAATAAGCATTTTGCTAGCGTAATGGATAAAAAATGAGACTTTTATGCAAATTCACGTATTTATTAAGCAGTTTTTTAGTTTTTGGCACATATTTTGGCTTTTTTGTGATTTAAGCACATATTTTGGGGGTTTTTGGCATATATAAACCCTTTCTCTGCTTATTACAATACTTAATTTTTTTATATTTATTAGAATAAACGGTAAAATACCCTGGCGAAATGCAATGAATGAATCGCAGTGGTTAATTTTTAATTTTGTAATTTTTGTTCAATTTTTTTTTATAATTTTTTAAATTTCTTTTTCAACCCTATAATATTGGGTTAAAATTTTTTTTCTAAAGTTCTCAGGTAGATTTGAGCCTTCGCCCTCGTCAATTGTGACAATGGTTTGTGATTCATAACTTTAATATTTTTTAAAAATAATTGATTAGTGAAAAAAATTTAAATTATATTTTTATATGTTTAAAAGAAGATTTCTTTGGTTCTTCTAAGAATAGTAATTTTCTTAATTTTTGATAATCAATTTTATATTTTTTAATTTTTTGTATTTGGTCTTTATTCACTTTTTGAAAAAAGATTTTAATATTTCCAATTTAAGTGATTTATATTGAAAAGTATTTTTTAAACAAGAAAATCGAGATGAAAATTATGTAAAAAATTTTCTCGCTGAAATCGCGCGGGCGAAGCTAGTGAGGCGCGCGCTCACGTGCTGCGGTTGATCCATTGCGTAAAGGACTCAAATTTCGAAATAAATTTCTTTATTTAAATATATATATATTTTATTACCTTTCTTTTGTTTTTATTTTTCAAGATGAAATACAAAATTTAAATTATGTCGATATGTTATGATTAATATAATTAAAAACCTATCTTATTCACTATTATGGTTAATTATTACTTCGATATTTTGTAAAATTTAAGTCTTTAATTAAATTTGAACAAATTCAGTTTAAAAAATTATGAATTACTCTTTTTATATTTTAAAATAATTTTATGTGTTTTATTTCTTTTTTGATAATTTCTAATCGAAAGTTTTCAAATATTTTATTTATATAATTTGATCAATTATAGTGTTTATTTATTTAAGCTGTAATAATTTTCTCATAACCTTTTTTTAATCCAACTCATGCCTTTTTCGTTTGTTTTCTTTTTTATTTAATGTTGATGTCCTCCAACAATATCCACTGTCGTTTGATAAAGATTTAAATCTGGATGGTATTGAACGAGCCTTAAAATAATATTTTTTATACGAGAAACTTATATTATAAATTGCGGTGCAATTTTAAAGGAGTATTAATAATTTCGATATTTATTTACGCATAGATTGCCCTCCGATTTATCATTTTAATATTTTGCTATTAATATTTTCAAAATAATTTTGAAATTAAATCCACTCAGCATGAACATTAAATTTCCAAGCACTTAATTGCTTTTCATTAAAATCGAAATGAAAATTATTAAATAATAAAAAAATTTCTCGCTGAAATCGCGCGGGTGAAACGCAGTGAGGCGCGCGCGCGCTGTCGTGCTGCGGTTGATCGATCGGCGTCCATTGATGCTGGTAATTAAATAATCCGTCCGTTTTCTATCATATTCTGCTATTTTTATAAAGGAAGATATGATTATTTTCATTATAGAATTTTCATTAATGATGCAAATTCCGAAATTAATTCTTATTTAAATATATATTTTTTTATTACCTTTCTTTTTATTATTTTTTCTTGTATTTTGAGAAAGATGATATACAAAGTATAAATTTATCTCAATATGTTATAGTGAATAGAATTAAAAACCTATAATTTATCATCAAATATATGTTTACTATTATCATGGTTAATTATTTACTTCGATATTTTGTATATTGATATTCTAAATTTTTTTATTATTTTATATTTTTTTAATAATTTCTAACCGATACTTTTATAATATCTAATTTATGATCATATATTTTTTTCATCATTTTCTCTGTTTATTTTTATTATTATATGTTTAAGAATTATTAATTTAAGTTGTACTAATTTTTTTCATAAACCTTTTTATATATTTTAACCCAACTCATGGCCGAGAATTGTTTTTGAGGTTTCTTCTTTGCACTCCTCAACTCTTTATATTTTTATCATTGTTATATTTAATTTTACTTTATAATTCAAAATATTTTATAAATTTAAACTTTTATTAAAAAAACTTCCACGTTAAGGCGCTGTATTCTCGGCCGGCGTCGTTTCTTGTTTTTTAAATCTATTATGGTTTTGGATGTTACGTTATAATAGATTATCTTTTATAATGTAATAACTTGGTATTTTGGAATAATTTCTTTAAATTATATTTTGTCTTAAGTTGTTCTGTTTTTTAAAGAAAATATGCTTATTTTGAATTGCTGAATTAGCCAATAAATTTTAAAATAGCCTATTTGGCAAACCTGAAAGGTGTAAAAGATATAATGAATTCATATTAATTATAATAATATCACTTAAAAAATTCAAATTGCGAATGTAATTTCTATATTATTTTAATTTAAATGATTTGTTTACAAACTTACATTTAACATTAAGATACTCTGTTATTTTATTATTTTTAAATTAATTTCGTTAATCATTTTAACTTCTTGTTCCGAAATCGAAAGATTAGTACAAGTAAATATTGTTGAGAAGGAGCCATGCGGCCCAAATTTTAAAATTGGTGGAATGGTAAATGAGAAAAAAGTTATTTTCTTATTGGACACTGGAGCTCCATGTGTCATTATGTAGTATGAAAACTGCAACCAGACTTGGAATTGTTAAATTGGAAATTGGAGTGGGCGGAAAGATTGTTCCTATTTTAGGACAACGTAAAATTTTGTTGGATTTAGCCGGATGCTGTGTGGAGACAATTGTTTATGTGACCGCAGCGGAAATCGGAGGAACGCAAAGTTATGATTTAATTGTGTGAAGAAACACATTTCGCCAAATGCCTCTATTGCTGGATTTGCAAACAGGAAATTTGATTAGTAAAGAAAATGGTCAAATTTTTGCATGTGAAAAATTTAAAGGAGTTAAAATTGACTTCTGTGAGGAAAATCGGGAAATTGCAGACGGAGAGCAAATGAAGGTTGAATTAGAGCGCTGTTTGGAGAGACATAAACATGTGTTTTCAAGTCATGAATATGACTTAGGACAATGTGCCTACGAGGTCCTTCCAATTTTAACAACAACGGAAATTCCATAAAGCCTTATCCAGTGCCGGAAAAATATGAAAGTGAATTGAAAGTGCAAATTGAGAAAATGTTGGAGTCGGGAGTAATTAAAGAAAGTTGCACTCCCTGGGCACACAGTATAGTGTTGGTAAAAATCGAATGGTCCGCTACGCCCATGCGTAGAGTTTAGACTGTTGAATAAAATTACGATCCCGGATCTGTAGCCGGGGAATGCAAAATAAGTGAAGAGATTTTTGGGAATGATGTCATTTTTTAGAAAATTAATCCCTGATTTTGCAAAAATAGCCCATCCCTTAAATCAGTTGACAAAACAAGAAAACCGAGAGTTTAAATCGTCAGATAAGGAGACAGAAGCATTTGAAAATTTGAAAAGGCAATTACTTAAAGCGCTCTGCCTTAGAGCGCGGATTATCATCTGCCATTTAATTTGTTTACCGACGCATCCACAACTGCATATGCCGGAGCATTGATTGCAGTCTGCGAAAAGTGATGAAATGCATGCGGTTTGGGTTTTGGTCGATGACATTAACCGCAACTGAGGCCAAGCTCCCAGCGATCCGCGGGGAATTGGCCGCAATTGTGCATGGGGTCCATAATTTTCGGCCAATAATATATGGCTCCGAAATAATCATTTAACAGACCATCGTCCACTGACCTTTTTGTTTTCAAAGTCGAGTTCAAACCCAAAATTAAACCGTTGGCTAATGGCTTTACAAGAGTTTGAACCCAAGGTTTTTTACTGGGCGGGAAAGGCAAACCAAGTAGCCGACGCTCTGTCACATGTTCCAATAAAATGTGAACAAATAGAAGCAAAAATAAAAGAAGAAATACCATATCTGCTCATTTAAGAAAATGAAAATCAAATAAATCGCGATAAAATTGAAAAATAAACAATTGAGGACCCAATTTTGTCAGAAATTGTTTTGTAAATAAGAGAAAATTGGTCAGAGCCCGTGGACGAAAAGCTAAAACCGTTTTATAAAATACGACACCAATTATATTTAGAAGGAAAAAGCATTCGGAAAAAAACCTTAAGGCAAATTGTGATCCCGGAGAAAATGCGTATTCTGATCCTACAAATGATTCACGCACATTTTGGGATAGTACGCAATAAGGACAGAGCCAGAGGCTTGGTATGGTGGCCGTGAACTAACGAAAGCATTGAAGATTTTGTGGAAAATTGTTGGACATGCCAGAGAAATGGGCCAAATAAACCGCGTAAGGAACCGGACGGAAGATGGCCTGAATTGCGGTTCCCGTTTGAGTGCGTGCATTCTGATTTGGCAGGCCCAATTTGGGAACTAATTTTTTCATTGTAATTGACGCATTTTCGAAATTTCCATTTGTGTACAAAATGAGTTCAACCCATTCTTCAACTCTTATTAATGCCCTTCGTGAATTATTCGGCATTTTTGGTTCGCCAAAAACATTTGTAACTGATAATAGCACTCAGTACGTGTCAAATGAAATCGAAGGATTCCCCAAAGGTGAAGGGGTGCGGCACTTAACCTCAGCCCCTTACCACCCTTCATCAAACTGCGATTTTGGTTCAGGGAACCAAATAGAAAATGAGCACCAGGGGTGTTGCTTCAGCCAATAGTTGAATGAATGTGGCAATTAAAATTGGAGGAGCAAATTAATCGAGCGCCTCTGGGAAAGAGAGGCAGGGACTATGCCATGGGAGGCCATGGCCCTAGAGAGCAATGGAAGAATGTAGGCCAGAAAACCCAAAAGCTTGTGGGCTATCTGGTCCGTCAGCTTGGCGTCTGTTGATCCGCGTTTTTTTGCTCTCCTTGGACACGTCGCCAGCCAAATCCAACATTTCCGCGGTCATGTATTCAATACCGACGCCAGATAGACAGGCGCGCCGGTTCTCACGCGCTCCGCGTAGCGGCCTGTGATTTTGAAATTGGAAATTCAAACCCAATTACAATTTGCTAATTGGCGCTAAGAAACGAAAAAAATGTCAAAAACTTAGTACTTTTTTATAGGCTGAATTTTTTGTACTCGTAAAGCGGTTTTTATGACGTTGATTTAATTTATTATTATTACTTTTTAATTGATCTTTAAATAGAATCCCGCCGGGAATAACTTGTTTGAGACAGTTCAGCCACAAATGTTGGTCCGCAAATTTCGCTCAGCAAAAAACATTCAATACAATACATTTTTGTGCGAATGTCTCGCGTGTCTACATAAAAGCACAAGATTACTTAACACTAGTGAATAGCACTAGGGTTGTTCACGATCGGTTATTAAACCGGTACCCCATGGTTTTTCTTATGCCGGTTTTCGACCCCCAGTTTTCGGTTTCGTTATTTTGGTTAATAAAAATTTTTCAAAATAATTCCAACCCAGTCTTTTTTAATGAAAAAACTAAAATTTATTCTTGTGGTCTTTGAAATTTAGATGTAATTTGTTAACCGATCTAAGATCTGCCGTCTTTCAAAAATTGTTTTCACGCCATAAAATCTGCACAAAATGATAATGCAAAGTGATCACTTTTTGACCAAATTAATTATTTGAATCTAAATTAATATTTTTTTACTTTTATTACATATTATATAACATTAATTATTTAATATATTTGATGAATCTTTGTATTTATTTCTTTTATTTAATTAATTTAATAACCAATCATATAAATTTATCTTTTAAATTTCGATTATAAACTAAAATTACTATCATTTGTTTTAATATTGAAAAGCACAAACTTAGAATGTTTTTATTTTATAAAGAGAAATTGAAGAACTCATGATCTTTCACGTTGAGTGCCACGTTGGGTGTAAAAAAATGCCGTAGAGTCGTTTTTGCGGTCACATAACGGATATTGCCGGAAATTTGAATATTTTTGTTTGTTAATAATTATAATTTAAAAAAATTTGATTTTCATTTAATCAGTAGAATCAAAAAGTGAGTTTGCTATTTATTCACATCTTTAATGCATTTTTTATATTATATTTATTTTAAGCCCGTGCTAAGGGTTTTTGTCTTTTGAAAAGTTTGCTTCTAATTTTAATTAAATATTTTATTTTATAAGCTGTTTTCAACTCACTCACACATAAATGGGATTCTAATTTTTATGAATCATTTATACTTCACATTTATAATTTTTGATATTTGTTAAATGAAATTTTTGTTTTTGAATTTTTTTTTTCTCAAACTATCTTTTTCGTTTACTTCTTGCATCAGCAATCACGTATTAATTATTAAAAAAAAATTATTTATATAATATTTAACATAAATTATTATTCATCTTTCATTTTTTTATTTAAAGTTATTCAATTTAAAATTTTTTTATTTCTAGGACTTCTTTTACAAAAATTATTTTAAAGGATAATAATTGTTTTCAAAGGTATATTCCTTCATAATTTTTTGTATTTGTAATTTATTACTAAATTTGACTGAAAATAAATTTTTATATCATATACTTGCAAAATACTTTATTTTGAACAAAATATTTTTGCTCTTAAACCGAATTTCTATTTTTTATTCTTTTTTAAATTTACGAATATTTTCAAATGACTTTTAAATGAATATACATGTGTTATTGGTAAAATTTTTCTTGAAATTTGGTATAAAAATGCTTGTATCAATAATGTTTTAAATTTCAGAAAGAAATATTTTTTATCAATTTTATTTGGAAATGTGCTGCTGATAGATTTAATTGCAATAAGCTGCTTTTCATTTTGTTTTCAAATTTTATATTTGAAGAGTGTTACTCATATCTTTTTGTTTTAGAATTGTAGTAAATTACATATGAGTTTTTTAATAGTAATAAGTTTTATTATTTATTATCCCATAATTACTTGTTTTCTTTTCATAAAGGATATTTTTGCTTTCTATTCTCTGATTCTTTTTAGAACTTTTCCTAATAAATGTTTTTTTTAATATTTTCAAATAGTTTTTTGCCCATGAATATTTCTTAATTTATTTAAATTTTCTTTTACTTTAATTCGTATAATAAAAAATTTGACGATTTGCTTTGAAAAAAATTCATGCTCAGCGAATCTTGAAATTTTTGTTTTGTGGCAATTACAACATTAAAATATTTTTATTTTACCAATCATTTTCTTTTTACTATTTATTGCAGCAATCATTAGATATTTGTTTAAAATGATTAATTACTTTTTCCTATTTTCAATTTACTTTTTTTATTTTACGACTTTAAAAAAAAACTAATTTAGTAATTAATAATTGAATTATAGGGTCCGCAAATAATAATAATAATAATAATAAATCTTATATATAATATCAAAAAATAGATATATTCGTCAACGAAAAATATTTATTTTTTAAGTAATTTAAATTTATTGTTTGTTTTATAGTTTTTTACATAGAACAAATGAAAATGCTCAATATTTATCGAATTTAAATCAATCTTTAAGCTTTTTGTTTCTTCTAATAGATTTAAGAAATCCATTATTTTTTTTATTTTATCTATTTTTTTAGATTAATAATTCGAAAATTCAGAACATCAGATTTTATTTTATACCAAATAATTCAGCCCTAGCAAATAATGATAATTTTAAATTATTCTGAAAAACCCCTATAAAAATTGGCTTTTATATTTTATTTCATTTCCATTAAATTATCAATTTTAGAGTAGGGTGTCATTTGGTGATTTTTTGGCTATGTTGCGTCTAGGAGGAAAAAAGTCAAATTTAATTTACAGATTTTTTATAAATATATCACAAGTCTGTGGATTGCCTAAACTTTTATAATAAATTTAGATTATTTAATATTTTTTAATATAATGAATGATGGCAACCCCCTGAAAGAAAAATTTAAAAAAATTAGAAATTAAATTTTCAAAGAAATTTAGTTTACTTAATTTACTAAAGGACCTATTTGGCTTATTTGGTTTGGAAGAAAAAACTTAACTCTAACATTTTGAAATTTTATTTTGTTCCCTTGTTATTTGTTTAAACATTAGATTCTTTTGTCAACTAAATTAAAAACCTTTTAATTCACTTGCAGTAAAAGGCTTCTAGAAACAATTAATCATTGAAACATTGGCATTTGTTTAATAAAATCCTTATATAGATAAATGAATCATAAATTTATTTTGTTTTCTAACATTTTACAATTTTACGTATCAATTTTGATCATATTATTCTCTGTCTCAATTTTTTTTAGATGTTCTAATTAATTTTTTATCTGCTCCTGATTCCCCGGAAACACTTGCTCCAGTATTCTAGTAAGCGTTGACTTACAACATATATCTTTTATATATAATAAATCTATAATATGTTTAGTGTTTTCATTAAGGTAATAAAATGCCTTTCTCATCAATTGCATATGGTAACAGTTTATGACTTTTTGGCTACAGTAGTATATCGTTTTAAAATCCAATATATTTTTTTTATTATTATTTGTTATGAATAAACGAAATTAATATAATAATTTATTTCAAAGAATAAAATGGTTGCCCTTTGCCCGTTTATTATTTTATTCCAACCGAAACTTTCATTTTATTATTTTTTGAAAAGTAGTACAATTTGGATTTTATTAATTATTTTAAATTCTTATATTGATAGTTTCTTTACAAAAAATGCACTAAATATGAAAAATTCTTTGGTGAAAATTGAAAAATTATTTTTTTTTTAATTTCAGAAAACAAAAAAATTCATGAGTTTACTCTTCATTATGTATAACAATATGAGTCTTGTAATTGAACAACATTTCAAATTAATTTATTTTCTCGATGAGTGCTTCCGTATAGCCACAACAAATTAATTGCTTTTCGTGTTGTTTCCATTCATGCCGAATTGCAACATTTATGTTATTTTGCATAACACTTCGAGGTGGAATGCTATTTTAGTTATTCCTGACTTATATTTCTTTTACATTACGTAATATTTTTATAACCATTTTACATATTAAGCGAATTTTATTAATATTATTTACCAGCCTTGTTATAAATAAAATTTTATTTTCAATGTTTTATTTCATAGTTACTTTAAAATGTTATTATGTTATAAGACTATTTAAAAATGACTAAATGAATTGTTTTCGTTTTAAATTTACAGTTTTTATATTTTATATTTTTTGGGTTTTATTTTGATTGATGCTTTGACCCAAATGAAACAGACAATGGCGGATCTTTATTCAATGTTCTTTTCTCAAATTTAATTTTCGTATTATAATTTACTTTTTTATTTTATTTATAGTTATTCATTAGAACGGATCAGCTTAGAAATAATTAAAATAGCAAAAACAAATTAATTTACTTATTGATTTTCGCAATTTCAACTGTTCTTTGAAATCAATCGAAATAAAATATAAGTTATTTCTTTTTTTCGTTGTCATTTATATAATTTATTTTATAATTGAACGCAATTATCTTATGAAAATAAATAGATTAGACTTTTAATTTATGGTCATTGAAAAAATTGTAATTTTGAGATTTTTTATTTAATCATTTTGCTTTTGTTTTGTAAATTTGTTTTTTATTTCCAGTAGAGTTTGGCGTTGGCCGTCGTTCTTGAATGCCTAGGAAGGAAATTTCTCAGAACTCAAAGATGAGCTACGGCAAATAATTTAAATAAATATCAATATTTGCTTTAGTAACATTTGTCTCTTTTCAAATTGCAAAGAATGTACATATATTCCAATCTTTTAATTATTTTATCTTTTATGTTGACCCAGCACATCAATTAAAAAACTTTTTAAAATTCTAATACATTCTGTATTTTTGAGTTCATTATTTTTTTTATAAGTTTTCCATATATTTATCCCTCACAATTGGCTTCTATTTCACTAAAGGGTGGGTAGTTTTATGAAAATTTATAATTTAAAAAAATATAAATATATATTTGATTTAATAAAAATTAAAAAATTGTCAAAATCAGTTTAAATAACTTATTATATATGTTCTTAGTCGTCGTTAACAACTTCATGTCAGACGTCTCAGTTTATGAAAAAAACTATTAATTTCTTAGTTTTTTCATGCTGTTTGTATAGATGGTTTCATTTGAGATTTTTAAACAATATAGATAAAATTCAATTAGAATTTGAATTAATTAATTTAAAAATCAATAATAAAAAAATTCATTTTAAATAATTTATTACATACTCTTAAACATCGTAGTCAACGTCGGAACGTGTCTCGATTTTATATAAAGCTTGTTATTTATTTAAAAGATAGATTTTCATTTCATTTTTACTATGTGTTCAATTCGCCTTTCTGATTGAAAAATTAAAATTTATAAATGATATTTTTTGACAAATATAATTTTTTAAATTATACCTTTCATAAAATAAATTATTCTCGTTGCTGATTTGGGTTTTCGGTTTCATTTAATGTAATTTTTATTAAACCAAAACTAAGACAAATAAAAAAATATTTATATTATTTCATTTTGAAAACAAATGCTTAAATTAAATAATTATTTTGATATATAATTACCTAAATATATGGTAAATTCCGGCAGTAATTGCCTTAAATCAATTTCTGAATTTTAAAAATATCTATTTACATCATACATAGTTTCTCATGTAGCTTTGAAGGCGTGTCTCGGTGGTTGTCGGTCGGTGGCGCAGATTTCTTTGATGAAATACTTATTTGTTAGTATATTTATTACCCGACTAGTATTTTAGAAATTATTTTTATTTTATTATTATTTAAATATCTTTTTGCTTTCAAATTTGTCCTCAAATTAAAATAATATAAATAAATAAGTTGGTATTTATGATATTTTTATTATATAACTTATAATTAAAAAAATGATGTTAATTTAAAATGAGTAGAACCAAAATATTTGTTTGATTTATTCGTATGTTTATTTCATTTTTATGGAAGAAATTATATTTCTTTTAACTCGTTTTTGTCTTTATTAGTCTGTTTATCTTTTTTGAGTTGATCTCACGATAAAACTTTTTAGTTTCACTGCTTTAAAGAACTTTTTTTCCTCCGTATTTTTTTGCGCATTGCGGAATATCACATACAATCTTCTATTTCGCCATTGTTGTTAACTAAATGAATCAGCTTCTTTTGTATAATATTTTTTAAATTTAATCTATATTTTATTAATTTTTTTTTTCATTCTTTATTTGGGTTGATAATATTTTATTTAAATGATGTTATTTACATCAAAATTAAGCTTATAAACTAATGGTTTATTTTACATTGAATTTTGATGATCACCTCTTAAATTTAATAAATTTTAAATCATTTTTAAATTTATTTTTAAATGCATTATGTTATTTCATTGGGTATTCTTCTGACCCAAAATTTATTATCAGCTATTATTGTTGGAAAACATTTTAATAATAATTGATTATTTTTCATTTAAGTGTTGAAGAATTTGAATGACCGGTTCAATCGACTCGCGGTCGGAAAACATAATTTGGTGGACTAACGACTTGTCTCTCTCTGCCTTTTCATTATTTAGATTTATAATTTATTTTTTAGTATTTATATAAACTTATTATGATTTTAGTTTGTTAAAGTTAGAATCTTTCAAATTTTTCTATTCATTAATATGTGTTTATTAGTGTACCCATGAGTCGTTGTCAACATATAAATTTCTCTCGATTCGTTGAGCACGAATCGTACAGCTCCATATGTTCTCGAATAGTTGCGTTCAATAGGAACTTGCTGCAGGTAAGCCTAAAGCTTACTTGGGTGAAACGGTAAGCCAATCACCGCGTCATTTGAAAATCTTTTAAAGAAATTAATTTTTTTTAAATACAATGAAAATAATATTTATATTAAAATAATTTAAATATTATTTGTAGGACAACTATATAAAAATATATAGAAGTTAAATTATTAAAAAAAACGTCAAAATTAATTCATGAATATGAAATTTAAAACAAAAAAATACGGAGACCATCTTTAAAACATGTTCTCTTTATTTTTTTACTTCAATACAATTTTATTTTGCAAATTTATACATTTTTATTTATGATGGAATTTACAATAATTATAAAATATAAATATATATTGATTTAAAATACATATTAGAATTTATCTTTATTTTCTTTAAAGTTTAACATGAAATTTATTTCAATCTTCCTTTTTAAATCAATAAAATTTGATTAAGATTATTTCATTAATTTAAATATTGGATTCGAGACCATTATTTAAAATTGTTTATCAATTATTTTTCTTTCATTTTTTTAAATTTTTTTTTGTTTAATTAACAAAGTCTGAAAATTTTTTAACATAAATTCATTTTAATAAGCTAAATTACATCACGTTTCAAAATAAATTTACTTTACTTTAATTTAATAATTTATATGCTGAGTAAAGTATAATTTTTTGTATTTAAATTTTAATAATTTTGTTTTGAATTTCCTGGCCCTTTTTAAAAATTTACACTTTTACACGTCTAGCTGTCTCTTATTGATTATAAGGGCATGTTCGTGTTTTTAAGTGATAGACTAAATTATTTTAATAATATTTTTTATTCGCTTTTATTACCTTTTTTATTCGTATGTATTTATTTAACTTTTTGCTAAATTTTATATTTAACAATGCATATATTATTGTTTTAATTCTTTATTTCGTTTGTTTTTGTATATTTAATTTATTTAAGTATTTTTTATTATTAATTTATTATCTTAATATTTGTTTCTACTGTTATCTCAGACTTCCAGCAGTTTTTTCTAATTATTATCAGGCATGGTCCGGGAATCGTAAGGTCACCCCTTGCCCGAAGGCAGGGGAGGCGCGACTCAGCCTGTCAAGATTGTTTCCTTTTTATTTTTTTTTATAATTTTTGCATTTTTTTAAATAAATAATGTTAGAATATTTGATTTGTTATTGCTATTATTTTTTGAGCCATTTCTTCTCACTTTTTGGATTTTTTATCATTTATACCATTAGAATCATAAAAGATTTTATTATATAGTACATGGCTTGATTGTTTAGTTTATACTTCTAATGTAACTGTAATTTTTGTTGGTCTCATGCCAAAACCCAACATCCTTAAACATTGTGTCCGCGCTGATATTTAGCAGTTTCGTTTGTTATTTATTTCTTTTGCTATTTATTAATAAATTAGTGCTTAATACTATTTTAATTAGCGTCATATTCATTAATAGTATTCATTAATATTGTTAAATTTCTCGCTCCTCTGTGTTCTATTCGTTTGATATTAGGTTAATCATTTCAACAAAAATTATTTTTAATCATTTTATTAATTTATTTTTATATTTATCATTTTTTATCTGAGTTATGTTTTTGGAAATGGTATTTTTGTGCAATTGATGTTGAAAATTATTAAAAATAGAATTAATAAATCATCTTCTTGTCCACTATCATTGTGTCTAATTCAGGGTTGTGTATTGTCGTTAAGTTAATTAAATAAATAATTGTGTAAAAGTCATTTTCATGTAAAAGAAAAAAGACTTTTTGCATCACTCTTTCATTATCAATGTCAGAAATAATTTTTTTTTTTTTTCTATTATATATTTTTTTATTGAATAATAAAAAAGACAATAATAATTTCAGATGGCATTTATCAATCATTTCTTTTGATTAGCTGTTTATTTTTCAATTTAAACGGCTGATTAAATTGTCTTTTTATTTAATAAATTCAAATTAATTTTTAGTTTATATTTATGCAGTTTCCATTAATGCATTATGTTTCGGTGATGCACCAACTTCGCGGCTTTGGAGTTGTTTTTCCTTTTCTGGCGGATGTGTTATTTACTCCAAATTTTTTTAAAATTTATTTAGATAAGAAAATAAACAAAACAAGACAACAGTGAAAGGTTTTTCAATTAAATTAATGTTTTTATTAAAAATATTATTTTCTTTTTTATTGTAAGATTTTTACATAAACTGGAGGATTATTTTCTTATGCCTTATTTTATTTTTGCTATTGTAATACTAACACAATTTGTAAATTTAATAATATTTTATTTTATTAGTTAAAACGAGTTTAGCTTCGTCAGTATATTAACAAGATTATTTTAAATTGAAGTTGTCAAATTTTTTTATCATATGTTTATTATAATTTATTAACAAGAAGCCAATGATTGGCTATTTAAAATTTTATTTTTTGAATGCGTAAATCTTGAATTTCGATTTTATTGCTTTAATTATAACTTTACTCTAATTAAATTTTATAACATATAATTCTTATGGAAACTCAGATGCTGTGGTCTCGATGGGTTCGCTAATAATAAGGCACTAATGATGCTCATGAGTTTAATATATTATAAAATTAATTTATTTCTAATTTATTTTTTACATTTTAAAAATAATGCTTTATTATTTGTTTTTAATAAAAAATCTACATATTGAAACACATTTCAGAAAAAACATTACCGTCATATAATGGCTTTCGCCTGCAAAATTTAAAAATATTTCATTCACCCAAAAATGTTCACATAAATTCAAACATCTATAAAACTTGAAAATTTCACGGAAAATATTTATGTGAAAATTTTCAAGTATTTAAAATATGCTAATTTATGTAATAAATTTTGTACATTATCGAAAAATTCTGAAATTTTGCAGGCAGAAAGCTTTTAGCCCCACTCTCTTTCAAAAAATAACACGGGTAAACTGATTTTTTTTATATTATTATTATTTATATTTTTATATTTATTTTTAACAAATAAGATTTTTATAGAAGCTTTTGTTTTTATTATGAAAGATTTCCATTATAAATACTTTAATTAATATTTTAAAATGAATTTTGTCATTTCGCTGAGTCTTTTCTCTTAAATAAAGATTTATTTATTTGATTAAATATTATAATAAGTTAATAATAACTGTTAGGATGAAACCTTTCATCAAATAGCCACTTTAAGGATTAACTTTTTGGATTTATTAATATTATTTTTGTTTAAAAATTGTCCTCTCTGTCCGGGGGTGCGCCTCTTATATCGCCCCAAGGCCGGTATCAACAATTATTTCTTTCTATAACCTTATAATGCTATTTTTTAATTATATTAAGCATACTTGACGTATTTCTAACTTTCAGTTTTATAACTTGCATTAGAATTTTTACTATTTTTTCAATCTAAACATATTTATAATTAAGAAATAGATCTATTTATTATTTAATAGTACAAATTTCATTTATATATTTTATTTCTTTAAGTTGTTTTTAGTGTTATTTGATTTAATGCAAATTCTATCATTTACTTGCTCATGCTTCCGTCTCAAATAGCTTTTTGGTGTTTTTGTATTACTTATCAAAATTAGCGCATTTAGTTTACTTCACATTCAAATTCATACAATAAATTTGATTTTAATTTTCCAGTGCTTCTTTTCTATTTCAACTGTTGAATAAATAATTTATTTTATTAATTAGCAAATTGTTTATCATTATTTCGAATCAAATTTTTAAGTTCTCATTTTTGCCTTATTTATCTTATATGATATGAAATAAATATCAAACTTTTATGTTTTGTTCGTATTCAATTTGTTTTTATTTGAATTTACTATAATTATTTTCCATTTAATTTTCATAGAAAATAAATGATATTTTATTTTCATCTAAATCAATAAGTTTAATTTTGTTACTGTTTAATGTTTGTTTATTATATTTCAAAATAAATAATTTTTTAACAAAAGAAAATTTTCCTTTATTTTCATTCAACAATGAGATATTCATTTTAAAAATCTGTTATTTTAAATTTTTGAATTCTTGATTTTCTTTATTCTCTCGCCGCTTAGTCAGTGTCGTCACTGTAAAGATCGTTTTCATTTAATGTAATTTTTTAGTTAAAGCAAAAATTAATAGATTTTATGACGAAATAAGAAAAAACTATTGTATTTATTCTTTTTTATTTCGTTTTTTGCATACAATATGAGTAAATTTATCATTTCCAATTTGAATCAAATTTTATTTGTATTATTTTTTGACTTGCTAGAGTCAAATATCCCTTCATTCATTCATGTATTTCTGGTCTATTAAAATAATTATTATAAAAATTTGTGGAAAATATTACTGCTGAGATTGATTTAATTGAATTATGTTTCAACTCTGACGGAGTCATTTTCTCGCTATCACATAATGTATATTTTTCTATTTTTCTTGTTTTCCAATTGTTTACTAAACGCTTATTCAATGTGGTCTAATTGTTTAGTAAATATTCGCTCCAATTTTATTTGTGCTAATATTTTAACTCCACCGATTTTCTTTATCCCGCCCATCTTCTTGAGATTCTTGAGAATCTTCATAACGTTTGCTCATGAACTCTTCAGGACGTGTAATCATGTAAAGCATCTGCATGTGGATGTCAAGCAAAAACAACACGATGGAAGTTGAGTAAGGTGGCGACCAATATCATAATCGTTCTTCAATATATTTATTATAATTTTTTAATGATTAATGTTACTCTTTAATTATGAAATCAAATATATAAATTTATATTTCCTATGTGATAATTAGAAAATTTACTGTAATTATTTTTTAATTAACATATTTAGTGCAATTCATTTGAAAATGATCAAAAATGGGATTAATAATTATGAATTATTTCTTTTCTTAATTAGGCTTTTTGCAGAAATTTCATATTTCTCTTCATATAATCTCTTTTTTACTTTAAAACCTCGAGAAATTATTTTTGTAATATTTTAATTTTTGTTTTTTATTAGCTAATTATATTATTATATGGTTCTTTTAAAGGTTTGTTATTCCGTTAGCAAGGGAATTTGGTAAGAAAATATAAGTTTCATACTGATTTGAGTGGTTTATTTATAATTTTGTTTAACTTATTGATTTTGAATTAATAATTAATTGATAGATTATGTTATCTTTTAATATAGAAAATCTTTATTAATAAGAGCCAATAATAGATATTTTTTATCAAATTTGAAAAATCCTATTCAAATTGACCGTAATTCTATTATT
This sequence comes from Heterodera schachtii, assembly GCA_023374025.1. NCBI lineage: Eukaryota > Metazoa > Nematoda > Chromadorea > Rhabditida > Heteroderidae > Heterodera > Heterodera schachtii. Next base: position 322,324 of record SIJG01000123.1, read on the forward strand.
ATTAATTGATAATTATTTTTTAATTTCACGATTTCTGCCGCTCCAGAAGACATGACAATGCAACAGATTATATTAAATCTTTGAAAAAATTTTCGTTATAAATTATTAACATTAAAAATATGTATTATTTGTTGTATTAAAATAATATTTTATGTAAATATCAGAGTTTTAAGTTTATTAGTTTAACTTTTTTAAGTGGTATATTTTCTTGCAACATGTTAAATGATTAAATATATTGTTTAGCATTTTTAATTTTATTACAATTTTCGTAGTTATCTCTTCATTCGAAAACTATTAAATTTAATTCGAAAATATAGTTTAACCATATTTTGTTTTTAGCTAAATTTTTACTGCTTTATCTTTTTTATATTTGTTTCTTTTAGTTAACTTTTTTGTTTTTCGTAGCCATGTTATGTTTAATTAATAATGCTTGCTTTCTTTTTAAGAAAAATTTAATATTCTTAACAGATTCCTTTATTATGTGTTCATCAAACTTTTTTTCTGGAATAAAATGATTTAATTTAGCCTTTTTTCGTTTATTTATTTAATATATTTTGCTTTTATTATTATTACCTATAACTATAATAAATTATTACTTTTATTTCAGTTTAATCTTGACATCCTCAGAAAATGTCCATATAGGTGTTAACTTAATTTTTCTATTTTAAATATGATTTTTGGCAAGCAACTGGTTGTATTGAACAACAATATATATATTGGCATTTTTATTTAATATTAAATACTTGGACCAAATTGTTAGATTCTGTTTCATTTCGATCGCGTTTTGGTTATATTTATTTTATAAAGTTTAAGTATTCATATTTTAATTTCAATTTAAAGTTTTGATGAACTAATTTTAATACATGAGTTTATTTCGAGTATGGTGATTAGTTAAAATAATACATATATTTATAATAACAGAGTATTAATTTGATAAATATTTTTTTTCAATTTTCGTTGTTTGAACAAAAAAAGCATAATTTGGTGCCAATTTCTACATGGTGCCAATATCGTTTTCAAATTTTAAGAAGAGAGAGCAAATATTTCGTTTTATAAATAAGAATAATAATTTGTTTTCTATTTTAAGAAATTATTTTTTATATAATTTTTATTTGAAAGAATTTTTTTAATTATATGCACTACGCAATAATTATTTTCTTCAAAGCATAATTTTATGCAAAATGCATTAATTTAAAATATAAATTATTTGCTTGATCATTATTTTTTAATACATATTATCATACTTGAATAACATCTCTTGTTCTCGATTATTTTTTATTAGTGTTTCCAGCTCGACCATAAATTTATGTGATATTACAAAATATTTTTACTAAATAGTAGTAATGCTATAAATTATTGACACAATTTTATGTAATGTGTTTTGGATTTTATACCCCTAAAAATTTGCAGCCTATTGTGAACATCAGTAAAAAGTATACTTTAAATTTACAAATGATTTATTTGCATAGAATTATTTTTTATTAAAATTGTTGATTTTTTTCATGGAAGAAGATACATAAAGCGAATTAGCAACGATTTTTTTTTTAAATTTTCTATTTTAATTCCTCTTTTAATTTTATATAATGCATGAAAATTTAAATTATTTATATTTGGACTTATCTTCAGTAAATATTGAAGTTCTTAGCCTTATTTATTTGTTATTTTTTAAATAATCATTTTAGTGTTTGATCTGATTTTTCAAAAAATGATCTGGTCTAATGCTCTTGTATAGAAGTGTCGAAAATATAAATTGAATATAATATAAATTTATGTATTTGTCTTTTTTGAAAATTAAGTTTTATTTACTTTTAAATTTAGATTCATATTTCACTTGGAAAAATTCTTCAATTTCATTACCCGTGTAGTAAGCTCGTAGTTAATTTTTTTAAATTTTCCCTATGTTATTAAGTCAATGAATCAGCTTATTATGTGTAGTTTATTTTACATTAATGTTTGTATTATTGTATTATTATAATTAATTCTTCTCTCATTTAATTTATTTTTATATTTTAGTTGTTAATCTGCTAATTTTCTGGTCTCAATCACAGTGATTTATTTTAATTTTTTTCAAAGATAAAAATTTAAAATAAATTTTTCTGTTATTTTAGGATTTTCCGGAATAATTGCCTTCAATTGAATATTATTATTTTTCATTTTATTTCATATTTTAAGGGTTTATCAATATAAACGGGTGCTATATTAATACCAATTCGTAATATTAACAAGAAATATTTTGTTTTCAATTTGCCTTTTATGTAAAATATTTTAATTAAATTTTATTTTATTAATTAAGCCTCACGCAATAAAAAGGATGATCTTTTTATTCATTTGAATTTATAATAATTTTTCAAATTTATGTTTATCTTTCAAATTAACCTTTCGTTTTTATTTTTAACTGCGTTTTTTTCTTTAATCTGGTTGCAGACAATTGGATGTTATTGAATGGGCATTATTAGAATACGGCAAATTTTCTTTATATAAATTGCTCACGAAAATTAATGTTTTTCTTTCTTTATTCCATAGTGGAAATATATTTTTTATAGTAAAACATTTTGTTTAATTAATTGTGCTGAAAAAAAACCATGTACACGATCTTCATCCGAAGGGTCGAAGACGGTTACTGCCGTGTTCTGCACGAAGAACAACTTGACAAGTTGCATGATGGTTTGACGACAGACAGCATGCAATTTTTGAGTAATGTTTTCTTCATTTCTTTAAATTTTCATATAAATTTTTAGTTATATTTGAGCAGCTTTCAGTATTGCAAAATTATAATCGACGAAATTTTAAATTTAATTGTTTGTATAAAGGTATAGTCGAGAGTCAATTTCTTGTTTAAGCCTTTTTTTTAACGTACTACCTTTCACAAAAGGTCCATTAATTAATTTAGCTTTTTATAGTTTTATAATTGCCGCCTTTATTAAAAATATTTGAATAAATGTTTTTTAATCTATGCTTTTTCTCTTAATTGGACAAATAAAAGGCTGATATTGATTATTTCTCATAAATTCCAACAAATATAATAAACTTTCTGATGGCTTTTTTATGAGTTTTAAAAAAACATTTGACATTAAAGATTTGGTGCCTAAATTTTATTCGACTTTAGGTGCCACATTCTGATTCGTCTAAATTAATAACGGATAAGTTAGGGTTGGATAAAAATTGACTAAAACAAAAAATAATCATCAATTTTTGACCATTTTCCATTGAAATACGGTAGATATTAATCATTTTTAAATTGTCCAATTTTGGTCAACCTCTATCTCAGCAGGTATTCTATCATTTTTCTTTATTCGAAAAGTGCCTTTTTATGTAATTTTACTAAAATATTATGCTAAAAACTCTAATTCGATTTATATTCTTTGTAAGTGCCTTATTATGATCCTTAATGCACACAACTAAAAAACAATTTGATTGATTGGAAAATTTGAAAATATTGTTATTTTTTCTATTTTTGATTAATTATTCATTATTTTCAATTTTAAGTGTTTTTATGTAATAATAAATCAGTTATATATTTACTACTTAGAAAGGATATAATTTTAATAATTTACTTTTATCTCTAATATAAATTTGATTGCTTGAGAGTGACTCCAGAGATGATTTATTTGTATTTTGTATATTGTAAAATAGTTTGAATTCTTGTATGAATTTAAATTTATTTAAATTTTTCCAGTATTTATTAACTTTTTAATTAATATTTTATTTATAACAATAAATATTATTACTCATGTCGTGGAGCTTTGTTAAATATCTTTTATTCATATTAATTTATTTTAATTCAGTCCTCGATCCTGAAGGTTCGGACCTGAGGAACTGCTTTTAACAAAACATTGTGTAATAAATTAGAGCCAAATTAATAGACGTACTAATAACACTTTGTAATGAAATAACTATATATAATATATATATTTAAGAACGTATTATTATGTTCTATTGTATTTTGATTCTTAAATAACTATAATTTTGAATTATTACTAGATTTATTTATTATATATGCGTTGTTCTTGTTCATTTTTCTATATGCGATTTTTATTCATTACTATTTTATTAAATTTTGAGCAGAACGTTATTGTTTACATCAAGTGAATTAATCAAGTTAAATATTCAACTATTTAGCTTTAAATTTAAATGGTGTAGATATTTTAATAAATTGAAATTTTGTTTTATATTCATTAATTTTTTTAAATTGATTTGAATATATAATTTTTTACTTTAAAATCTCGAGATGAAAAATTATTTTTATTATCGCTTAATTTTTCCTATTGAAGTTCACTTATCTTTTTTTATCCATTCATTTTTATTTGATAATTTATTTATGAAATAATAATAAACAATTTTAAATTTATTTTATCTTTTATTTTCTTGAGAGCCTCCTTCAACATGGCGGCAACTGAGATACTCATGAGCATGATTAACTGTTATAGATTAATATAGAAAATTTAATTAAATAAGAGTTTACTTTCCTTTTATTTTATCAATTTAGAAATTTGTTTTTCTACTTATATATTTTTTGTATTTTTTGTTTTCATGGTGCAGAATAAAAAGGATAATAATTTAATTTTCTATTTGAACTTCTGAATAAAGATTTTATTCGGCAAACAACTGCTGTCCTTCAAAATTTTCATTTTTTATTATGTAATTGCCTTTTATTTTAATATTCAATCTCTTCTTCAAATATTTTCATTAAAAATTTTTATGATATTCTTTAAATTTTTTTAATTGTAAAGCTATTTAAAAATTAATATTGATTAAAAATTAATTTTTATTAATGCTATTATTTAAAATGCTTAGTTGTTTTTTTTAATGCGCATTTATGGTCTTCGATAAACAAATAAGATTCACAATAATATTATTGTAGCTTTTTTATTGAGCTTATGATTGTTTTTTAAAATTTTTATTTTCATAAATGCTAACTAATTTAAAGAATTTATTTTTTCAATATTTCATTATTAAATATTTTTTATTTATATTAATTTATTTTAATTCAAGTAATTCTCATGTGCCAGGGTGTCTTAACTCTTTTTTGAATGATGATGATATTTGCAGACATGCACTTTTTTATATTCAGATTAATTTAGCAAAATACTTTTTTTATTTGATTTCATCAAAAAAATGGTTATCTTAAAAATAATATTTTTTTTCTTTATTTAATGATTTTCTTGAGTACTATTTGCTAGTTTGCAGAATGTTTCATAATATTACATTTATTTTTTATTAGCTAATTTTTATTATCATTTTTATATGTCGTTTCATTTAAACAGTTGTTGTTCCGTCAGCAAGAGTAGTTCGGAATGACAATATGATTTCAGAATATAAATATAAGTTCATATTGATGTGATTGATTTATGTCTTATTGATTTTCAATCAATAATTAAGTGTTAGATTTTTTATTATTTTTTAATTTTTTAAATATTATTTATTCATTTCATTTTTATATTATATTTTAATATAGTAATTTTTTATTAAATAAGACCCTATAATAGATATTTTTGTAAAATTTTTATAACTCCTATTCAAATTGATTGTAATTCGTTTCGATAAATTATTATTTATTTATCAGAAAAACATTATTTATCTCCATTATGTCTATTCTCGAGTCCTTGCCGCGTTTGTCTTATGCACAATTTAATGTTTTTAGTTTTTTATTATTTCAATATCATATATGATTTTGTAAATTATCATTCTAACGTTATTATGCATTTGTATATTCGTAAAATTTAAATAAATAAATAAATTATTACAGATAAATATTGTTATCAACTTTGCGTTTACAAACTCCCATGAGAGTAATAAGCGTCTTCGACGTCTTCCATTTCTGACAATGCTTGTACGAAATTTTCAAATATAAAAAAATTATTTGTTATATTTATTCATATTTATTAAAATATTTTTTTACATTTTATATTTTAATCAAATTTTAATAATTATCTACTTCATCGAAAAGTGCAAAATTTAATTAGAAATATATTTTACATATTTGTTTGTTACATAAATTTTTACTACTTTGTGTTTTTATTTGTTTATTTTAGTTAACTTTTTCGTTTTTCGTATCCATGGGATTTTTAATGATGGGGCTTGCTCTCTTTATAAGAAAAATTTAATGTTCTTAACAAAGCAAATTTTATTCCTATATTATGAATTCATAAACTTTTTCTGGAATACATTTGTTTAATTTATTGTATCTTTCTTTACATGCTGCTGTTTATTATTGTATTTTTCTTTATATCTTTTAATAAATTTTTCTGTTTTTCATTTTATCTTGCCGTCTTGACAGTGTCCACTATAAGTGTTAACTTAATTTTTTCTCTTTTAAATATGTGTAGTTTCGGGCACCCACCTAATGTATAAACAACAATTATAAAAAAATTTTATTTTACAAAAAACTTCTGTTATATAATGTTTTTGTTAAACTTCATGGTCTCGCAGGGGTTCTTTTTGGAAATTAATTTTAGCTTTTCATTGAGTCTAAATTTTTTAAATTATGTCGGAATTTTCATTCCTATCGCCGATCAATGATCGGCGGAATTAAGAGGGAGGAGGCCCTTCACCAATCCCCCGCCCGCCGCGCGACATGTTTTCGCCGTTCCATCCCTCTGTCCCCCTTTTGTTCAAATTGTCGATTGTTTTTTGTGTGTTCCTCCCCCGCCCCGCGCACAAATTAATGGCCAATTTGTCAAACCGCAACTTTTCGCCCCCCGTCCCCAATTTGGCGAAATCGACTCCAAAGAACGATGAACCCCCCAAATTCCCGTTTTCCGTCAATTTTGTCCCTTCGCTCATTTTGTGGTCCCGTTTTTCATCATTTCCCCAATTTTTGGCCTGTCCCCGTTCTGCGCAACTTTGCCATTTTTTGTTGAATTTTGTTCGTATTTAATGCGGCAAAATCCACACCATTCCCACACTCAGAAGCACCAGCAAAGGCAAGCAATGCCTCTTCCTTCCCTCACTCTGTGCCCCTCATTTCATTCTGCCCTTCCCCGGCCTATTTGTCCGTCCCATTTCTGTCATTCACCCGGTCCCCCCATTCAATCATCAGTGATCAGCCCCTCACTTCTGTCCCATTTAATTGTGATGGCCCCCATTTGTGATCACTCTCAAGACCCCCATTTTGGTCTTTGTTCTGTGGCCCCGGTGCCCTTCAATTCTTCTCTTCCCGGTCCCATCATTTATTTCTGTGATTTTTCGTTTGCCCCGGTGCACATATGTCCCTTTCTGAAATTGTCCTGTCCCATCCCGGTCCCCAATTCATTTGTGATTAATCCCCCGGTGATGGCACTTTCTGTGATCAATTTGTGATATTTTTCACCATTTCATGTTTAATTACCCAAGTTTGAGGTTCTCCCCCGGAATAAATTTTTAAATTAATTCTCGGCGTTTGCTTTGGTCGGTCTCGTCCCTGCCTACCCCCCTGACCCCCGCACCGTGGAATTCATTTGGCCCGACCCCAGAGCAAGTCGGGACAAATTGGCGCTCCTGCAGCTGGATCTGTGAACCACGAACCGGACTCAACGAATCCCGGTGACAAAGGGGGAAGGGAAAAGCAAATTAGAGAGCCTAGACAAGGACCCTCCGAGGCTTGTCTAGTGTTCATAGTTTCGTGTAGTTACGGTCCTCCGAGGCCTAACTTCACGAGGGACATAGCGAACTTAGTACTTGCCCTCCGAGGAAGTACTTCGTTTAAAAAAGGGTGTTCACGCGCACTAGGCCACTAAGGAAAAAAGGCAAACTAACAGTCCTCCGAGGCTTTAGTTTAGCCATAAGGCAAAAGGCAAACACCTTGTCCTCCGAGGCAGGTGTTTAGTCACAGAGGTCCCATCAAAGGCCCCAGGGCCAAGGCCAGACTGATCCGGCAAAAGACACAAAACAACAAACACACACACACGCACAATCAAACAGCACAATGTCTGGGCCGATACAAAAAGGGATCATCAATGCACTCAATGCTCTCGACAATGCCAAAAGCGCCACCTCACTCCTTCTACACCCCGATCCGGACCTATCAAACTGGGAAAATGCCGTCAACTTGGAGGCTCAATTTGACCGCGTCGTCAAGGAAATTCGCTCAATGGAAATGCAGATGGACAGTCTACGAGATTCATCCAACGCCTGGATCGAACTTCTCGCCCGACTGATCGGAGACGACAAAGACAATGGCGAAAAAGAATACGTCAAATTCGACAAGAATGAGAAAATCGCCGAGCGATACGACGCAGCAACAACCAAACTTCGGGATTTGCGAGATCTCGAAGCAACGCTCAGTGCCGCAGTCAAACTGCACAAAGGCAGAGCCGACAGAGAAGCAAAAGCGGATCAATTGGCTAATCCGCAGCAACAAGCGCCCATGCCACCAGCAATGGCAGCGCCAATGGCGGCACCGACATTCATGGCACCGCTCTATCAATTCCAGCCAATTCAACTGGACAAATTCTTCGGCGAAAAGCGAAAATGGCCCGAATTCTACGAGTGATTAATCCCCCGGTGATGACACTTTCTGTGATCAATTTGTGATATTTTTCACCATTTCATGTTTAATTACCCAAGTTTGAGGTTCTCCCCCGGAATAAATTTTTAAATTAATTCTCGGCGTTTGATTTGGTCGGTCTCGTCCCTGCCTACCCCCCTGACCCCCGCACCGTGGAATTCATTTGGCCCGACCCCAGAGCAAGTCGGAACAATTATGTTTAGAAGAATTTAAATAATAACCAAAGTCTAAATAATATATATAAAGAAAAATTTATAGCATTACAAATCTGATGTTTAATTCCATTTCCTTCAATTTATTATATTAAATATTTTTCTTTTTTATTTAATTAATAATTATTATTTTTGACCTTTTTAATAAATTAGTGCGGTAATTGTATTTTAGTTAGCGTCATATTCATTAATTATATGCATTAATTTTATTAAATGTCTCGCTCCTCTGCGTTCTATTCGTTTAATATTAGGTTAATCATTTCAACAAAATATTTATTTTTTTAAATTCATTTGTTTTTAGTACAATTTTATTAAAATATTTTTTATATTATATAATTTTGTAGTAATATATTTTATGAAATATTTTTTACCATTTTTAGATGGTATTTTTGTGCAATTCATGGTGAAATGATCAAAAATGGAATTAATAAATTATTTCTTGTCTTTTTGATTATTTTCAAAGAATTTTTACTTTTTTTGATTTTTTTGTTTGATAATATTTTATTTAATCTTTTTATTTATTATGATATTAGGAATTTATTATATATCAATTTTTGTTTGTGTCTTTTATGTAATCTCAGATTTGCTTCAGTTTATTTCTTATAACATTTTCTATGTGACATTTTCATGCCATTGATATTGAAGGATCAAATTTGGTTGAGCAATTTAAATTGATTGTTTTTGAATTTTTTTAAAACAGTTCTGTGACTCACTAATTGGTTTTATTAAATACTTTTTTAAAAAATAATCTCGCCACATTTTTTCCAAACTTATGACTTTTAAACTGCCGCTGGTACCAACAATTATTTCTCTCTATAGCATTATATTGATAATTTTTTTTCATTTTTTATAATATTAAGCTTACTTGATTTATTTCAAACTTTCAGTTTATAATTTTTATTTTTTACAATTTTTTAAAACATAAAAAATATTTATAATTAAAAATATATCTATTATTGTTACAAAAGTGATTCAATATTTATTTTTTACTTTAATTATTTTTAGCGTTATTTTATTTTTTTATTTTATTTAAGATTTGATATTACTACAAAATTTATGAATTTAATTTATTAAAATGATTTTTTCACCATCTTAAACTTTTTAAATTATTTTTTAGTTTTTGAAATCGCTCCGAGGATAAAAATTCGATGAACTTTTTATCCTTTAACTTATCTATAAACACTTGGGTATAATTAAAAATTTTACAATAATGTTGCAGTATTTTTATTTATTTTTATTTTAAATTAATTTTAGAATTATTATCCAGTGTACATAAAACATCTTTTGTTTATATTATTCATTCAAATATTTTGACTTTCAATTCTGTTGTTGGGTTCTTCGTTTTCTCTAACAGCCTCGTCGTTTACTTTCATGTAATATTTGCGGTTATGAATTTTATTTTCATTACGATAATAATTATTTATAGAATTTACTTGGATATAATTGCTTTTATAATAATGAATTTTTTGGCTCTGAATTTGCTTTAATTCAATTAGTGAAATTTTAAATTAGGATTTGCTTTATTCTACATTAAGTTACCAGATTATTTATAGTATAAGTCCATGCCTTTAATTTCCTTATCTGTTTTTCTGTATTTTTAACCTTTTTAACATAACTTATATAATATTATGATTAGTAAAACAAATGAATTTTAAACAATAATATTTTAAACAAAAAATTTAAAATCCGGTTTTTAAATATTTTCTTGTTTTAAAATATTCTTATTTTACAATATTAAACTTATTTTACATAGTTAAAGTACATTTTTATATTTTTAATAAATTTTTTTATTATTTTAAGCGCAAAAAATTTTAAAATAATTTTTATCTTGTTATTATTTGAAAATATAATTATTTTTACGATTATTATTATCAATTGGATTATTTAAAGTTTATTTATTTTTTGCACTAATTTATTTTTAATGTGATTTTAATATTTTTCAGAATAAACTTATGTTTTTATTATATTTATTTTGTTTTGGTAAAAAATATACTGTAATTCTATTATTTATTTCTTTGCTCTTGATCATAGGTTTTCATAATTTTTGCTTCATTCTCTTGGACATTAACAATATAAAAAAATAAATAATTATGAATTAATATAAAAGTTAAAAATTTTGTTTATTTTATTTACATGGCCAAGAAATTAAAAGAAAATAAATTAAATGGTCAATAATTTCTTATTATTTAATAAAGTGTTATTTTTTTTCGACGCAAGCTTTAAACTATTTTGGAAGTGAGGATGAAAGAGAACAAATCGGGGGCGTTGCTCAATTTAAATAAATGTGATAATAAAACGGTGCTGGGACGTTAGTCAAAAACCATCATAATGGGCGTTAGTCAAAAAACCATCAAATGAAAAATTTTTGACAGAAAATTATTTATAACTTGGCCTAAAATTTACGAAATGTTAAAATCTTGATATTTTTCGGTAGCCTTAAGGCTTTTCTATTATCCTACAAAATTTCAAAAAATTAATTAAGTTTTAAAAAGAGTTATGGCTTGAGAAGCTTAGAAAACCAAGTTTTTTTCAACGCTTTTGGCCATAACTTTTTCAAACTTAACGAATTTTGTTGAAATTTTGTTGGCTAATAGAAAACACTTAGGGGTATCGAAAAATATCAAGATTTTAACATTTCGTACATTTTAGGCCAAGTTATAAATAATTTTCTTTCAAAAATTTTTCATTTGATGGTTTTTTGACTAACGCCCATTATGATGGTTTTTGACTAACGTCATAGCACCGATAAAACCTATATTCATTTGCATTTATAATTTACATGTTACATTTACATTTAAAGACATAAAAAATTCAACAAAAAAAATTCGAAAATAATTAACTAAATAATTGAATTTTATACAAAAGGAATTTTTCAAAATTAAGCAATTTATATTTAGAATCAGAATGAAACGTAAATAAGAGAAAATTCAATTTAAAAATGCTTAAATTAAAATAAAAGCATAAATAAATTTTGAAATTTTAAAACCATATTAAAAGAAATTGAAATTTTAAAGTATATATTAAAAGATTATTTTTTATAAAACCATTTTTATTAAAAAATGTACTTATCCGAGTAAGCAGGTGCTTATGACGTACGGGCTTGATGAAATAAATGAATAAACCGCAAAAGATTACATGAAATTAAATACCAAATTTTATAATAATACCAAATCTCTACGTTCAATAAATACAAAAGAAATCATTGCTATAAAAGATAGAGAGATAAATAATTGTTCCTACCAGCTTCTGAAGCGGTTTAATTAATGGGCAAGAATTTTAACGAAAAATACCAATGAAATATTATTATTAATTCTTTTTAAGTAAACCTTATAATAAAAATTTTTTTTAATACCACATAATATTTAAAAAGAGGATTGAAATATATAATTAATTGCATTGAAAAATATTTCTATCATCAAACCGTTTCAACAAAATGAAGACAGAACTTCTACTATGTTAGGTTTAAACACGTCAATACATGAGGCATTAATGAAAGCTGCACAAATATATCTAAAAATATTAAATTGAAAATTTAAAATAAAAGAATAAAATTATTAATTCTGCAGTTGAAATAGAAAAAGTTTTACTAGAAAAAGTTATATTTACACTGCGGAAGCATTAGAAAAAAAATAACATTTTAATATTATATTTACAACATATCTTTAAATTTTGAGTATTAATATTTTTTTGTATTCTGAGAGAATTTATTTAAGTTATTCATTTAAATAATTTTTATATATTATCAATAGATTTCCATTTTCACTGAATTTAATTTCTTTATGTCACATGCTGTGATTATGCGTTATAATTTTTTTTCTAATTATGAAAACAATAATAAAAATATCATTCAAGTATTTATTTTGAACTTTAATCTTTTTTTAGTCATATTTTATTTATCATTTATTTGAATATTAATCAGAGAAAAGGAATTGTTATCTTGTATTTATTGAGGGTAGTGATTTGATATTACTACAAAATTTGCACATTTAATTTATTAATTTTTTCATATTCAACTTTATACAAAAAAATTATTTTATTAATTAGCAAAATGCTTAATCATTATTTCAAATAAAATTTTAGGTTAATTAATTCCTGATTTATCTTATATGATATTGACAAGAAATATTACGAAAATAAATAATAAAACCTTTTTTATTCGTATTCATTTTGATTTTCATTTAATTTTCATTAAAAAATATTTTTCAACTTGTAAATAATTAAATTTAGTTTTGTTATTGTTTTAATTATTTTAATATCGATTTATTAATAGTTCAGAAGAAATAATTCTTTATAATAAATTTTAAAAATACATTAATTAATCTGTGAGTTATTTTTAAAGACAAATAAATAATAATTCTATATTTTTAAATAAATTTTGTTTACTCTTGCGTTAAACCGTCAATACAGATAATAAACAATAAATTTTATTTGTATATTTAGATTAATGTTTCATAGAGCAGTTTTTCCGAATTTATTTTTTTAATTATTAATAAAAATTTTGAACTGAATATTTCTATTAAAATATAAATTTTTCAAATTATTAAATATATTTTTTGTAACATTTTATCAAAATGTCTATTTGATGGGCTTTTTTCATTTATTGCTAATCATTGATTTCATCATTCAAGGCATTTATAATTCAAAACTTTTTCACATGGCACAAAAGCGGAACCCTTTAGGACAGCATTTGATATCCTTCTAAATTTTCATTTTTTATTATATAATTGCCGTTTATGTGAATAATAATTGAACATTTTTGGCTGTAGACAATATATGAAAATTATATTTATTTTTTATATGTTATGTTACGATTCCACCAACATTTGAAAAAAATAAATGTATAATTTTATTGATTTTTAAAATATATATAAGATTATTTATTTAATGTAATGCTTTTTGTCTTTGGCATCACAATACTTTTAGTTCTAAATGAGCTTTAAAAATCTGAATTAATTTTCATTTCTGTTCACTCTAACAAAGATGATTTTTATACTGTTTTTATTTATTACAATATTTTGTTAAATCTAATAATAAATCTTAATTCTTCATAAAATAATTTATATCTGGAAATGTTTAATTTAAGCTAATAAAGTTTTGTTTTTTAGATATTACAAAACTTTTAATTTTTTAAACAAATCATAATTTTTCTTATTATACAATTAGATTAGTACTTAATGTTTTCTTCTTCAAATATTTTCATTAAAAATTTTTATGATATTCATCAACTACCTTTTCGATCATTGAATAGTTTGGTGCTATGGCGTTAGTCCAAAAACCGCCAAATGAAATTTTTTTGTGTTTTGGGCATTAAACATCAAAATGGGCGTTAGTCAAAAAACCGCCAAATCAGACAATTGCAAAGAATTTTCAAAAAAAAATTCTTAGAAATTTTTTTGAAAAATTTTTTAAGCTATTTTTTGGAAAATTTTCGAAAAAAGTTTACTAATTTATTAAAAATTTCAAAAAAAAATCGCTGAAATTTTTTTTTGAATTTTTTAATAAAAAATTCTAAGGTTTTTTCTTAAAAAATTTCTATTTAAACAGAATTTCGACGCCCAAATTTCGCCGCAAAAAATTAAACATTTAATAGAAATTTTTTAAGAAAAACCTTAGAATTTTTTATGAAAAAATTTAAAAAAAAATTTCAGCGATTTTTTTTGAAATTTTTAATAAATTAGTAAACTTTTTTCGAAAATTTTCCAAAAAATAGCTTAAAAAATTTTTCAAAAAAATTTCTAAGAATTTTTTCTTGAAAATTCTTTGCAATTGTCTGATTTGGCGGTTTTTTGACTAACGCCCATTTTGATGTTTAATGCCCAAAATACAAAAAAAATTCATTTGGCGGTTTTTTGACTAACGTCCCAGCACCTATAGTTTCTGTTGCAGCATATATGGAAAAACGGTGGGTGTTGGATTTGGATACATTGGTGCCAAGCACTGCACTTTTAAATTTGTTTCGAAATGTAAAGCTATTTAAAATTTAATTTTTGATTAAAATTAATTTTTATTAATGCTATCATTTAAAATAATTAGTTGTTTTTTTTATTTTTACATTTTATTTTTACTCCAATTTATTCAGTTTTTTATGAGTTTAAAAACCATGACCCAGGCTTTTCTCATATCTTTGTTTAAAAAAGATTATAAAATTGTTTATTTAATTAAAAGAGTATTATTAATTTTTTATTTTCTAATTTTTTTTCATGGTGCAGAATAAAAAAAATAATAACTTGAATTGGTATTTATCAATCGTTTTCTTATTAATAAAATTATGTTTGTAATGCTCCCACAGGGACATTAAGCTTCTTATTTTTCAATTTCAACTGCTTAATAATTATTATTTTAATTTTTAAAATCCAAATGAATTTTTTAAGTTTATGTTTTAAATGTTTTCATTAATGCTTTATGTATAATGCTCAAACCTCGCGGTTTTTGAGTCTTTTTCGTGTTAAAAAGCTTGAGGCTTGATGGACTTTGTGTACATCCCAATTGTGGTTGTTTAAAATTTACATTGCAAGTTTATCCTTTATAAATCCTATGATTTTTATATTTATAATTTTTAAGATAATTGTCACCATTAAATCGAGTTTAGCTTCATTAGTATATTAACCAGTTTATTAAAATTGATCTATTAAAATTTTTTATTATGGGGTTTATTATAATTTATTATCAAGAAGCCAATGGTTGACTTTTTAAAATTTTATATTTTTACTGATTAAATCCTGAACTTTTTTTTATTATTATCGCATTAATTACAACTTTACTTAAAATAAATTTTGTAATTTAAAACGCATATATTATTTCTCAGATTTTCTTCAGTTTATTTCTTATAACTTTTTTTATATGACATTTTTTGTGCAAATGATAATGAAGGATCAAATTTGGTTTAGCAATTTAAATTTATTATTTTTGATATTTTTAAAATAAAAATGGCAGTTCTGTGACTCACTATTGATTTTATTTAAATACTTTTTTAAAAAATAATCTCGTCCCATTTTCGCTAAACAGATTATTGTTGAAGGGTGCTTGCTTGCTCTTTGTGTTTCAAACTTCCTTATTTTTGCCCAAATATTAGGAATAGTGATTATTTTTTCAAATATAATTTAAGCAATTTCGCGTAAAATCAGCCAACAAATTTATTTAATATTTTTATACATTAATTAACTCTAAGAATTATTTATCAGAATATAGAATTTTTAAAATCTATGGGCTCTAATGATGCAAATATGTTTAATTAACTTTAGAGTTTGCACGGTTTTTCAGTTTACATGCCCATAAATTGAGCCTTTAGGTATCTCCATTAACTCAGCAAATTTCAGAATTTTGTTAGCTTTGAAAAGTTATCTTCATAAAGTATTTTAAGAATTTTTTTAATTATAATCCTTATACTTATATTGTATATCCGTTTCCTTAAGGATTAACGTTTGGATTTTTATAATTATTTTTAGATTAAAATTGTTGTCGAAGACTGCCTTTGCCACTGACTTTTAAACTGCCTCTGGTATCAACAATTATTTCTCTCTATAGCACTATATTGATAAGTTATTTTTCATTTTTTATAATATTAAGCTTACATGACTTATTTCAATTTTCAGTTTATAATTTTTATTAGACTTTTTACAATTTTAAATATGGAAAATATTTATAATTAAAAAAATATTTCTATTATTGTTACAATTTTATTCAAATATTTATTTTTTACTTTAATTATTTTTAGTGTTATTTTATTTTTAACTTTATCAGAGAAAAAAGTAATCATTTCTTTCTTTTTGTTTATTGAGTGTAGGGAATTGATATTACTTAAAATTTATGAATTTAATTATTAAAGTGATATTTTTCTACATCTTAAACTTTATAATTATTTTTTTAGTTTTTGAAATCGCTCCGAGGATAAAAATTCGGTAAACTTTTTATCCTCTAACTTATCTGTAAACACTTGGGTATAATTAAAAATTATACAATTATTGTTGCAGTATTTTTATTTAATTTTATGTTAAATTAATTTTATAATTATCGATTCAAATGTCAATTTTTATCAGGTCAATATAAAATATATTTTTCAACTGAACGATAAGAAATTGTTATGAATCATAGGTTTTGCATTTTTTTTCAAATATATTATAATTTCTTAGATTTTATTTTTGTATTTCTTTTGATAATATTCATTCAAATATTTTGATTCAATTCTGTTGTTGGGTTCTTCGTTTTCTCTAACAGCCTCGTCGTTTACTTTCATGTAATATTTGCGGTTATGAATTTTATTTTCATTACGATAATAATTATTTATAGAATTTACTTGGATATAATTGCTTTTATAATAATGAATTTTTTGGCTCTGAATTTGCTTTAATTCAATTAGTGAAATTTTAAATTAGGATTTGCTTTATTCTACATTAAGTTACCAGATTATTTATAGTATAAGTCCATGCCTTTAATTTCCTTATCTGTTTTTCTGTATTTTTAACCTTTTTAACATAACTTATATAATATTATGATTAGTAAAACAAATGAATTTTAAACAATAATATTTTAAACAAAAAATTTAAAATCCGGTTTTTAAATATTTTCTTGTTTTAAAATCAATCAATATCCATTATTATATTGATTATTAATTCTATGATATCAAGCTTATTTGACATAGTTTAATTACATTTTTATAATTTTTATTAAATTTTTTATTATTTTTCTACACAAAAAATTTTAAAATAATTTTTACTTTGTTATTTATTTGAAAATATAATTATTTTTACGACTATTATTATCAATTGGGTTATTAAAATTAAGTTATTCTTTACATTAATTTCTTTTTAATTTTAATTAATTTTTTCATAATTAAACCTATGTTTTTTTATATTTATTTGGTTTTGATAAAAATATACTGCAATACTATTATTTATTTATTTTTGCTCATGATCACCAAGTTCCATAATTCTTTTGCTTCATATTGCGCATTAACAGTTTAAAAAAATAAATATTATAACTATAATGAAAAATGTATATATTATTGTCTTGTGGAAAATCAGAATATCGATCTTTAGAGAGATTTGTGCTCTGCTCAATGAAGAATCATCCAAATATATTAGTTGGTTGTATATTTTATGTAAATCTCATATTTCTGCAATTATTTATTATAACTATTTTTTTACATTTTTCGCGCAATTTATAATATGATCAACTAAACTATATTTGATTATTATTTTCAAAGATAATTTAAACAATTTCAGTAATAGTGCATTTGATAATTTATTTTATTTAATTGATCGGTTTAGATTTACACTAGGTATCAAATTTTTTGAAATATTTTTGTTTATTTTATTAAATAATTTATAATAAATCATTTAACTTTTCCTGTTCAATTTAACTGAAATGTTAGATGAGCAAGAATTTATACGAAAGAATAATTGATGGTGATAAATCATGTGGCGAAATGTTGATTTACATATTTGTTAATAGAAAATTTGATTTTGAGAAACATTCCGATTAAAAATTTAAATTTTATTTCGTAGATATATTAAAGGCTTCAATTTATATTAAAAAACAGCGAATAATTGTCGTTTTTGTTGGAAATTTAAAAAAAAATAATGATTCCGGAAGGCTCATTTTTGTCAAGTTGGGACACATTTTTGAAAATATAATTTGTTAAACATTGACTGATTTTGCTGATTCGAAAGAAGTTTATTTGGCAGAGAAAAGAATGTTCTTCAAAATGATATACGACAGCAATTGATTGATAATGCTTATACAAAATATTTGTCTCAATTTAAACGATCGGACTTATTACTCAAATTAATTGATATAAATTTATAATGTAAATGAATTTACTTGGTGATAATGTCATATCTTTTATCTATTATTTCTTTAGGTTCATTTTTATTCATTTTGGTGGTTACTTGAAATTAATATATTTGTATTTTTAATTGTGCTAATTTAAAATTTTACCAAAGATAGGAGCACAATGGTGGTCAATAATCTTCGTCATGAACGATTTTAAAAATGTAAACCTTGATGATTTTATATTCTGTTCAAATGACCATAAAAATGTCAAAAAAATTTCTACCGTAAAAGGAATTGAAAATCCTTTTTATAAGACTCATCTATATTTCAGCCTATCTCATCTATTTTTGTTTCGAAAAAATTCCTTTCATTTATTCCCAAAATATTATCAATAATATAAAAAATGTATGTTACTTAACTTATACAAATTTATTAATCAAAAATTACAGAAAAATATAATTCGGTTGTGTAAAAATAAAATTGAATGATTTGGCAGAGTAAGTGTACATAACAGGTGCTTTGATTAATATTTTAATGTAATTTTGTCAACTTTTAATAACATTTTTAGCAAAGCTACAGCGTGCCAGAGGAATATATTTTTTGCTGAATCTTTTTCCTCATAAATAAGTTTTTATTCAATTTGATTAAAATATTATATTAATATTTACTTTTTATGGTAAAAATGTAGCCTCCATCCACTAAATGATTGATGTTTAAATTTATTTTATTTTTCATTTTATAATATTTAAACTTACTTGAGTTATTTCAAAATTTGTTTTATAACATTTATTTATACTATTTTTCAACATAAAAATATTTTAAATTAAGAAAAAAAGATATATTTATTATTATTATCTTACAAATATCACTAAATATTTATTTTTTAGTTTATTTATTTTTTGCTGTTATTTTTTTTGGTTTATTTTACTATAATAAAAATATACTGCAAACTTTTATTTAGTTGCTCCTGATTCAAATTCTCGCATTCTTTCTGATGTTCTCATCACTTCAAGTCATATTAAATGATTTTACTTTATTTTTTAAATAATTAGGAATATGTTTAATTTCTAATATTTATCATAGTGAAGAAACCAAACATTTGTTATCTTTTTGTATTTGAGCGTAGGAATTTTATATTACTACAAACTTTGCGCTTTTAATTTATAATTTTTTCAAATTCAACTTCATACATTAATTTTGTTTTTATTAATACTTCTGCAGTTTCCTCAAAATTTTTATTTCAAATGTTGATTAATCATTATCTCAAATAAAATTTTTATGTTCATTAAGGACTTATTTATCTTATATAATAATGTTTCTATATTTTATTTTACTTTTATTTGAATTGATTATAATAATTCCCATTTAGTTTTCATTGAATATAATAATTTTATTTTAACATCTAAATCAACAACTTTAAATTTATAATTTAAGTATATTAATAGTTTCAATGAAATTAATTTTTTAAATTAAAAAAATTCTCTATTTTTTATTCATCAATGAGAAATTCATTTGAGAATAATAATAAAAATAAGGAAATTTAAATCTAATTTATTTTAACTTTCTTCTCTCGTCGAAGACCGCGTATTCTAAACTAAAAGCTATAACTTTCATGACGAATTATTGCATTTTTAATTTTTGCATATAATATGAAGAAAATTTTTATTTTTCTTGAATGAAATTTATTTCTTTTATTTTTTATTTGCTAGAATCAAATATACATTCATTAAATGTTTTTTGGTCTAGTAAAATAACTTAATATATCAATTGTAAAAAATAATTGAAAATTCTTACGGCATTGATTGTTTTAATTTAATTTATGATTCATGTGTGACGGAGTCATTTCTCGCTATCACAATACAATCTATATTTTTCTCTTTCTCTTGTAGTATCCTGAGGGTTTCGTAAACTGATTTCATTTTATCCATTTGTTTAGAAACTTTCGTTCATTTTTATTCATAATAATATTTTAACTAATTTATTCGTTAATATTGCTTAATATATTTGTTTTTTGTATTTTTTATCATTTATTACTATCTATTTTACATATTCACTTAAATTTCTATTAAAAATCTTTCATATACCTTGAAATCTAATTTTTCTTTTCCGATTTCGGCTGGTGAATAGGTAGACTGTGGATTAATGCAAAACTTTATTTTTATTTTCTTATTTTATAATTTTAAATTTTATTAACATTGAAAAGAATTTTAATCAAAGTTTCTAATTACTTTACTCCAATATAAAATAATTTCTTGAATTATTTTTATTTGAAAATAGATTTTTATGATTATTATTCTTCTATTTATTTTTATTACATGAGAATGAGCACATATTATTTTGTGTATTTTAAGTTTATTTACATTTTTGTACTTATTTTGCTTTTGATTTAGGTAGTCTAATTTGAAATGATTGTTTTTTAATTGTTAAACAAATTACGGATAGAATAGATAAAAACACATTTTCTTCGTTTTATTATTTTCTATAATTCGAGCGATTCCAATAACTTTAATCAAAATTCTTGCTGAGACAACCATATCAAAATTTTGTAACATGTTTACTTTTTTATTTTTAAAGATTATTTGAACAAATTTTTAATATTTTATTTGTAAAGAATTGCTTACAAATCAGACAACCATCCGGTTCTCTTTTTCATTATTAAAGATTATTTTTAAAAATTTAAATAGAATAACTTTTTTCATTGATAAAAAATTTTAGTTTATAATTGAATTTTCTGATTTTTGGCAAGTTCAACAGTCATCTGACTTATTTTACAACAATTATTCTTAGAAAATAATTATTTCTTTTTTATGGTATATTCGACAATTAATTTCTGCAATATTTTTATCTTAGCAAAAAAATATATTTAAACCGTAAAAAAAAATTATTTTTATGAATTTAGCTTTTAACGTTTTATGTACTTGAAAAATTAGCTTCGGTATTCTTTTTTTGTGAAAAAGTTAAAAAAAAATTTCGCAAAAAAGATTTTTTGTCTTATGATTTAATGCTGTTGTCACTCCAGTAATTAATCGCTAAGTACATTAATATATTATAAATATAAAGTTTATTTTTTCGGAATTATATTTTTATTTACATTTATAATTTAATTTTTTTCTATTTTCACAAAAAGTTCTCCATACTTCGTTAAATATTTAGAATATATATTTTTCTCTATACTTTTAATAATTATGTTTTGTTTTTCCTTTTAATCTTGAGGTCGTCGCAAAGCTCGGGTCTCTCCCACTCTTCATTCTGAAATTTTAATATAATATATATATATTTGTAAAAATTTATTTTCACAATATTTCTGCATTTTAAATCCTGTAATTACAAATATAATATTTTAAATAAATTTTGGAATCCTTGAATTTTCTTACACTAAAATATTTTACAAACATTTCCCTTTATTTTAGTTTTAAGATTTTAATTATTTTTCATTACTAATGTATAAAATTTTTTATTTTTACACCTTTATTCAGGTTTTTGATTACGTAGTTTGTGAATTTATTAAAATTTATGTATTTAAATATCTTATCGAAGTGTGGCTGTCCATAAAGCCATGGAGGAAGCCGCACGGCTTGGTTGTAAGGTTCCATTTATCTCACAACTTTGATTGACTAATTTATTTATTCTAACTTACAGTTTACTCACTTAAAATAATTTATTATTTTTTCATCTATTAGATCTAATTAATTGTAGGGACGACCAAAGATGATTTTTCTTTTTTATGTATTGTTATATATAATAATTTTGAATATACTTAGATTTATTTACTTTGATATTTTTATTACTACTATGTTTTGTTTTTAAAATATATAATTATTTAAATATTATATTTTTCTCTATACCTTTTATTAAATAGTTTCTTTTTTTTCTTTTAATCTTGGCACCCTACACATTTCCCACCTCGGTTTAGTTTATTATTTAAGTGGTTTTAAGACATGAATATATTATAGTAGCATTTATATTATTGAAAATGTAAATATCTATTAATCAGAATTTCATTCAATTGTTTTCTTAATACTTCGAATAATGATTTTCATTAAAATATTTTGTTTTTTTTTTTAAATTTAATTTTTAACTAATTTAGTCGATCGCTTTAAATTCCTAATTTTTATAACTAACTTTTGAGTTTTGCTTGAAATTGGTTACCTATCATTTCGTCACTGATCGTTTCGTCACTGCTCAGTTCGTCACTGTTCATTTCGTCACTGAGACATAATTTTTTAAAAATATTGGCTAACTTAAATAAAATTATCTTATGAAAATACTAATTGGTTTAAAATTCTCTAAAAATTACTCCTGGGTAAGAATAACACCAGTGAAACCCCTTTTTCGAAAATTCTTTTGAGATTTTAAAAAGTCAAAAATAAGTTTATATGGTTTTAAAGATCGCTCTTATCAGGAATTTGATTGTTGTCCTAAATCGATGGGGATTTTCTGCTGCTGCTTTCTGCATAAATTCAGCAAAAATTTGACGCAAATTGTTCTCTTAGGTAAACAGAGAGAGATTGCGCTTAAGACTTTTCCCTCTAATGCCTTTTCTGGCGCATTTTCATAATCAGCAACGAATATTACAATCCTGAAAACTTTAAGCATCCCTTTTAACAAATTTATTGATGAATGCATCCGATCCCTGGTCTTTTGTCGAAGTTAAATCCAATTCGTGATTTTATGAAATAAAATGAAAACTTAAGTTTTCAAATTGCGAGAAAGCCAATGGGAAGTATATAAAACTTAATATAAAACAATGATTTACAATATTATCTAAAAAATTTTTAAAAATTCCTCAATGACGAAATGATTAGTGACGAACTGAACAGTGACGAAACGATCAGTGACGAAATGATCGGCCACCCTTGAAATTTGCTTATATCTGTCCAAAACACCTCCTGTTTTCTTGATTATTTGTTCAAGTATTCTCTTTACTATGATTCCTAGTATGATAAATAATAATAGTAAGATTGCTTTTAATTTCTGTTTATTTTTATTTTATTGTTTTTTATATAGTAATTAATAAATTTTGTGATGCAACATCCTTTTTAACTTAACTCTAATAAACAAAAACTAATTTTTGAGCTATTTTAAATGAAATTGAAAATATCCAAATTTTTAATATATTATGTAACTGTTGCGTTGAACCATCAATATTATTTATATATTTGGATTGATGTTACGTTTGGGTAGCCAATAAAAAAATATTACTTCTTGTATAATGAAGTAATTATTAATTAATTTACATTATATTCTAAAAAATTTTTTATTAAATATCGTGCCGCGCGGCATCACAAAGGGATTATTTGATTTGTCTGTTGATAGTTGTATTATTTATTTTTATTGTTTATTTTTATGTAATTATTATTATTAAAAAGATTCATTTTATTATTGAGAATATTTCTGCCTTACCATTTTACTTTATAATGTGAAAAAATCTTATTTTTTAATGCTTTTTATTCCATGACATTCTTAATGCTTGGCTTCAGTTGAATGAATAATGTCGAGAATAATAATATTTTCTCGAAAAAGCCTCATATTTTACTATTTACTTGATTTTGGCTTTTTTTTAATAAAAGAAATAGGATTTAGCGTTAATTTCCTCATTAAGTTATTAAGAAATACAAAAGATATTAAATATTTGCATTTTTAATTTTTAATAAAACGTTTAATGGAATAATGACAACCGAAATTTGTAAATTTATGCTTCACAAATTTCTTAGAAAAAATATATTTGTTTAGCAATTTTCTTTTTGGAAAATAAATTTATAATGAAATTTTTTTATATAAAATCAGCATTGATTTAAATTAAATTTATTCATCTGACGGATGTAAATCTCATTTCAGTTGATTCGTTGTTAGAGACCATTTCAAAGTAACATCTTGAAACTTAAAAAATCATTATCATTAGAGCTCGCATTTTGAGGCATATTACTTTTTTTTTCTGCACACTAGTTTCGATATATTAAGCATAAATAACACCTTTTCCAATGGGTTTGAGGTTTCTAAGTTGACTTTTATTATGCCTTTTTTTGCCTTTTTCGGGATTTTCGTGCCTTAAAAGCCTTTTTTGGCATTTCCCCTTTTTGGTGCTTTTTTTTTTGCGTTTTTTCCTAAAAATTTCTCGGGAATCCGCAAATTATGAGCACGAAATCGTCATAACACTAAGAAGATTTTTAAGTAATATTATTTTTAATTTTTTTAAATTTTCATTATTTGTTTATTGTTTTTTCTAAGTTTTGACTTTTACATAAGCTTTAATGGTTCTGCATTTTAAATAGTCGTCGCTTCGTTAATTCTTTTTGCTTAATTATGTTTCATAACAAAATTTTTATCCTTTGGAGAAGAAAATTATCTAATGAATAAATTATTGTATAAAAATTATTTTTAAATAAAAATAAAGCGTTTTCATTAAAGTTGATTACTTTATTGTTGATATAAAACAGGGATGGCATTCCGAAAACAAATAGTAATTTTTTTAAATTTTACATTCGCATTAAATGTTTAATATAATGTTCAATGTTTTTCATTTTTTTCTCATTCTCTTGCTTTTTGTCTTTCGATATAGTTAGTTCGCATGAGTATGTTTTCAATAAACGCTTGAGAAAAAAATCTAAAATATTGAATTATATTTATTGTTGTAATTTTCCAAATATAAATCTACAAATTATTTTAATGAGCGACAATCTATAAAACCAAAATATAACGCTAATTAACAAATTCTGTTTGTAATTCACGTGCTATGAAGAACGAATCAATTCATAACTAAATAAAAAATAAATAAACATTTTATTTACTTTTTTAAAATTATATTCTATGAATGAATTAAATTAGTTTGTCCTCCTTGCATAAATTTGGGGCTTAAGTAAATTAATGTTTTTCGTTTTTTACCCTTTAACATGATCATTGAATTGACAATTTCAAGCTCATTTTTCGCTTTCATTTTGTTAATTGTTTAGCTAATTAATGTATTTTACTTTAATTTTTTGTGTTATTTTCTAATGCAATTAACTTTTGTCTGCAAAGCATCAATTCAGTGATTCAATTAATTGTTTTTTCTGCGGACTAATTGTTCATTGGTCAAAGTTTTTTATGATTGTGTTATGCTGTTGAATGAGCCTATGTATTCTTGAATTTAAACAAAATAAATTAATTTATTCATTTATTCTTAATATTGCTTTTTTTATTACTTAGGGTGTATATTTTCAAGGATAAAAATTTAATTAATTTTTCTTATAGCATTAAATTTTTTGATTTTACTCTATAATGATCAAACATTGTTAAAAATTTTTCTTTTTTTTTTATTCGTGGCATTACTGGTTTGTTGTTTCTTTCCATTTTGCCGAAGCAAAAGATCATTTAAAAAATAACAATTTTTTCTTTTTATTTATTTTTTAACATTTACATTTTATTCTATATTTTTAGGGCTTCTTTATTGTTGACAAATGCATTTCCTCGCTATTCGCTGGTTGTCGATTGCCACGCATTGATCTCATAAGAATCAAATTTTTGATCATGATAATTTTTGTCTCCAATATTCATTTTTTTTAATTACAATATTCTTGATCTCCATTTCCGATTATGTCCAGCGTGTTGAAAAAATATGCAATGTTGTCATTATAGAAGCAATTTAATATTTTAAAAATCATAAATTAATGATTTCTTTTAGATTTTCTTTAAATTCTAATTAATTATTCAATCTTTTTATTTATTTTCGTATCCAATTTTTGTTATAATTTTTAGGAAATTTTTTTATTTTTTGCCTAGGTTTGACAATTGAAATTTTATTATATTTTCCCTTCTCACATTTATGATAATCTTTGCATTTTATAAATATCAATGTTTTTATATATTATAAATTATAATTATATTTTGGTTTTTAACATAATGCTTTTACAGCCTAATTTATGATGCATTTTTATAATTCATTTTAAAGTTCATTCATGCATATCTTGAATTAAAAACTTTATTCTTTGACAATAGCTGTAGCAGCCATAATTGATTATTAATTATTTGATTTTAATTCTGAAATGGAATAACCATTTTTAATAAGCAAATATATTTTATTTATTTTTTATTATTAACCTCGTTGTTATTGTATCTGAGCCAAAAGCATATGTAGCGCACAAAAACGTTGAAGTACTATACCAAATCGATGTTAATTAGCGTTATATTTTGGTTTATAGATTGTCGCTCATTAAAATAATTTGTAGATTTATATTTATAAAATTTCAACAATAAATATAATTCAGTATTTTAGATTTTTTTTTCTCAAGCGTTTATTGTTTTAGTTGTGTTTATTATTTATATTTGCTAAATATTTCATTAATTTTTTCATTATTATTCTTTCTATTCAACTTAAATTATTTTAATTATGTGAAAAATTTTCTAAAATTGGTGTCCTGCCGCGTTGAACCCACGCCAAGGCGGTTGGTTGACTTTCGATTAATTGCTTTTTCTTTTTTTTCATTTTTTATTTTTTCAATTTATTTTTTAGTTTACAACATTTTGTTAAATTTTACTAATTATTCAAAATTTATCTTGCTTGATAAAATAATCTGCTATATAGAACTTAGTTTATGTATTTTCATTAATGTATTCCTATATTCATGCTTATCCGATATTAAAAGGTCGGCGCCGAAGAATTACCACAAATGGGTTACGCAATTTGGCGTGCTGATAAGCCGACAATTTTATAAAGCTTTTTATATTCATTTTTTTATTATTTGTACTCATTGTCTTGATTTAAAATCAAATATAAATGATATTTTAAAAATCAAATATAATGATATTTTAAAATATTATTTAATTTAATTACACCTTTATAAAATTTTTATATCTTTATTTCCGAATAATATTTTGACCGTTCTCGCCTATTAAGAATGTAGAGTAGAAAACATGGTTTACATTAAAATTTTTCTGTTTATTATTCAATTTATATATTTTTCTTTAAAATTAATTTTCTTAATTAGTATAACTACTGTCACGGTTAATATTTTGGTCATTTCATTAAAGAAAATTTTATTTTTAATTTCACATTTCTTTCTTTAAAAATTATTTTTCTTTTGATTCCATTTGACTCAACATTTTGTGAAAACTTTTCTTCAATTCAAATAGTTTTAATATTTATTATTGGCTTTATATGTTCTACATAGCTATGTCAAACATTTTATTTTCTTTTGAGTTTTTTTACAAATTTTAATTAATTTTTTTTAATCTGAATCATTCCAAATCTTTATACTTTTAACAAACCAATTTTTCTAATTTAATTTGTTTATGACAATTTTATTTTAATAAAAGGAGAATGAACTTTTTTATCGATTTAGCACTTTTACTTTAAAAAAACTTAATAAATTTTACTGTTTACCAAATAATTTAATATTTTTCAGTAATATCCTATTTAAATACTTTTAATATTTTTATTTTTGAAACATGTTTACCTACCTTAAGAATTTAAGAATTTTTATTGAGGATGATTTTTCAATGGACTTGTTAAAATTGATTATAAAAAATTCACGTTTACTTGTTCTCAACGAGGGTTTTGAGAGAACATCCGGATATGGTCGTTTTTTAAGTAAAAGAAGAATTGTTTATTTATAATTTTTTATAAAGAAGATTTAAAATTTCGATCTTTTCATTTTTCATTATTAAACCAAATACTGTTTTTTTTTTGTTTAAATAACATTTTTTTAATGGATAAATTATTCTTATTATTTATTTTTAATTAAAGAAAAATGTTTAAGGATAATATATGAGGATGACCCAGTCAAGGGCTTCATTTTTTGGCGAGATGTTTAAATCAGCCATTTCCATCACGAATCTAATTAGTGTTCTGCAGCTTTAAAAACATAGTAGTATTTATTCACGAGAATGATATGGCAATATGCTCGCTTGCGTGCCTCTTATTTATTTCTTTAAGCCGATAATTTTATAAATTTGTAGTGTTTTATAAATAATTCTTTTCGAAATAAATGAATAAAACATTAATATTGTACTCATTTGTTTTATTTGAAGTGTTAAAAAAATATAATAAAATAAATTAATTATAATTTTTATAGTTTTTTCTTCAATTTAAATTAATTAAAAAAGTCAATAAGGAGTAATTTTTTTTAATCCACTTTGTAACTTGATAGAAATATTATGAATTTGCATTTATTTATTTATTTTTTTGAAAAATCAGTGTATTTGTTTATTTTATATTACTGATTAAAGCCTTTTCATTATTTCATTTCTGCTAATTAAATTAATTACCTTTTTACTAATTTAATACAATAATTCGTTTTATTTCCTTATCATAAGAAAATATTTGTAGTTTTTGTCTGGCTAACAGAGATTTATAAATTATTTTAGTTTTAATTTTTACTTTCATTGCTTTGTTCTTTAGTTCTTTATTTCTTCTATTTATATTTTCAAAGTTTTTCTCATAATTTTTATTTTCTTAAAAACTTTTTAAATTTATTTGGCTAATTAAGGTTTCTAGTATTTATAATGGAAATAATATTCTGTTTCAAAATTTTAGCTGAAAGATAATCAATATATTGCATATGATTTTTTGTTATTGTTGCAAGTAGGTGAGAAATTGATTTTCTTCTTCAAATATTTTTTTAATTAAATTTTTGTTAAGAATGTTTTTTGCATTTTTATTAGTATATGACTATTTAATTTAAAAACATAAATAATTATCGAAAATATCATTTTAACTGAAGGATAATAAAAAAATATTGCATTTGATTTTTTGTAATATTTTAAGGAAAATAAGGTAAAAATTATATTATTGTCACATTTACCCATATAAATTAAGATTTTCTTTTTAGGGTTATAAAAAATGGGAACAATATTTCACAAAATTATTTTTTATTGTTATAATGTGTTTTCTTTTTGTTAGTTTTTCTGTCTCTTAATTTGTGTTTATTCTATGTAATAATTTGTGATGTTTAATGATCAAATTTGGAATTTATTATTTTATTACTATTATTATTTGTTTATTTGCTCACATCATTATTTGTTCCGTAGTTTTTTGTTATAAATTATATAAAATATTGTGATGTTTAATGATCAAATTTAGAATTTATTATTTTATTACTATTATTACTTGTTTATTTGCTCACATCATTACTTGTTCCGTAGTTTTTGTTATAAATTATATAAAATATTGTGATGTTTAATGATCAAATTTGGAATTTATTATTAAAACTATTATTATTTGTTTATTTGCTCACATCATTACTTGTTCCGTAGTTTTTGTTATAAATTATATAAAATATTGTGATGTTTAATGATCAAATTTGGAATTTATTATTAAAACTATTATTATTTGTTTTGATTTGCTCACATCCTTATTTGTTCCGTACTTTTTGTTATAAATTATATAAAATAATATTTATATATATTTTTTCTTATGACAATTTTAGTAAAATTCACATCCAAACAAAATTGAGAGTGAATCATTTTGAATGAACCCTAAAATATAATAACTTAAATTTTTTATTTTATTTTAAATTAATTTAGCATAAAGGGTCCTTATGAAGATTTTTTAAATTGTTTGATCTTTCATTGTATGTTTTAGTCCTTCAAAGTTTCCTCTGCTTATAGTATTAAGAGTTCAAACGCCTGCCAAATGTGGTCTGTGGTTTCTCCAAAGTTAATTTAATTTGGTTTAAATAAATTATAAATTTAGAAAGAAATTTTGGTTGCAGTGAATTTGAATATTTTCGTATTTTATTAAATTTCGATTTTGAAGACTGCTTTAATGTTTTAGATTCATTTTGTATTTTCATAGAATTTTATGTTTCTATTTTCTCTTCTTTAGATTGTTGAATTTTCAAAAATTATTGATTTTTAATATTTTTATTTCTTCATAATGTATTTTATACATTGAAAATTTTCTCTTATTTATTTTTCTTAATATTGAAAACATTTTTTTTTTATTAATTTATATCATGGGTCATTAAAATCTCAACTTGAGTTTAAATTTTTTTTTTTTTGTAAATTTATGTATGATTTATTAGTTTCATTTATAAATAAAAATTAATTCGTTTCCATTTTCATTCATTTGTCTTTGAGTTTAAAAATCAACAAATTCAATATATTTAATTTTGTCTATCCAATTATGAAAAAAATTAAAAATTATTTTTAATTTATTGATTAAAGTACTACGTTTTCTTGTCTCAGATTTTTAAAAAATTGAATTCTCATTGCCTTTTGCGCGAGTGGACTATCTCAGTGTTTTTATTAGCTTTTGCATCAATATTTTAGCCATATATTTTAATAGATTTTTAAGGATAAAAGTTTGATACCTTTGTTTTATTCATGTCCTCAGGGCCGTAAATTAGTTTTAAATTTTGAAAACAAATCATAATTTATTATTATTTACTTTTCTATTCACTTTCTTTTCTCTTGTTATTTTCACTTAACACAAAAAGATTATATAAAAAATTATTCTTTTTTTTTTACAATTATATCTAAATATATATTTGCTATAATTGCATGATGATATTTAAAGATATATTAATAAGCTAAAAAGTAAATTTTGTCTAATTTATGTTTATGGAATTTCATATAGATAAGAATAAAATTATTCTTATTTAATTTAGAATATTTATATTAATTTTCAAGCTTCCAGGCTGCGATGAATTTATTTTTAAATTTTTTCTTCTTGGGCAAATAAGACACACATGCAGGCCCTGCCCACCAAGCGCACATTTGAATTAAATCAGGCGTTTTTTGTTTATTTCTCTTTATGTATTATTATTTATTTTTCATTTAACTACTAAATTCTGTCTTTTTCGATAAGAATACAAAGAATTAAATGTCATTTTCAAATTAGTAATTTTTAGACTTTAATAACATTAATTCTTTTTTATGATTTTGGATATTGAGTATTTTAAAACACTATAAAATTTTTATCTTGTTGAATTTATTTTTCTTTTCTCGACTATCTCTGTCCTTGAACGCATGACAGCTTTTTCGTCATGAAAACATTTGCTTATTTAAATAAAAAAATCCCTTATTGTTGATTTGTTCCTTTATTGAAAAAATAATTTGACATTTTTTAAAATTATACATATAAGGTCATTAAATATATTTATATATATTATATGTAAATGTTTTTCTACTATTTCGTCAAAAATGAAGGGGCTTAATTTAATCTTTTTTGGATTATATTGGTTTTCATTAATTTTTTTATTAAACTAAATTTTTTCTTTGGTATCAGTAGGATAATATATAGATTTATATTTTTTGAGATGTATGATTGTGTTTATGAGTTTAAATTATTTCAAGAACAAGGACAAGAATATTTATAAATTATTTTATGAAACATGAATTTAATTGAATAAAGGGTTATTTCAAGACTATCATCACATTTTTCAAAAAAGTCTCTCATTCCCTAAAATTTTTTAATATTAGTTTTTCTTGCATCCGTGACCTTTTTTTCATAACCAGTTCTATGTTTACATTTTGTAAATTTTAACACTTGTATCATTCAAATTTTTAGTTTATATCAACCCAGTTATATTTTAACACTTTTGATTTTATATAATTGAAATTAGCAAATTTTGTTTTACATATTAAAAAGCAAATTGTAATAGAAATTGCTCATTTTATATATTTTTATTATCTTATTTTCTTTTCGCTCGTCTTCTATAATGATCAAATTCCACATTATTATCATTAATCTTTTATGATAAATATGGTTGTAATATGGTAAGAAAAATTTTACTGAAAAAGTCACAAATTCAGTAAATTATTAAAATCCATTAAACATTTTAATAAATTCATTTGAAATTTCTTTCCTTATTTTGTTGCGCATTGATTCTCTGTGGGAAAAATTGATGATATTGTTTTCATTTTCATTAAATTTATTAATTAATAATCTATTTTCATTTCGATTAAGTTATGCTTTATATATTCAATAAAATTTAAAAAAGACCAATTTTAATTTGTCTGTATTCAAGCATCATTTTTGTATGAAAATGTTCAATTTATTTAAAGGATTTCAATATTTTTCACTTGTCACCTGGTCGAGAAGTTTGTTGATTGTCGGTTTTCTTAATTATAAATTTTTGTTTTGCAAATCTAATTTAAAATTTTATGTAGACTACAAAATTTTGCTGCTCTTTGCCTTGTTCCATAGGATTTTCGTTAAATGTTTCATTTTGCAACACACTTAATTTCAAATGTTATTGTTTAATCGTTTCTTTTAAAATGAAAGGAAACTAAAATAAATGTATATTACAAATGTGGACTGATTAAAAGATTGTTAATGATAAAAAATAAGTGAAAATAAACAACAAATATAATACAAAAATGTATGAATCGTAACAAATCTAAATTTTGCGATCAAAATTTTAATTTTTTAAAATAAAATGATACTGGAAATAATAAGAAATTTTAAAATTTAATAAAAATATCAGTTAAATAAAAATGCGGCTATGATATATTCTAAAAATTATGCCCGAATGGTTATAGATGAACCTGATTACATGCGGAAGAAATGAACTTTTTTCTTTATCTCTCTCTCTCTCTCTTTATTTCTCACTCCCCTCTTTTTTCTCCCCCCTCTCTCTGTCTCTCCTCTTTTCTCTCTGTCTCCCCTCTTTATCTCATTTTCCCTCAGCTCCTTTCTTCTCTCCTCTTTTTTTCTCACTCCCCTCTTTTCTTTTCCTCTCTTCTTTTTCTCCCTCACTCTCTCTCTATCTTTCCTTTTATATCTCTCTCTCTCTCCTCTTTTTCTTCATTTCCCTCTCTCTCTTTTCTCCCTCCTTTCTTTTTCTATGTTCTTTTCTCTCCCTCTCTCCTCTTTTCTCTCTCCCTCTCTCTCTGTCTCTCCTCCTTTATCTCTTTCCTCTTTTCTTTCTCTCTCTCCTCTTTTCTATCTCCCTTCTTTTATCTCTCTCTCTCTTTGTCTCATTTTCTCTCAGCTCCTTTCTTCTCTCTTCTTTTTTCTCACTCCCCTCTTTTCTCTTTCCTTTCTTTTTTTCTCCCTCACTCTTTCTCTCTATCTCTCCTTTTATCTCTCTCTCTCCGTTTCTCTACTTTTCTCTTCATCCCTCTCTCTCTTTATCTCTCCCCTCTTTTCTCTCTCTCCCTCTCTCTCTCTCCTCTTTCTCTGTCTCACTCACTTTTCTCTTTGCTTTATTCTCTCTCTCCCCTCTTCTCTCTCCCTCTCTCTCTCCTCTTTTCTCTGTCTCTCTCACTTTCGCGCAGCCCTGGTTTATACTTCTGTCCACGCTTATATAGTGTACAAAAATACTATTAAAAACACCATTAAGAACAAAAATAAATAGAAACTTTTATTTTAAAATTCATATTAACTTTTCTGTATATTAATTTTTATTATTACAATTTTAATTTGAATTACTAAGAGATTTTACATTTTTTTGAAGTTTTTTTGCATTATTTTAAAATTGTTTGTTTTTTTTATTTATTTTCTTTAATTAAATATTTATATCACAAACCATTAAAATTTGGTAAAAAAAAATTTGCAGATTTATTGTAAAAAAGAATGTAATCAAATTAGTTTTAGAAATATTGGAATTATTAATTTATTTCCTTCGTGTAATTATATGAATTTCAAGAGTAATCATTGAAAATATTAAATTTTATCCGTTTCGCTTTTTATTAAAAAAATTTTTAGCCTTTGTGTATTTTGAGAAAACTCGGTCGCGTTCTTCGCAGAGCTTCTTGTAATTCAAATGATATTATTCTCTTTTAATCTTTTTAATAATATTTTCAAATTATTCTTCATATCTGTTAATAAAACTCTGTTTAAATAACATATATATTTAATAATATTTTTGTGATTATTTTTGTTCTTTAAAACTCAACATTTTGTCATTGTCATCTACGTTAAAATTTAATTTATGTCAAAATGGGCTAGAAAATTTTTGTATTTTCAATAAGTCGTGGTTAATATACTTGATAATAACAAGTTAGTTTCATAATTTATTTGAATTAGCATTATATATTTATTTATTTTGTAAAGCTCCTCTCTGTTCTATTATATTGATTTTAGGGGTAATTATTGTAATTGTTGTAATAAATTATTTTTATTTGTAATCATTTTAAATTATTTTAAATTTAAATTTAATTTTAATCTTTCGTAAGTTAAAATGCATATTGTTATTTTTTATATAATTATGCAAACAGAAAAAATATTTACCAAACTTAATCAACAAAATTTTTTATTTCTTTATTTCATTGGGTTTTAGAACATTTTATTTGATAAATTATTAATTATTATATCTTGTCCACTACAAAAATTTCCTGCACATTGCCTTTTGCGTTTTTTTCCATATTTTATTATAATTGGATGCTGCGTTAAATTTTCATTTTGCAACACACTTAATTTCAAATGTTATTTTTAATCTTTTCTTTGTTATTAATAAAATTTTATTTTTTATTTTTAAAGCTTACGCAGTATAACTATATTTACTTTTTCGATATATTTTTCTGTTTTTGACCGAAGAATAAATAACTTTTTATTTATTTAAATTATCCAAATAACTTTTTTTAAATTTAATCAGTTTTCATTATAGTAGTTTAATTTTGTTTCTTCATATGAAGAAAATCGAGTTTAGTTTGGCCGATGTAATTTTCAATTTTTTATAATTATCATTTTTGGGTTATGTGTAGTTAATAGATTAATTACTTTTTAGGTAATCACTAATTAAAAAGAAATTAAATTTCGTAGCAAACATGTTGATCTTAATATTTCAATTAATTAATAAGTTCATTTTATCACAATTATTTATCTTCCTAGCATAAATTTTAAAGAGATAATATAATTGATAATTTAATATTATTTTTTGTAATTTTAATTTTTAGCGTTAATTAAATTGTATTTGTATTTACTTATATTTTCAGATGTTAAGCATTTTTTCATTAATTCAAATAATTAAAAATATTTAATAAGTATAAATTTGCATTTCTCTTTATTAATTTAAAAAACCTTTTCTGTGGATGAATTGTGCGGAAAACTCTCTGTAATCATCGTTGTTAATGTCGAAACGTGTTACCATTTTATATAAATCATGAAGTTCTTTATTTAAAATTTAATTTATAAAAATTCATTTTATTTTTACTATAGATTTTATTAATTTATATTATTCATTTTTAAATTAAATATTTTTTCAAATAAATTGTTTATTTTATTATATCATTACTTAAAACTAATTTTAATATTTATTGTTTGTTACATTATAATAAATTTTATTTTCTTTCAAATTAATTAATTTTAATTTAATCTCACGATAATTTTTAATTTAAGCTTTGCATAATAGTGATTTAAATATTTTAATTATTTGTTAAACGAAAAGCTAAATTTTTGTGATTAGATGATTAGAATAGATTGGTAAAATTCAGTTATTAAATTTATTAATAATCGAATTAAAATTTGTTGCATCTTTTGTTGGCCATTCTTTATTTAATATGCAAAAAAATTATTATAACAAAAATTAAAATTCATCCATGATTCAAAAACATTAAAAAAAGGAATTTTAATAAGCTTTTTTAAATATTGTAGGTTAATAATATAAAATGGAGTTACCGATTGATATTTACTATGAAGGTTAATTAGCATTTTTAAGAACATTAGAATCGTTGAAAGCTATCATATTATTTTATACTCATTTGAGAATTTCTGTTCATGTAAAGACAAAAAACGTCAATTAAGTTGCAAAACAGAAAAAACGCAGAGATACAAAGAGTGAAACTTTGGCCAATCGGATGATATGATGTGGGACAATAGAACTGTTGATGAATTTATTTGTTAAAAAGAAAATTTTCGTATTTAAAAAATTTGTTATTTATTTAAATTTAAATAAAATTTTTTCTCGTTTTATTTTGAACAGATTATAAATTTAGTTTTGCTCCTTGTATTTTCTTTGTTTTTAAATGAATTATTCTCGTGTTGTTGAAAGCTTTGTAATTCATGAAGACATTTAACTTTTTTTTAAACCATTTACATAAATATTTATGTTTTTCATTTCCCATGGTGACTGACCTTAATTTCATTATGCTTTGAAAAAATTCAAATTTAATTAATTAATTCTTTACTAGATTTTTTATCATTTGCACATTTATTTTTAGATTATGGGTTGTAATAAATTAATAAAAACTATTATGAAATATTAATTAAAAATTTAAAATTACTTTTCAATAAAATATTTATTATAAAATATTAATTAAAAATTTAAAATTACTTTTCAATAAAATATTTATTATAAAATATTAATTAAAAATTTAAAATTACTTTTTATAAAATATTTGTTATAAAATATTAATTAAAATTTAAATTACTTTTTATAAAATATTTGTTAAAAGTAATTTGATACAATTTTTTTTGTAAATGTTGATTAAATGAGTTTATTTATTTTTGAATCACTTAATTGACAAATGCTAAATTTTTTGTTTTTTTTTGTAAACAATTAGATTAAAAATATTTCTTTAATTTAAAGTTGCATTTATTTGTAAAATATATTTTTCAAACGCTTTTTTATTTGATTCTGCACCACCCTTTATGTGGATTGGTGCAAATTATTTTATCTATACTAATTTTCAGTTTATTTTTCAATTCCGCTTTTCTTTAATCTATACAAATTAAATTATTTTTTACATTATGAATATTTTTGCATTAATATTTTTGTTTTTTTTTTAATTTTTAATTAAATATTGTTTTATTCATATTCATTAAAATATTTGCTTTCAATCCACCTGTGCTGGGGACGAATACACAAAATTTCAATCATTTCTATTGAGAAAAGAAGAAAAAGATTATTTTGATGTTAGGAATGGGGAGAGAGATTTCTTTGCATTTTTTTAGTCTTTTAAGAATTTTTTCTGATTTTAATGGATTTTCGAAAATTTTTGGAGATTTATTGCATTTTTCATGATTTTTTTTACATTTCTGTGGATGAATTGTACAGCAATTAAATTTCTTTATCTTTTATTAATTGTTCAATTGTTTATCTTTTATTTAATTTAATTTTAATATTTATTCACAATGAGGACTGATTTAAAAAGTTATATGAATTTTTTCGTATATTATTTAAGTTCAGTCAAAAATTCTATTGGCTAAAAACAATTTATTTAAATTTAATTTAATGAGTCATTTCATTTCATTTTTCTTTTTATGGTTCAGATATTAATTTTCTTTTATGGTAAAATTAGGTTACTTCCATAATTTTAAAGGAATATATTTTTTGGTTTTCATAAGAATATGTATGCAATGAAAATTGTTTTATAATATTAATTAAATTATATTTCATGGGCTATATTGCAGATTCGGTGCAAAAACGTTTGACGATTACTTTTGTCTAAATATTATGTAAATCAATATGTAAAAGTTTCTTAGTTAAAGATCTATATTCATTTTCTCGGCATCATAATTCGGTTTTCATTGCGTAATTTTGGTGATTTCATGTGAATTTATATAAAAAAAAATTCTTTAGAATTTAATTTGTGATTTTAAACGCAAACGCGTCTAAGTTTTTATGAAATTAATTTTTCTTAGTTCTTTGCATGCTTTTGGTATTTGATTGGACATGGTTTCATTTGTATTTTAATTTTTACATTAGAGTAAATTTTAATAAAATTTGAATTAATTATTTTACTTTTTAAATATTTATTACATGCTCTTAATTAAGCACATCTTTCTGATTGTCGTAACCTATCTCGATTTTATATAAAAATTTATTTATATATTTAAAAAATAATTTTGTTAAGATTTTCATTTCATTTTTACTATGGGTTTGATTCATCATTCTGCTTGAAAAATTAAATATATATAAATGATATATCTTGGCAAATGTTTTTTTAATTATACTTTTTCTAAAAAAAATTTATGTTCAAAAGAAAGTAATTTATCCTTTGTTCTCAAGTCGATAACTTGGGCGATCGAAGCTTCTTTCATCAGCTTTATTTTCATTTTCATTTAATAATTTTTAAACCAAAAACTATAATTTTTATGATTAATTAAGAAAATATTTAATTATTTCATTTTTTCATTAATGTTCTAGGTATTTAAATATGTAATTATTTCTCCATATTTCTTGCACTCTGAGGAACGAATTGTTAAATTTTCGCTATTTAAATTAACTTAATGAATAATCTTCTTTAGTATAGCTTTTATTTATTTATGAAGATTTTGCCTCTGCTGAGTTCTGCTTATTTCATTATTTATTTTGGTTTGTATAAATTATTTATGTTGCGCTAAATCACTTTTTTTTGCTCCTTATTTCTTGTACTGTGAGGTTTGAAATAGGTGGACTTTTGATACTTTTAACATAATGAAAGAGCTTCTTTTGTATTATTTTTCATTTAATTTTGGTTTTATTAATTATTGCTAAATTTCTTCTCTTTTTTCTTTTATCTTTCTGGATTTTTTTGAATATTTTATTTGCTATACTGTATAATTTTCTGGTCGTGATCACAGTGATTTATCAAAAAAGAGATTATTTTTGTTATTTTTCATCAATAATATTATCTATAATCTTATATTAATCATATTTAATTTTGTTTCATATTTCCTATTATTCATAAAAAGTTAGTTTTTTGATTTGATAAAATAACATAATTTTAATGCATTTTAAAGTATATAAGGGTGTCAATTCATTATTTTCCTCAGTGAACGGATTTATTTTTTAGTGGGATGACTTTTTATAACTATTTTAAGGATCCAGGTCATATAAGCAATCTAAAAACTTTAATTACTTTAATTTGTTTTAATGTAATGCAAAATATTAAAGAATTAAAGATTATTTATTATGTATATTCAGTTATATGTTTTTTCTCTTTGTAAGTTATTTTATTTTAATTTCATCATATTTATATGATTATTATTTATAGTTGTTAAATGAACAATAATAAATGCATAAGAATTCTGAAATAATATTTAAATATTATAGTTCATATTGGTCTAAATAACATAATTTATTTACAATGTTTTTAAATTTAATTAAAATTATGAAATATTAATTTTTTATCTATTTATTTATTGTTTGATTCTTTTAAGCATTATAAATTTTTATTGCATAATTTATGTTGCATTTTTAAAATTCAAAATAATTAAGTTAATTCAAGTGGGTATCTCCCTCCTTCTCTTCTATTCTTTAATGATCTCAATTATTGATTCATTTCATTATTAAACCGTAAGGATTTTTGAAAGCAAAACATATAAAAAATAAATCAAAAAAATTTTAATTTTGCTTATACTTTAAAATTCGATATTTTTAAATTATAGAGACAATAATATTATAAATGTCACTGCCAATGTTAATTGAAGTTTTATAATTTTTTCGTTTATTTATTTTTGTAATTTTTAATTCGGTTAAATCAATTTTTTGTAGTTAAATTAATTGTAATTACTTCTATTTATCTATTTTTAAAGAGTTAATGTAATAAAATGAACCAACAATTGATTAACATGGCTACAAAAAACATGGACGTATTTTTTCGAAAATTACCCAAATTTTCAGTGTATTTCAGGGTGTTCAGGTCACCATGAAGGAGTGTTCTGATCAAGTAGGTGTAAAGTACTTTTTTGTTCAACTTCAACAGATAAGCAAGCATGAATTATTTCAGATTTTTAAACCAACTTTAAGATGGGTTTTCAGGTTAGGGGCAAGACTTTTTTTGCACTCATTTTTGGGCATCTTTGACTTTGATCACAATAATTCACTTATTTTGCGTTAAATTAAAAAAGCATACAAGCACCTGAAAGAGCATGAAACGAGCTTTAGAAAAAAGTAAATTAAAGGGAATTATTTTATCCTTCAGCTAGAAAATTGAATATTCCTAATTTTTCCCTCTTTGGGGCAAGACTTTTTTGGGGCGCTGTATGCTTTTGGCATAGCTATAAAATTTTCCCATTTTGCTTTACAATATCATTTACAAAGAATGAAAAACCAATGTGAGCATCACTGGTTTGGTGGTCTATGCCTTCCATTCCTTTTTTCTTCTGAAAGTTCAATTCCCGATGCTTATTTATTAATATCATTTGATTGCAACATTTCAAAAAGAAGTTATAAAAGAGAAACAGCAAATAAACGAACTTGTCAATAGATTCTTTACATTTTTAAATTAAACATATTATTTTTTTCCGGTATAATATATCTTTGTTTAAAGTCTTTTTAAATTTCGTGTTGAAACAAATTATGTTTGGAATTAAATTTTTTTTAGATTGATTTTTCCGTGTATTTGGCTTTTCAAATTTTTTAAAGTTTTTTTTTTTACTTTGCCGCACTTTAATTTTTTTGTTTCAGAAAAAATACTAATGATCTATTTTCTTGTTTGAGAAGCATTTATTTTTATTTTAATTGATTGTGAATTTTTTTAAACATCTTCGTCAATAACAATTCTGGCATAAAATTTGTTATAGTAATAATTTATATTTTAGCTAGAATTTTTAATTTTAAATATGAAATTATCTTATTATTATAAACATGTATAAAAAACGAGGGGGGTTAAATGCAAATTGGGCTGCGGAATTGCTTTCCCGATGGAATTTTGGGAAAATTTTTTTTCCCTGTACAACTTTTTGACCTTTTCAAAAAAAAAAGCCATCCCTTTGCGCCTAGATATGCTAACTTATTTTTGCTAAATTGGCGCAGCGCTCGGCGACGCACAGATAGTGTTTCGTTGTCGCTTGGCGAAATGCGTGCCAGGCCATGAGGAGCATTTTAAAAAAAAGTTTGGCGCGA
Source organism: Heterodera schachtii (assembly GCA_023374025.1). Taxonomy (NCBI): domain Eukaryota; kingdom Metazoa; phylum Nematoda; class Chromadorea; order Rhabditida; family Heteroderidae; genus Heterodera; species Heterodera schachtii. The sequence continues at coordinate 363,483 of SIJG01000123.1, forward strand.
TCCGACAACTTGGCGCTGAGATTGCTGTCTTTTTCTTGCCTGCATTTGCGCCATAGACAGCAATCTTTTGAGCCATTGATGCTAGAGAGTCGTTTTTTCATAATTTTAGTTTAATTATTACCTTTATTTTAATTTTTACGAATATCTTATTTTAAAATTCACATTTTATTTCAAAATCAACATTATTAATTTTCTTATTAAAAATTATAGCTTTAATACAATATTCGTTGGTAACTTAAATAAACTTTTTCTTTTCAGATTCAATATTTTCGGTAAATAATATAAAAGTTTATTTTTGGTCATCGGTATATTTTTATCAAATGAAATTTTGAAATTATTAAGCTTGAAATAAAGATAAATAAAAAATGAAAAAATTACATGAATTATGTTGTTCATTGGAGTCAACTGATAGCAGCTCAAGGCTTTAATTTATAAATTTGCATGATAATTAGTATAATTTTAATAACAGAAATGAAAAACCTTTTTTTTACATTCGCTAAATATTTTGATTCATTTCTCTTGGTTTTGGCCGGTTGTAGATTTCTTTCGCACTTCCGTTGATAAAAATTAATTAAAAAAAATTATTTTGTGTTTTCTAGGCTGAATGTTCACTTATTTTTCGTATAGGCTGTTACTCAAACAGTAATTTGTTGAATTTAAGATATATATTCCGAAGATAATCAAATAGTTTTATATTATTTTGGTATGTTACTTTGTTTTATTTTGGTAGTTATTTTCTTTTCTTTCTGTTATTCTTTATAATTCTTTTTATTTTGAAATGATTAATGTTGTAGTCAATTAGTATATTTCTGTCAATTACAAGATATTCATGTGCGTTGTTTTCAATAGCTTTTGTATTATAATTTAAATGCATTGATATAATTTACTTGTTTTTGATTTTTTAAGTTTTAATATTACGTATTGAAATATCAACCAATTTTATTTTGCTGAATTCACACAAAAATTTGTCTTTGAAGACAATAGCTTTCTCGGCATAAAAACATTTTCGTATTTAAAATTAGCTGAAAAAAATTCATTTTAATTGCACCTCTCTAATTATGATATAATTGACACAAAAATATTATATTTATCTTTCTAATGGTAATGTTTCGAAATATAATTTCATGATATCCTTTATTTTTCATATAGAATCATTTATTGTTTAATTTTTACTTTGTGAAAATATAAGTAACATTTTTAAAGATATTTAATGAAATTAAATTATTTTTGATGCATTTTTTAAACTGTTTCATCCTATTATATTTGAAATAATATTTTTATTTTAAAAATTATATCTTATGAATTTAAAATTTTTTACTGGGTTCTTGATTATGGTTGCCAATTTATTTTAATAATCTTTTTGATACTTTTTCTTTCCGAGTAACTTTTGCCCCATTTCTGTGGTGGTACAATTGAAAACCCGCAATTTTTATTTCCATTAATTGAAAATGGAATTTATAATAATTATTTTATAAATTATAAACCATTTCTTTAACTTTTTATTGATTTTTAAAGTAAGAAGAAGATCATAGAAATGTTATCGCAAAAATGGGGATTTCTAGGTTTCCTTAGTCATTTAGTATTTTTAAATTCATTTTTGAGTAAAAAATTCAAATAAAATCCGATTATTCTTTAATTTTCAATTCAAATTTTGAAGAAGAATCATTTTAATGTTAATTTTGAAATATATGTCAATATTTATAAATTTTGATCTTAATTATCTAAGAGCATTTTTAATAGGTTGTTATTTATACTATATTTGATTATTTAAATGCGATTTATGAAAATTAGAGTAAGAAATTAAAATTAAAAAATTTTAAATCAGCTAGATTACAATTATGTTGAAAGTTATGTTTCAAATATCTGCTAACAGGATCCGATAAATCAGTATCGCTCTCATCATTTTCGCCAACCTAATCATCCATTTAAATTTTTTACGTGAATTGTATTTTTTTTAATATATATGCTATTATTTTCTTTAAACATTTAAAAATTTTTATACTATCTTATATTTAAATTTTTTTTAATTACATTATTTAAAATATTTATTCAGCTCTTTTTTTGTAAAAGTTTTATTCTACATCCTTTCGTGTAATAATTTCATAAATATCTTCTATTCAAATTTAAAATAAATTATTTGCTTTGGTAATTATTAATTTAGTTAATTTTAATCGAATATTAAGTTTAATTTGTTGTAAAATATATGGTATTTCTTTGTGTATATTTTTGGTTTCAAATGTCGGATGGACTATATTTTTTAAATCCCTCACTATCATTAAAATTTATAATTCATTTCAAGAGAGTTTTAAAAGAATTTAAATACTTTTCAAAAATAATTGTGGAAATTTATATTTCATTCTTTATTTGTAAATGCGCGAGGTGATTTTTAGTTTCTTATTTCAATTTACTGAATTCTATTATAATCATTTATTTTTCTTTTATATTTATGATTTTAGCATTAACATATTTTTAATAAAAACTAAGTTGCTATTTCAAATCCATATATCTTATAAATTTTTTTAAAAATTTTCAGATTCTTTTGTTTTCTGTATTAGAGATTATTATATTTAGTATAATAGTGCGTTATTGTTATTAATTAGTTTATTTTTTATATATTTTTATATCATATTTTTTCACTTTTTTAAATAGATTTTTTGATTTTAAATTCTTGTAAATTGTATCGCTTTTGTATTTTGGCAAAATAATAATTTTAAATACAAAGCTTTGTTATATTAATAAATTTAAATTTTTTATGCTATATGAAATTTAATAACCTTTAGGTTTTAAATAATATGCATATAGAAAAAGTGGCAAAATGGGATTTTACACACATTTTTTGGTCCAATTACAATTTGTCAAAAATGGGACTTAAACAATTGGGCTGGGAAAGATTTTGCCGTATCCGCCCTATAATCGGGTGTGGCCCATTGGAGTTTGATTTTTACAACCAACCAAATACCCAAAAAATTAAAAAAAATTTCATATTTTATAACCGATCAATTTAGTAATTTATTAATGTTTTTTCATAATCTTTTCTCAATAATTTTTTTAATTTAAGATCTGTTAATAAAATTAAGTAACATATATTTTTAATATTTTTGGTAAAATTAATTTCGAATAAATTTAGAATTTACTAATTTTTATTTTTTATTTTTTAGTTTTAATTTTGTATTTTTTAATTTGATTAATTTTGTCTTTCTTGGTAAATTTAGTGCTCAAGGCAAAATAATTTCGATTCTCATAATTATAGTTTTAAATGAGATTAATATAAAATAATTATTCAAAGCTGATTTGTTTTAATTTCTAAATTTTCACTACATAACTTTTCTCACAAGTTTTTTAGCAATTCTGAAATTCTTTTAAAATCAAAATATATTGCTTTAACCTATTTTTTAAGGAGTTTTAATCCATAAAAAATTGTTTTATTAAAATTTTGTTACTATATTTATTCATGCATTTATTGACATTTTTTGTTTAAAAATTCATTTCTAAAATAAATTATTTAAAAAAATTTATCTGATTTTACCCAGTAGCAGCCTCACTTTTCTTAACTGGGCTTTCCAGAGTTTTCAGCATGGACGCGCATTTTTTAAATAAATATTTTAGAATTTATTTTTCAATTCCTTATAGAACATAAAAATGGTTCTAGCAATTTAAATAATTCACAAATAAACTTTTATTTTGCTTTGTATTCTTTCTATATATTTTTAATTTATTATCTTGTAGATTCGGCTAATATGCTTCTTACTATGCTTCATCGAATGCCACTGGCCAAGCTTAATCATTTTTTCTATAATTCATTAGTTTTGGTTTAATGTTTGTGTCAAAACTCGTGTCGTGCTTCGCATCGCACGGCTTGGATATGCCGTAGCAGTAGCTGTTCGGCTTCATCTCTGCCGTGCAATACTCCTCATCTTCCACATTCAACTGAATTGTTTTTTATTAATTATCTTTTTCATAAAACATTTTTACGTGTGTAAAAAGTCACTATTTTTGATTTTTTAATTTTATAAATGATAACTATTTTTTCGTTTTATTAGTCAAGTGAAAGGTTCATCTTTGTCGTACTCGCATTATTTCTTTCATATTCTGACATATCTATTTTTTAATTATTCATTTTAATTGTAAAACACATTTAAATTAATTTAAATTTAAATTATATAATAAATATTTGTGTTTTTTGTTGTTTTATTTCAAATATATTATTCTGAATGAATATTTACGCTTTTATTTTTTTTAACAGCAAAAAAATTCATTTTTTATAATTTTTAAGCATCTAATCACTGTACTTTTTTGATATATGATTTAAACTCTTGCCCAGAAACCTATGTCCTCTTCTTGGTTACTTACGCCAAATATTTTTTAGCTTCATATGCCTTGTCCAATGAATTCTTTATTATATTTTTTGCTTTTCAAAAGTGATCATAATATTATTTTTTCAATGAACTTATATATTATCTTTATTTCTATATGATTTCACAGGATTACTTTATATCAAAATAATTAACAATGTGTAATACATTAAAGAAATATGTAAATATTAAATAAAAAATGCATTTTTTATAATTAATTATTATAATTTATTTAGAATTCACTCATCGAGTTTTTCTTATAACTTTTTATTTATTATTTTAAAATTTTCATATTTAATTAAAATATGTTTTTTATATTTATTGAAATATTTTTAATCAGTCCACGTGTGTAGAGGAAAGTAATAATAGTCATTCGAAGGTCAATAGTTTCTTTTTCTCGTTGACCATCGAGTCTTCGCGGTATATCATGAATGTTCGTGCTTCAGCTATCTGTTTCATTTAATGTAATACTTCTAGTTAAATCAAAAAACTAATAAATTTTATAAAAAATTGAAATATAATACTGTTTAATTTTAAAAAGTTCGAATTGTGATTTTCCTGATTTTTTGACTCCTAAACGGCATTTGCGTAAATGATGTAGAGGGGGATTAAAAGATTTTATTTATAATGAACGAAAATTGAATTTGATTTATCATTTGTTTGAAAGATAATTATTTTTTCTTAATCAACCTAAAGTTTAATATGTCCCATTTTACTACTTTGTTTTTTCTCTACAAAAACATTTTCTTAGAATAAAAGAATATATTTTTTTATTTCCCAACATTTTTTTAATGATAATTTTTTTGATTAAATCAGTTTGTACAAATTAAGTTTACCTTTGTAATATTTTAATTTTATGTTAATTAAACTCTTCGTTAACTAACCTGGGCTTTTATTTCCTTTGTCGTAAAAACTTTTTTGTTTCATTTTTATTGACTTATTTTAGCAATTTGTTTTATTCATATGGTTTTTGTAGGCTGTCATTTCTTATTATTTAAAAGAAATTTTTCATTCGTTTTTTATTTTCTGTACTTGCTTTTCATGATAAATATATTTTTGCTATTTGTTGCATTTTATTTTTTTGCGCTTCTATCAATAAATAATTTAATTGTTGAATTAATTGGTCTCCGAAGTTTTTTCAAGATGTCCATGAATACATTACAGTGAACTCAGAAGAACATTATTTAAATTTATCAGTAAAAAGTTCAATTATGTTCTTAAGATTAAAATAAATGAATAAATTTTATTAATCTTTAACTATATATAAATAGACAACTACTCTTCTTTTTTTTCCATTCATCAAATTGTTTTTATGCACTTTTGGCTGAGTTAATAAGCCTTTTTATTTGATTTTTAAAATACTGAGTTATAGTGTTATAAATTCAAATTTTATTATTTTAAAAAATTATTTATTCTTTATGTGTATAAAGATTATAAAATATTCAAATTATCCATGTAGTAACCAAAAGTTTTTATCATAATAAATTTTTATTTCACCAAAAATCATTCTTTATTTAATTTATTTAAAATTAATAAATTACCTTTAACTCGATCACAATACAATAATATAAATATTTTCTTTTTTCATAGTGTTTTGATATTACTCTTTTTGGCTAGTATTCTTTTGGGAAATCTCGGTCATAGCTCTCTTGATTTCCTCCTGTTTTTGAACAGCTCTTTTTGAAATTCCACATGATTTTAAATTTTCTTTAATTTTATTATAATCTTTTCAAAATTAATAATTTTGTATCTTTTAATAAAATTAATGAAGATTTTTTAATTTTACAAATTGTTTATCCTTGGCTTATAAATAGTAATTTTTTAAAGTTTTTTATTGTTATTTTCTAATTTGTTTAAGTTTGTCTTTTTGCATCAATTCAGTCGTTAAAATAATTGCTTTTCTTCTACTTTGTTTTTTAAGTATTTATTTGTTAATTTATTAATAATTCCGTTCTTCCTCATTCTTAATTGCAAAAATTTTCTTTTTTTTCATTAGTTTAAGTAAAGTATTTTCTAATAATTGTTTTTTTATTGATTAACATTTTCAAATTATTTAAGCATTTGCAGGTGTACTTCTGTCATAATTTAAATTCCTAATCCGGGTAATTTTTAAAAATAAATTCAGAATTCCAAATAATATTATTCCTTAAACTAGGTCATTATGATTCTCAAAAATAAAACTTCTACTTAATTTATTATGATAAAAACTAAGTTTTTACTTACTTTTGTCCATTACTCTTGCAGCACAAAAAAAGAAAGATTTGATGCCTAATAACATGCTCAAATATCTTCATAAAAAGGTTTGACTTTTTACATATTCATTTATTAGAAATTAATATATTAATATTCAAGTTGCCTTTGTCGATTTATTGGAATTAAATTTTTCCTGATTACTTTCATTATATTGTTTTGATTGGAAAAAACATTGGTGTATGTGTATTGAAACATTCAGTTAATAGCGTTTTAATTTTATATTTAAACTAATATTTACAACAATTTTGATAAATATAATCAAAAAACTTTTATGATTTAGTATTTTAATTTTTTTTCTTTTCATTTATATTAATTTATTCTCTCATTTTTCGAAATATATTTTTTATTATTTGTGAAAAAAATTAATTTATCATTTTTCCTTTATGCAAATGTTTTCACAGCATTTGATTATGTTTTGTTTATATTAAATACGCTTTATGATTAATTCTCTTATCTTCTCGCAATCTGGAGCTTGAACTTCACAGTATATAACTCCTGGATTCTATATAAACATTTCTTTTTTCCCTGAAATCGACTTTTAAATAATCATTGTATAATCTTATATTTTGCTTTTTATAAAAAAAAAATTCAAAAAGATTTTTTGAACAATTTATAATTTTTTTTAATTTGTTTTAATTGTGTTTTAAAAAATATGTATATACAATTTATATCTATAAATCCTTTTAAATGTTATGTTGTTTATGTTTAATATTTATTGAATTATATATTTTTTTATCCCAGAATCATTTCCACCTCATTTTTGCAACGAATGAAATCCTCATGATTTAACTTTAATAGTACTCATGAGGAATATTAATTTAATTTTTTAATTAAAAATTTATTTTTTAATGTTCTATGTTCAGATTCGATAACTTTCAAATTATTTTTTATTTTCTGAAATTTCTTTTAAGACAATTTGTTTAATGGATATATTATATACATTATAATTTACAAAATGATAATCATTAATCTGTTTTGCTTTACATTATATTTATCATGAAAAGCAGCTCAGTTTTCTTTTTAACTTCTGATATCCAATAAAAAACATTCGAATAGTTTAAAATTCCTTAAACTTACTTCTTTGTTTGTGTAGTAATAATTATCTATGTTTAATGAGTTTCTCTTAATAATAGAAACACTATGAAAATTTTATCAGCAACAAAATCTTATGCGTTTTTAAATCATTTTTTATTGTTTTGGCAATATTATTTATATATTTAAAAAAAATTCAATTCTTTTGTACTAAAATCATTTCTTTTATAAAATTTAAATAATATAGTTTGAATGAGTGGAACGATGTTGTCTAATTTTTTAAATTAATTATATTTAAAAAAATTACATTAAATTAATTACATTTGCTAACAATTTTAATTCTGAAATAATTTAAAATGGTATTTATCAACGTTTTTTCTTTTTATTAATAAATTTTTGTTTTTTTATTTAAATACTTCCTAAGTGATATTTTTCAGTTTGTTTTTAAATAATTTTAAATTCATTAATCTAAGTTTATTTTATCTATTTGTTATTGAATTTAATGCCAAGCAATTATATTTTGCATTTTTCTTTTAATTATTAAAATGTACATTAATGCGAATTATTTTTTTCCTTTTTTTCAAATTTTTCAAAAATTTTAGAATCTAAGTCTTTATACAAATTCATGACCTTTTAAGAATCCTTTTAAAATTAATTTTAATTTAAAAAAAATATAGAATATTAGTTATAAAATATTTTTTCTTCCTTACTTGAAAAAGGTTTTTATTAAAAAAATTGCCAAAAAATAACTAATATATTTATTTCAATTTCTTTTTATTCTCATAGCTGTTAAGAATTTTTAGAATTTTGTATATTTCTTTGCATAATTTCGTAATAGCAATTATCCTTATTTATAAAGACGATAAATCTTAGCATTATAAAACCAATGCTTATTATATTAAAAAATTGATGTTTTTTATCTTAACTAGAGACCGGACAAGAGGGTCGGTCGGTCGGTTTCGGTATAAAAACCGAAAAAAACCGAAACCGAAAAAAACCGAAAAACTCAAAAATTTCTCGGTCGGTCGGTTTCGGTTAAAAAACCGAAAAAAAACCGAACCGAAAAAAACCGAAGAAAAATTTTCGGTATATCGTTTCGGTTTCGGTTTTTTTTTGAATTTTTATATTTTTTCCAAAAAAAGCAATAAAACATTTTTATTAACAGAAAAAGCTAAAGATCACCTCTGAACTAAATTGTAAAGCTATTGAAGCTCTATCGAATGGTGTACTAATTTTGGAAAATTGAAAAAAGGAAGCCAAAAAACATTTTTTTTAAATAGTGAGAAAAAGTGCCAAAATAGTTTAAAAAAGTCCAAAATAGTGACAAATAGTGACTAATACAAAACTTTTAGTATCACTATGATGAAATTACCTTACAAATAGAGATGATTGAATTTTCTATTCATAACTCTTTCAATACCTAATTTAATTCTATGAACTTTTATTAGATGTGGGTTGAAAAGTACCCGCAGCTGAGGGTTAGTCAACCGGGTTAAGTTACGTTCAACTCAGGATTGACTCAAAATAAAAAAACCAAAAACACAAAAAATATTTATAAAAAGTAAAAAAAATTATGAAAATGTCATCTATTTAAATAAGTAAAATGCTCTTTAAACAATAATCGTATCTTTGTACAAAGAAAAAAATCCGCTTTCAATAGAAAAAATATATAAAGAAAGAAAATGGACAATATTATCTTTTTTGAAAATTAATAATCTAATATGTTATAAAAATGTATATTCTTTTGCATATTTTTTCTGCGCATGTGCAATGAAGAAAAGGGTTCAAATTTTTTTTATAATTTTAATGCTATTTTTTAACTGATTTTGTCTAAAAATAACAAATTTTGAGATTTTTGGCTTATTTTTTTAAGAAAAGATAGGTTTTTGGGGGGGCCGGCGGTGCCGATAGGCGCCGCCGGGGGAAATTTTTAAGAATTTTTAATGAATTTTGTTAAGAAAATGGCCAACTGATTTTTGATAAAAGTCGGTCGGTTTTTTCGGTTTTCTGATTATTTCGGTCGGTCGGTTTCGGTATAAAAACCGAAAAAAACCGAAACCGAAAAAAACCGAAAAACTCAAAATTTTCTCGGTCGGTTTTTTTCGGTCAAAAACCGAAACCGAAAACCGAAAAATACCGAAAAAAACCGAAAAAAAACCGAACCGATCCGATCTCTAATCTTAACAATAGCGGCATTTTGAAAAATTAAATTATTTTAACTTAAATTGTTTAATTTATTAATTTATTTATTTATCGCTTGCTTAATCATTTCTATTCGCAGTATAGATCATCAAACATTAAAATAAATTAATTCTTTAAAAAAGTTTCGTATTATATTTTTTATTATCATTTATTAGATAATATAATGATATTAGCTTTTATCGTTTTCTTCCTGCATATTTTTTCGAACTTACAGGTAAAAATATTCAACTTATTTTATTTAACTATTTAAATAAATAAATAAACTTTAGCATATTAAATTAGTTTATATCAAAATAAATATAAAAAATAAAATTATTTATGAGTGGTTATTGAGAAATTATATGAAAATAATTATTTTTTAAATTGATTGGTTTAAAAAGTGCACTAAATATATACATAATCTAAAACGCCCGAAATATGTACAAAAAACTAAAATGAAAATATTTAAATATATTTTTAAAACGTTTTTTTTTGGAAAAAATTGTAACGAGTGAAATAAGCACAAAATGCCATATAAACGACCAAAATAGGCTTATTGTTAGAATCAATTTTTTATTTAAAATGAATTTTTTTTATCTATTTTTCTAAAAAAAAGCCGATTCGGTTGTATGGATACATTTTCTTTCTCAAGAAATTTCTGTAAATTCTCAAAATATGTAAAAAAGTAAAATATGTATGAAAAATTAAAAATGTGAAAAAAAGTGCTAAAAAGTACAAAAATATATATATTAAATTATGAAAACTCTGAAATATATAAAAATATGTTAATAAAAGTGCCAACATTTACGCAAACAGTAAAAATAAAGTGTTTTTCTTATAATTCAGAGCATGGAGAAGCCAGGAAAAAATAATATTTACATAAATTGACAGCTCTAATTATTTTATTTGTTAATGATTTTTTAATACATTAATTTTAAAACACATTTAACTTTTGAGTTAAGAATTTTTATTCGGGTTGATTCTTTCTTGCTATTTTTTGGCTTCATAAGTTTGCTTGTTTCTTGTTCTTAATTAGATTAGAATTATCATTTGATGAAAAATAATGATCTAATGATTATTATTCCATGACGTCGAATGCAACTTTAATTCCAATGAAGGACTTAAAGAATTATATAAAGATTTTTTATTTTAAGATTCATTATCTTTATTGTTTAATTTAATTTTATTTTGTAGTTAATATAGTTGTTTTTTCTTTTAATAATTTTGGCCGATTCATCATTCAAAACATTTTCACATTAATATCATAAATAATTCTCGGGGCAATTACAATTTTTTTTTGTTCATCAATGAAATAACTGGTTTTTAAATAAATAATAAAACAATTTATTTATTATAATTCGAAATATTTTTTTGTATTATAATGATAGTAATTTTTTAATTGTACAAAAAGTGGTAATTTTTTGTATGTCATCAATCTGCGATAAATTATAAATTGTAAAAATACTTTTTATTTTATTTGACCTTTAATTATTTTTGATGATAAAGACTCGTGGAATTGTTAAAGATTAGATCAACTCTAATAAGCAATTAATTTTTTCTACTTTTTAGTATTAAAAAAAAGTTAATTAATAATTTATTTTTTTATTTGACAGATCTCAACTTTTTGAAATTTTTATCGCAGTGTCATTTATAATATTTGTTTTCATCATTTTTCTCATTTCAATCAACTTGCAGCATTTGATGGTATGATATGAGCATTATAGTAATTATTCTAAGCATTCCATTATATAAATTGTTGCTGTAATTTAAAGCAATAATTATTTTATTTTACATATTTATTTATTCCTAAATTGTTCTCCATATTTAGTTTAATTTTTAAATATTTTTTTCTTATTTTATAAAATCTATGTTGCGGTTTAAATTTCAGTATCAGTATTTTTTAAATTAAATCCATAAATTTAACTTTTACTATTTATTTTTCTTTAAATTATTAATGAAAATGATAAATGTGAAAATGAATACATTCCATAGTGGCTGCTATCCATGCCAACTTTGATCAAAGTTTTCATTTTATAATTCCACAGGATATATTAGTGCCAAGCCTTTTGAAATTTGTTTTTATTTTGCAACCATTTTATTATAAAATAAATGAGAAATAAAAATAAGATTTGTTAAAAATAAAATATAATTAAAATGCGCAGTCAAAATGTGTCGGGGAATAAATAGTCTTATTTGCCACCGTTCGTTTTTTGTTTTTAAAAGTTCATTTTTTCTAATATTTTTTCGGTTTTGAGGCGCTATTTTTCGTGAAATATTGCATAATTGTTGCAAATTTTATTGAATTGATATTAGCTTTAATATTAAGGTATTATTTTCTGTTTATTCCGTATTTCATTAAGCGAAACATTAATCTTTACTGTAATTAATTTATCAATAAGAGATTCGATAAAAAGTTATTGTTTTTTGGCATGGTATTTAAATCTTTTCATAAACAAAGACCGAATATTAAAATATATTATGAATAAATTAATTTGATTTGAAAATAATTTTAATTCATTGTCAGCTTTGAATTAATGGTTTATTTCATTTTAAAATATTTGTGTTTATTTAAAATTTGAATTATTTACTTAAAAAATTGATATCAAACATACCCTTGTATTTATCTAAATTAAATTGGTAGAGAGTGCACCTGTAATGTCTTTATTTTATTTTTCTTTTATAATCCAATATATTTAATCATTCATCTAACTCTTTTCTAATTGGCTTTCAGTCAAACAATTTAACCAGAAATTATGAATAAATTTGTGAACTTGAAAAAATCCTTGTTTTATTCTTTCAAAGGCTTGAATTTTTGTTTTATGAATAATTAATTCATTTGAAAATATTTTAATTTATTATCAATTTGAATTAAAAGATTTATTTCGAAAATTTTCTTCACTTTTGAAATATTTGTTGAAATGCTATCGACACTAGAGCCCGGAGCAGGACTGGATCCTACGCACGATTTTGCAGGATCCCAATCCGCAATCCTGCATTTTTTGGAAAATGCAGGATTTGCAGGATTAATCCGGCCGGATCCGGTCCGGCAAAAGATTTTGAATTCCAATCCTGCAACAGGATCCGCAAATTTAAAATTTCCGGTCTCTAATCGACACCATCACCCTTTGCCAAAAACACTCTCTTTAGCGTAAAAGGCTTTTGATTGTTTACTTAATCATTTTAAAGTTTCATTAAGTAATATAATTTTATATGTAATTTTTTAAAAATTCAATTCTTTTGGCGTAAGGACAAGAAATTTGTAAATGCTTTTTAATTACTTATGCTTTAGTATTGTTTACTTAATAAATTAAATTTATACATTATTTCACAATTTATTAATTGGTATTAATGGTTAAATTATCCTCACTGTTCTATAAAAGAATTATTTAAATATCGTCACTTGATATTGATTATTTCTCCGAAAACCTAATTTTTTTAATTTAAATTTTTGTTTATTTTTCTTAGCAGAGAAAATTTAATCAGCAATGAAAAATTATCATTTTAATTATTTTTATTTAAAATTAAATAGGTGTCACATAGCAACTAGCGCCGAAAGATTGATGTAATTTTAAAAAGTATCGCTGGAAAATGTATTAAAATTTATTATGATTTGTGATTAAATACTAGTAAAATCTTTTTAAAAATTTTGCCTGAAATTGAATTTTACAGAAGTTTATTTATCAAAGCTAATTAATTAAAAAAACTTTTAAAATTTGTTTGATAATTTTTATTACTTTTTTCAAATGACCGTTTTTTTTGTTTTTAGGTCAATTTTAAATTTGCATAAATAGCAGCTGATCACATAACATTTTTGCTTTTTAATATTATTGACAATTATTAATAACCATGCGCAATTGCCTTTTTAATTAACATCCTATTCATTAATTTGTTAAATTATCTCGCTCCTTTGTGTTCTATCGGTTGATATTAGGTGTAATTATTTGTCCCTTTGTTTTAATAAATTTCAATTTATAAGAATATTTGTTTTCAAGAATCCACTTTTGACTTTTTCAAAAGCTTTTATTTTTACTCTTACATCTTAAACTCTCTGCAATTTATTTCCTATTTTATTTAAAAATATAAAAGTGACAAATAACAATTATTTCATAGCCATTAAATTAGCACTCCTTAATAATTCTATTTTGTAATTTTATTATTTTCTTAATTAAACTGACTAAACATAAATAAAATTAAACACTTGAAACACACGATGTGCCGGTTAGCCTTTTCAATATTTTATTTTTCTTGAAATAACAAATGCTCAATTAAAAATTTTTTTCAATTACTTCCAAATATTTAAATATAGTTTGTGCAAAAAATACATAGTTGTTGTTAATATTATATTTTTTCTATACCTTTTAATAAATTATTTTCTATTTTTCCCTTTTAATTTTGGCGTATTCTAAAAGAACCTACCAGTACCCATTCTGTATTACGAAAGTTTTTATGTTTTTATGTATTTGTAAAATTTTAATTGCATGGTGTTTCGACGTCTTATATTCCTCCATTAATTTAATTTTGTAGGTTTTTCATTTGATTGTTCACAACAATTAATTATTGGATAATCCTTTAATTGTCTTATATATTTAAAAAATTTGCAACCATTTTCAATTTTTTTTTTTTATTGTATTTATTTTTCTTAGTAATATATGACATTGCTTTATTTTTTCATGCTTTTGTTCATCTTTAAAATTATAATTCATGTGAATTTATTATAATATTTTAAATTATTTTTTTCAATTATTGTTTATCTTTCAAAATGGCCTTTATTTTTATTTGGACTGCGTTTTTTTTCTTTTTAGTCTGGTTGCAGGTGCTTGGATTATATTGAATGAATATTATCATAATATGGCTAACGAAATTTAAAGGAATTGTTCTATTTAATTTTAATAAAAACAAAATGTTTTAATACGTTTTAATGGATAGAAATTTTAATTAATTTGATTATTTAAAAAAGATACATTTTTTATTTTATAACTTTACTTTTTTGTTTTAATTCGTGTTCTTATGATTTTATATGTCTAAAAACATATTTAATAATTTTTAACATTTCTATTAGAATTAGTTTAATAAATTTCACCGGCGACCTTTATTGGCGGTGCAATATTCGTTAACCATTGACAATTATGGTACTATTAACTAAACGATTTACAGCTAAAATTACCAATTGATTATGCGTTTTTGGATGCAAAAATTGATATATGAACGCGGTTGGAGATTCCTCGTATCGTTTTGTATTAAATCAAAAATTATTAATTAACTTTTCAATCAGTGAAATTATACCCTTATTGTCCAAAAATTTATTTATTCATTTAAATTAAGCTTCAATTTTTTGAACATCTTTTATCCTCTAATCAGATCCTTATGCGGTTCTTAAGAATATTGCTTTTACCTGATAAAAATTTTAATAACTTTTTTTCGAATTTTAAAATATTTTAATGTTTTTAAATTTAAATTAATATCAGTTCAATTCACTCAGATACTTATCAAATCCTCAAATTACTGCTGAAAATAGATAAGAATAGTAAAATTTATGTATAATCAATAAAACTTTTATATCATTTTTTACATAAAAATATTTTGAACTTATTCTTCTTTATATTATACATATTAAATTTGATTTATTTCTATAGCAAAAATGGCGCAGTTTGAACGCCACTTTTCTAGGGTTTGAGGTGTTTTGAGTCAGAAGGTTCGCTTTTCAAAAAAATCATTGGGATCGTCCGTTTTCGGCAAAAGAGTGCACCATAGCAAAAAGGGCGGAGTTTGGACGACACTTCTCTAGGGTTTGAGGTATTTTGAGTCAGAAGGTTCGCTTTTCAAAAAAATCATTGGGATCGTACGTTTTCGGCAAAAGAGTGCACCATAGCAAAAAGGGCGGAGTTTGGACGACACTTCTCTAGGGTTTAAGGTGTTTTGAGTCAGAAGGTTCGCTTTTCAAAAAAATCATTGGGATCGTACGTTTTCGGCAAAAGAGTGCACCACAGCAAAAATGACGGAGTTTGAAGGTCACTTCTCTAGGGTTTGAGGTGTTTTGAGTCAGAAGGTTCGCTTTTCAAAAAAATCATTGGGATCGTACGTTTTCGGCAAAAGAGTGCACCATAGCAAAAAGGGCGGAGTTTGAACGACACTTCTCTAGGGTTTGAGGTGTTTTGAGTCAGAAGGTTCGCTTTTCAAAAAAATCATTGGGATCGTACGTTTTCGGCAAAAGAGTGCACCATAGCAAAAAGGGCGGAGTTTGGACGACACTTCTCTAGGGTTTAAGGTGTTTTGAGTCAGAAGGTTCGCTTTTCAAAAAAATCATTGGGATCGTACGTTTTCGGCAAAAGAGTGCACCACAGCAAAAATGACGGAGTTTGAAGGTCACTTCTCTAGGGTTTGAGGTGTTTTGAGTCAGAAGGTTCGCTTTTCAAAAAAATCATTGGGATCGTACGTTTTCGGCAAAAGAGTGCACCATAGCAAAAATGGCGGAGTTTGGACGACACTTCTCTAGGGTTTGAGGTGTTTTGAGTCAGAAGGTTCGCTTTTCAAAAAAATCATTGGGATCGTCCGTTTTCGGCAAAAGAGTGCACCATAGCAAAAATGACGGAGTTTGAACGTCACTTCTCTAGGGTTTGAGGTGTTTTGAGTCAGAAGGTTCGCTTTTCAAAAAAATCATTGGGATCGTACGTTTTCGGCAAAAGAGTGCACCATAGCAAAAATGGCGGAGTTTGAACGACACTTCTCTAGGGTTTGAGGTGTTTTGAGTCAGAAGGTTCGCTTTTCAAAAAAATCATTGGGATCGTCCGTTTTCGGCAAAAGAGTGCACCATAGCAAAAATGGCGGAGTTTGAACGACACTTCTCTAGGGTTTGAGGTGTTTTGAGTCAGAAGGTTCGCTTTTCAAAAAACTCATTGGGATCGTCCGTTTTCGGCAAAAGAGTGCACCACAGCAAAAATGACGGAGTTTGAAGGTCACTTCTCTAGGGTTTGAGGTGTTTTGAGTCAGAAGGTTCGCTTTTCAAAAAAATCATTGGGATCGTACGTTTTCGGCAAAAGAGTGCACCACAGCAAAAATGACGGAGTTTGGACGACACTTCTCTAGGGTTTGAGGTGTTTTGAGTCAGAAGGTTCGCTTTTCAAAAAAATCATTGGGATCGTACGTTTTCGGCAAAAGAGTGCACCATAGCAAAAAGGGCGGAGTTTGGACGACACTTCTCTAGGGTTTGAGGTGTTTTGAGTCAGAAGGTTCGCTTTTCAAAAAAATCATTGGGATCGTACGTTTTCGGCAAAAGAGTGCACCATAACAAAAATGGCTGAGTTTGAAGGTCACTTCTCTAGGGTTTGAGATGTTTTGAGTCAGAAGGTTCGCTTTTCAAAAAAATCATTGGGATCGTACGTTTTCGGCAAAAGAGTGCACCATAGCAAAAAGGGCGGAGTTTGGACGACACTTCTCTAGGGTTTGAGGTGTTTTGAGTCAGAAGGTTCGCTTTTCAAAAAACTCATTGGGATCGTACGTTTTCGGCAAAAGAGTGCACCATAGCAAAAATGGCGGAGGTTGAACGACACTTCTCTAGGGTTTGAGGTGTTTTGAGTCAGAAGGTTCGCTTTTCAAAAAACTCATTGGGATCGTCCGTTTTCGGCAAAAGAGTGCACCATAGCAAAAATGGCGGAGTTTGAACGTCACTTCTCTAGGGTTTGAGGTGTTTTGAGTCAGAAGGTTCGCTTTTCAAAAAAATCATTGGGATCGTACGTTTTCGGCAAAAGAGTGCACCATAGCAAAAATGGCGGAGTTTGAACGTCACTTCTCTAGGGTTTGAGGTGTTTTGAGTCAGAAGGTTCGCTTTTCAAAAAAATCATTGGGATCGTACGTTTTCGGCAAAAGAGTGCACCATAGCAAAAATGGCGGAGTTTGAACGTCACTTCTCTAGGGTTTGAGGTGTTTTGAGTCAGAAGGTTCGCTTTTCAAAAAAATCATTGGGATCGTACGTTTTCGGCAAAAGAGTGCACCATAGCAAAAATGGCGGAGTTTGAACGACACTTCTCTAGGGTTTGAGGTGTTTTGAGTCAGAAGGTTCGCTTTTCAAAAAAATCATTGGGATCGTACGTTTTCGGCAAAAGAGTGCACCATAGCAAAAATGGCGGAGTTTGAACGACACTTCTCTAGGGTTTGAGGTGTTTTGAGTCAGAAGGTTCGCTTTTCAAAAAAATCATTGGGATCGTACGTTTTCGGCAAAAGAGTGCACCATAGCAAAAATGGCGGAGTTTGAACGACACTTCTCTAGGGTTTGAGGTGTTTTGAGTCAGAAGGTTCGCTTTTCAAAAAAATCATTGGGATCGTACGTTTTCGGCAAAAGAGTGCACCATAGCAAAAATGGCGGAGTTTGAACGACACTTCTCTAGGGTTTGAGGTGTTTTGAGTCAGAAGGTTCGCTTTTCAAAAAACTCATTGGGATCGTACGTTTTCGGCAAAAGAGTGCACCATAGCAAAAATGGCGGAGGTTGAACGACACTTCTCTAGGGTTTGAGGTGTTTTGAGTCAGAAGGTTCGCTTTTCAAAAAACTCATTGGAATCGTACGTTTTCGGCAAAAGAGTGCACCATAGCAAAAATGGCGGAGTTTGAACGTCACTTCTCTAGGGTTTGAGGTGTTTTGAGTCAGAAGGTTCGCTTTTCAAAAAAATCATTGGGATCGTACGTTTTCGGCAAAAGAGTGCACCATAGCAAAAATGGCGGAGTTTGAACGACACTTCTCTAGGGTTTGAGGTGTTTTGAGTCAGAAGGTTCGCTTTTCAAAAAACTCATTGGGATCGTCCGTTTTCGGCAAAAGAGTGCACCATAGCAAAAATGGCGGAGTTTGAACGACACTTCTCTAGGGTTTGAGGTGTTTTGAGTCAGAAGGTTCGCTTTTCAAAAAACTCATTGGGATCGTCCGTTTTCGGCAAAAGAGTGCACCATAGCAAAAATGGCGGAGTTTGAACGTCACTTCTCTAGGGTTTGAGGTGTTTTGAGTCAGAAGGTTCGCTTTTCAAAAAAATCATTGGGATCGTACGTTTTCGGCAAAAGAGTGCACCATAGCAAAAAGGGCGGAGTTTGGACGACACTTCTCTAGGGTTTGAGGTGTTTTGAGTCAGAAGGTTCGCTTTTCAAAAAAATCATTGGGATCGTACGTTTTCGGCAAAAGAGTGCACCATAGCAAAAATGGCGGAGTTTGAACGTCACTTCTCTAGGGTTTGAGGTGTTTTGAGTCAGAAGGTTCGCTTTTCAAAAAAATCATTGGGATCGTACGTTTTCGGCAAAAGAGTGCACCATAGCAAAAAGGGCGGAGTTTGGACGACACTTCTCTAGGGTTTGAGGTGTTTTGAGTCAGAAGGTTCGCTTTTCAAAAAACTCATTGGGATCGTCCGTTTTCGGCAAAAGAGTGCACCATAGCAAAAATGGCGGAGTTTGAACGTCACTTCTCTAGGGTTTGAGGTGTTTTGAGTCAGAAGGTTCGCTTTTCAAAAAAATCATTGGGATCGTACGTTTTCGGCAAAAGAGTGCACCATAGCAAAAATGGCGGAGTTTGAACGACACTTCTCTAGGGTTTGAGGTGTTTTGAGTCAGAAGGTTCGCTTTTCAAAAAAATCATTGGGATCGTACGTTTTCGGCAAAAGAGTGCACCATAGCAAAAATGGCGGAGTTTGAACGACACTTCTCTAGGGTTTGAGGTGTTTTGAGTCAGAAGGTTCGCTTTTCAAAAAACTCATTGGGATCGTACGTTTTCGGCAAAAGAGTGCACCATAGCAAAAATGGCGGAGTTTGAACGTCACTTCTCTAGGGTTTGAGGTGTTTTGAGTCAGAAGGTTCGCTTTTCAAAAAACTCATTGGGATCGTCCGCTTTCGGCAAAAGAGTGCACCATAGCAAAAATGGCGGAGGTTGAACGTCACTTCTCTAGGGTTTGAGGTGTTTTGAGTCAGAAGGTTCGCTTTTCAAAAAAATCATTGGGATCGTACGTTTTCGGCAAAAGAGTGCACCATAGCAAAAATGGCGGAGTTTGAACGACACTTCTCTAGGGTTTGAGGTGTTTTGAGTCAGAAGGTTCGCTTTTCAAAAAAATCATTGGGATCGTACGTTTTCGGCAAAAGAGTGCACCATAGCAAAAATGGCGGAGTTTGAACGACACTTCTCTAGGGTTTGAGGTGTTTTGAGTCAGAAGGTTCGCTTTTCAAAAAAATCATTGGGATCGTCCGTTTTCGGCAAAAGAGTGCACCCTAGCAAAAATGGCGGAGTTTGAACGACACTTCTCTAGGGTTTGAGGTGTTTTGAGTCAGAAGGTTCGCTTTTCAAAAAAATCATTGGGATCGTACGTTTTCGGCAAAAGAGTGCACCATAGCAAAAATGGCGGAGTTTGAACGACACTTCTCTAGGGTTTGAGGTGTTTTGAGTCAGAAGGTTCGCTTTTCAAAAAAATCATTGGGATCGTAGGTTTTCGGCAAAAGAGTGCACCATAGCAAAAATGGCGGAGTTTGAACGACACTTCTCTAGGGTTTGAGGTGTTTTGAGTCAGAAGGTTCGCTTTTCAAAAAAATCATTGGGATCGTACGTTTTCGGCAAAAGAGTGCACCATAGCAAAAATGGCGGAGGTTGAACGTCACTTCTCTAGGGTTTGAGGTGTTTTGAGTCAGAAGGTTCGCTTTTCAAAAAAATCATTGGGATCGTACGTTTTCGGCAAAAGAGTGCACCATAGCAAAAATGGCGGAGGTTGAACGACACTTCTCTAGGGTTTGAGGTGTTTTGAGTCAGAAGGTTCGCTTTTCAAAAAAATCATTGGGATCGTAGGTTTTCGGCAAAAGAGTGCACCATAGCAAAAATGGCGGAGTTTGAACGACACTTCTCTAGGGTTTGAGGTGTTTTGAGTCAGAAGGTTCGCTTTTCAAAAAAATCATTGGGATCGTACGTTTTCGGCAAAAGAGTGCACCATAGCAAAAATGGCGGAGTTTGAACGACACTTCTCTAGGGTTTGAGGTGTTTTGAGTCAGAAGGTTCGCTTTTCAAAAAAATCATTGGGATCGTACGTTTTCGGCAAAAGAGTGCACCATAGCAAAAATGGCGGAGTTTGAACAACACTTCTCTAGGGTTTGAGGTGTTTTGAGTCAGAAGGTTCGCTTTTCAAAAAAATCATTGGGATCGTAGGTTTTCGGCAAAAGAGTGCACCATAGCAAAAATGGCGGAGTTTGAACGACACTTCTCTAGGGTTTGAGGTGTTTTGAGTCAGAAGGTTCGCTTTTCAAAAAAATCATTGGGATCGTACGCTTTCGGCAAAAGAGTGCACCATAGCAAAAATGGCGGAGGTTGAACGTCACTTCTCTAGGGTTTGAGGTGTTTTGAGTCAGAAGGTTCGCTTTTCAAAAAAATCATTGGGATCGTACGCTTTCGGCAAAAGAGTGCACCATAGCAAAAATGGCGGAGGTTGAACGTCACTTCTCTAGGGTTTGAGGTGTTTTGAGTCAGAAGGTTCGCTTTTCAAAAAACTCATTGGGATCGTACGCTTTCGGCAAAAGAGTGCACCATAGCAAAAATGGCGGAGGTTGAACGACACTTCTCTAGGGTTTGAGGTGTTTTGAGTCAGAAGGTTCGCTTTTCAAAAAACTCATTGGGATCGTCCGCTTTCGGCAAAAGAGTGCACCATAGCAAAAATGGCGGAGTTTGAACGACACTTCTCTAGGGTTTGAGGTGTTTTGAGTCAGAAGGTTCGCTTTTCAAAAAACTCATTGGGATCGTCCGCTTTCGGCAAAAGAGTGCACCATAGCAAAAATGGCGGAGTTTGAACGACACTTCTCTAGGGTTTGAGGTGTTTTGAGTCAGAAGGTTCGCTTTTCAAAAAACTCATTGGAATCGTACGTTTTCGGCAAAAGAGTGCACCATAGCAAAAATGGCGGAGTTTGAACGACACTTCTCTAGGGTTTGAGGTGTTTTGAGTCAGAAGGTTCGCTTTTCAAAAAAATCATTGGGATCGTACGTTTTCGGCAAAAGAGTGCACCATAGCAAAAATGGCGGAGTTTGAACGACACTTCTCTAGGGTTTGAGGTGTTTTGAGTCAGAAGGTTCGCTTTTCAAAAAACTCATTGGAATCGTACGTTTTCAGCAAAAGAGTGCACCATAGCAAAAATGGCGGAGGTTGAACGACACTTCTCTAGGGTTTGATGTGTTTTGAGTCAGAAGGTTCGCTTTTCAAAAAACTCATTGGGATCGTACGTTTCGGCAAAAGAGTGCACCATAGCAAAAATGGCGGAGGTTGAACGTCACTTCTCTAGGGTTTGATGTGTTTTGAGTCAGAAGGTTCGCTTTTTAAAAAAATCACTGGGATCGTAGGTTTTCGGCAAAAGAGTGCACCCTAGCAAAAATGGCGGAGTTTGAACGACATTTCTCTAGGGTTTGAGGTGTTTTGAGTCAGAAGGTTCGCTTTTCAAAAAAATCATTGGGATCGTACGTTTTCGGCAAAAGAGTGCACCCTAGCAAAAATGGCGGAGTTTGAACGACACTTCTCTAGGGTTTGAGGTGTTTTGAGTCAGAAGGTTCGCTTTTCAAAAAAATCATTGGGATCGTACGTTTTCGGCAAAAGAGTGCACCATAGCAAAAATGGCGGAGTTTGAACAACACTTCTCTAGAGTTTGAGGTGTTTTGAGTCAGAAGGTTCGCTTTTTAAAAAAATCATTGGGATCGTAGGTTTTCGGCAAAAGAGTGCACCATAGCAAAAATGGCGGAGTTTGAACGACACTTCTCTAGGGTTTGAGGTGTTTTGAGTCAGAAGGTTCGCTTTTCAAAAAAATTATTGGGATCGTAGGTTTTCGGCAAAAGAGTGCACCTCAGCAAAAATGGCGGAGGTTGAACCACGTAATTAATTCATTGACTTTTGTATTATTTTCGATTTTTTTATCATTATTAATTAGCAATATATTTTGGATTTTTTATTTTTATGTGATTTAATAGCCTAAGATTCAAATTTCTTTTTTCGCACCAAAACTTTCATGTTGTAAAATAAATTTCTTTTATATTTGTTAAAGAGTTATTATAATTTTTTTTTTCTAATTGCTTTGACCCAAATATTTGGCAGTGACTTATTATGGTAAAGTTGTGTAACGGAATATTGATGCATTTATTTGTTAAATAGAAAGTTTTAATTTTGAAAAATTTGGCTATAGGAAATTTAATAATTATACATTTTTAAATTTATATTTTAAAGAGAAATTACACTAATTAAAAATTTATTTAGTTTTGCTCCGTGAATTTATTTAATTTCTCGCGTTGTTTTCGTTCTTAAATCGTGGTAGCATCTTTCTGCCACTTTTTGTTTCATTTTTAGTTAAATCAAAAACTAAAAAAATTATATATTATTTATTTTTAATGTAATTTTTTCTGCAATAAAACAATAACATTATTTTAAATTCATCACAACCATTACCTTCATATGTAATTGTTCAATTGTTATTTTTATATTTTAAAATTGATTTCCTGGTTTTCACACGAAACGTTGTGGGATATAGCATTTCCATTTCGCTTTTTTTTATGTTAAAAATTAAATTTTAATTAATGAATTATTCTGTAGTTGAGTGTATAATTCTAATGCTATAATATTTATATTCGTTGTTTTTGTGTCGCAAATTTCTTTGATGTAATTTATTATTACTTGATTAGAATAACAATTTTTATATTAAAAATAATTTTTATTATAAACAATTATTGATTTCTAAATTATCTTTCAATTTTAAAATAAGATAATTAAATAAATTGCTATTTTAGATATTTTCATTAGTACAACTTATAATTAATAAATTGATGTTCATTTATAGTATAACCAAAAAATGCGGTGATTTATTCGTATGTTAATTCATTTTTTCTTGCTTTAATAATAAAATAAGAAAATCTATGAAAGCAAATTATAAAAATTTTTTATTGAATTTATATTTTTTTAAATTGAAATTACATTAACTTAATGTTATTTCTTTGAATTGTTTTGTCTTTCACTTAAAACATATAGTTTTCGATTTCTTTATTTTTTAATTTTACTTTTAATTTCATCTTATATTGCATATTCATTAATAACAAATTTTTCGTCATTTAAATGCATATTTATAAATTAAACATTTTATTTTTAGTAATAGTTTTTGTCTTTGATTTTTATTAAATGTTTTTATTTTTGTAAATGCTAATAAGTTTTGTAAATTTTTTAAGAATACAAGTCATAGAAGCAGGTTAAATATTGTTATTGTTAAAACAATTCAGTTTTATATTAGGCTTTTATTGAATATCGCAGCATAAAAATAGGCTTTCACAAATGTAAAAGATTTTGATTTATTTTTTTTATTTTAAATTAATCTTTTTCTTTACTAATGGACATAAATTTATTTATGGGAAAATTAAGTCATATAAATTGCTTCCGTACTTTTCAAGGAATATTATTATTTTGTTTTTCTTTCTTTAAAATTTTAATTATTATGAAAAATGTTTTATCATATTAATTTAATTTAATTCTCATTGGATAACATACAGTGCAAAAAAAAAGATTTGACGATTTCTTTTGTATAAATATTATGTAAATTTATATGTATAACTTTCTTAATTAAAGTTTGATATGTATCATTTTCTCGGTGTGACATTTGATATTTTAGTTCACATGCATTTATGATTTCTTGTTTATATATAACTATGATATGAAAAAGAGAAATATTATTTTAGTTATAGGAGGTACCTTTATCGTTTTTATTTTTTGCATGATTACTAATTCATTAATGTAATTATTTTTGATTTATAATTATCTATTTTGGAAGCAAATACTATTATTTCTTGTTTTATATAATCTTTTTTGCTGTTTTTTGTTTTGTTGAAATTATAATAAAAAATTGAATTTTCATTTAATTTATATTTATTTTATGTGCCTTGGGCATTAGTTCTATTTTGACAAAAAGTGATCATCTTTTTTCCGCTCATAACGTAATACTGATATAGAACGAATTTACAAGTATTTTTTGTTTAAAATTATGAAATCTTTATTTTATAAATAGTTTATGTTTATTATTTTCTAATATTAATGATTACAATTGCATTTTATAAATTGCACAAATCGTATTAAAACATTGTTTTACTATTTATAGTAAGTTGTTTTATATTATTATTGCCAATTTATACGCATTATTATTTTTTATATTAAAATATCTTTATAAGCAGCCGACGAAAAGATTCGAATAATTGTAGAAAAAATAATTAATTTATGATCTTCACTTTACGACAGTTTAATCTACTCAACCGTCTTTAAATGTTTCGTTGTTATGTTTAATTTGTTTTAATAATTCAAAATATATTCTAAATTAATGGTTTCTTTGTTTAGATGTGTAATGGCTAATATTAATTAAATAATGCTAATTTATTTACAAATTTATTTATCAAAAAAAAGAGATAAGTTTCACTTGAAATTTTTAATATAAATAATAATTTCCTTTAAATTTATCAAAATCTTTTTTACATTAAGATAATTATTTTATTCATTAAACGCACTTAACTTGAAAAATATGATTTTTGTTTTATAATTACTTTATATATTTTATCTTTATTGTTTTTAAAATTCTCTGCATGCTCCACCCTGAGCATGCATTTGTATTTTGATGAAGTCATATGTTGTCGTACAAATTGATTTGCTTAAATTGTTATTAAATTTATTAAAGTAAATACTGAGAAAAAGCAATGAACATATGCAGTTCAAATTTCATCATCTTCTCGTATTTACATTATTATTTAAATTATATATTCTTAATCGTTAAAAACCTAATTTATTGTCTTACTTTTACATAATCTATGTTTTTCAATCTTACTTTCTCATATTTTTTATATTCGAAGTATAAATGTAATTATTATATATTATCATTATTTATATAGTGTAATATAAGGTGTCATATTTGTATATTTTAATGGAAAAATTTATTACTATTTATGAATTCAAACTCATATTCACCAACGAATGATCTTATATATTTTAATATTTTAAATTGTTATAAATTGTTGTAATTGCTTTCCTTGTATATTATTCTTTTTTAATAATTATTTTTTTATTGCTTATTTTTGATGTAATCTTTATTTATTCCTTTTTATAATTGTGTATAAAATAAGTAACTTTTTTTATTATTTTGAATAATTTATATAAATTTCTTGCTGAAATCGCGCGGGTGAAACGCAGTGAGGCGCGCGCGCGCTTTCGTGCTGCGGTTGATCGATCGGCGTCCATTGATGCTGGTAATTAAAAAATCCGTCCGTTTTCTATCATATTCTGCTATTTTTGAAAAGGAAGATATGATTATTTTTCATTATAGAATTTATCATAAAATATATGTTTATATCATGGTTAATTATTTACTTCATATTTTGTATATTGATATTCTAAATTTTTTTATTGTTTTATATTTTTGTAATAATTTCTAACCGATACCTTTATAATATCTAATTTTATAATCATATATTTTTTTCATCATTTTCTCTATTTATTTTTATTATTATATGTTTAAGCCTTATTTATTAAGTTGTACTATTTTTTTCATAAACCATTTTTATATATTTTAACCCAACTCATGCCCGAGAATTGTTTTTGAGGTTTCTTCTTTGCACTCCTCAACTGTTTATATTTTTATCATTGTTATATTTAATTTTATATTAATTTAAAATATTTTATAAATTTAAACTTTTATTAAAAAAACTTCCACGTTAAGGCGCTTTATTCTTGGCCGACGTTTCTTGTTTTTTAAATCTATTATGGTTTTGGATGTTACGTTATAATAGATTACCGTATTTCTTCGATTATATCCCCCCCCCCCCCCCGATTAGATCCCCCCTCTCGAATAAAGCCCCCCTTTTGAATTAAAAATAATGCAAAAGAAAATCATAAATTAAATTCACTTGATTGTGAAAAAGATTCTCTTAGATTACATAAATTCAATTTAATTATGGGTATTTTCAAAATATTTTTAAGCAGTGCCTCTTTTTCTTGTATTAAAAAATATTAATGGTTTATAAAATAAGAGAGAATAATTCATCTTTATACTAATTTAAAAAGAATATGTTCATTAATTAAAAATAATTTTCATTAACTCATGCCACATATTAAATTTTATTTATAAGAATAAATATACTTTTAAATGGTTTTACAAAATAAGAATAAAAAATAATTTAATTTAACAAACTAGCAAATTGAAAAAAAAACGATTTTAATTAATATATAAACATAAAAATTAAGATGAAGAAAAGATAAGAAATTATATATGAGAATAAAAAACGAGTTTTCAAAAACGAGCTGTTGAAACAAATTTACTATGTTTTTTTGAGAATTTTTAGGGAATTTTTTTATGAAATACCCCCAAAAATATCCAAAATTTCGCATTTTTTCAAAAATTTTGAGAATTTATAGAAAATTTTTGCGAAAAGCAAAAAAAATTTTTTGAAAATGTGCCCCAAAAATAGTTTTTTTTTTAAAAAAAGGAATACCAAAAATTAATTTTTAAATTACTAAAAGATAATTTTAAGCCTATTTCAGTCATTTTTATGGCTATTTGTGTCTATTTCACCCTTTAGAAAGAATTTTTTTCCAAAAAATCACTATTTAAAAATTTTATTTACATATTTTAGTACATATTTCTGGATTTTTGTACATATTTCATACATATTTCAGTGTTTTTATACATATTTTATTTACATATTTCTCGATTTTTCTTACATAAATAAATGATCCCTAATAATTAAGTACTGATAAAATGATTGTTGTTTTTATAAAAAATTTGAAAGTAAACAATTAGGTATTAATAGAATTTTAAATGAAAATTTGGTAGATATTTCTAAAAAAAATTGCTCAAATTTCTTCGCAGAAAATGAAAAAAATAACATTTTTAATTAATACCATTAAAAAATTTCGGTATTTTGGCATACATTTTACAAAAAAAAGACAATTTCTTGTGAGATTTTTGTAAAAAAAGCGTTGAACTATAAAGCCCCCTCCTCGATTAGATCCCCCCTCTCGAATAAAGCCCCCCTTTTGAGGGGGGTTGAACAATAGAGCCCCCGGGGGCTATAATCGAAGAAGTACGGTATCTTGTTTTGCATTTCAAGTATTAATTTTAATTAAAGGTTTTTGTCTTTTTACTTATTTAATTTATTACTCATAATTTTAGTTTGTTTAATCTTATATTATTTGTTGTGAATACTTATTATTTGGGTTTCCATTTTTAGGCAAATAAATTTCACGGAATTTAAAAATGCTGATTTTCCTGTTCATTTCGTAGTTTTCAGAATCATATGAATTTTTGCATGATAATACCTTGGTATACTGGCTTTCTGCCTGCAAAATTTCAGAATTTTTCGTTCATATACAAATTTTTTACAAAAATCAGCATCTTTTTAAAACTTGAGAATTTCACGGAAAAATATTTCCGTGAAATTTTCAAGTTTATTAAACATGGGAATGTTTATAAAAAAGTTTTGGATATAGGAAATCTTTTTAAATTTTGCAGGCACAAAGCCATTGTACCAAGGTATTATCATGCAAAAATTCATATGATTCTGAAAACTACGAAATGAACAGGAAAATCAGCATTTTTAAATTACGTGAAATTTATTTGCCTAAAAATGGAAGCCCTACTTATTATTATAGTGACTGAACACACCTATTATTGATTAAATTTTCCCTTTCACTCCCTCTCTTATTGTCTCTCGCCCTGCCCATTGACCAGCCCCATATATATGTCTCCCTGATCGGTCAAATTACAAAGATTTTTCGAAAAAGGCAAAAAATTCCAAGAGAGAGAAAGGCAATTCTTTGTGGGAGGAATAATTGGATCACAATAGTTATCGTGACATAGCAGCAGCAGATAAACACCCACAATTGATTTAACGTAAAAAGACCTCCTCTTAAGAAAGCAAATAATCCGTTGGCAATGGAAGCCGTCCAGAAACAAAAATTAATTCAAATGATTGGCAATACCCCTTAAGCCCCTCTTAAAAAAGACAGGGAAGTGATAAATATTACGCCATTAACAGAAAGGTGGCCATCTCCAGAAAATGGCCAAATGTCCCAAGGCAAAAATGTAAATTTTAAAGAAAATGAACATATAAAAAAATTAGTACAAGTAAATATTGTTGAGAAGGAATCATGCGGCCCAAATTTTAAAATTGGTGGAATGGTAAATGAGAAAAAAGTTATTTTCTTGTTGAACACTGGAGCTCATGTGTCATTATGTAGTATGAAAACTGCAACCAGACTTGGAATTGTTAAATTGGAAATGGCCAAATTTCTGGAGTAATTAGATTTAGCCGGATGCTTTGTGGAGACAATTGTTTATGTGACCGCAGCGGAAATCGGCGGAACGCAAAGTTATGATTTAATTGTGGGAAGAAACACATTCCGCCAAATGCACCTATTGCTGGATTTGTAAACAGGAAATTTGATTAGTAAAGAAAATAGTCAAATTTTTGCCTGTGAAAAATTTAAAAAAGTTAAATTTGACTTCTGTGAGGAAAAACGGAAAATTGCAGACGGAGAGCAAATGAAGGTTGAATTAGAGCGCTGTTTGGAGAGACATAAACATGTGTTTTCAAGTCATGAATATGACTTAAGGACAATGTGCCTACGAGGTCCTTCCAATTTTAACAACAACGAAAATTCCATAAAGCCTAATCCAGTGCCGGAAAATATGAAAGTGAATTGAAAGTGCAAATTGAAAAAATGTTGGAGTCGGGAGTAACTAAAGAAACTTGCACTCCCTGGGCACAGTATAGTGTCGGTAAAAGTCGAATGGTCAGCTACGCCCATGCCTAGAGTTTAGACTGTTGAATAAAATTACGATCCCGGATCCGTACCCAATTCCGAGAATGGATAAAACAATTATCAGAGCTGCGGGAAAAAGGTGGTATACAATATTAGATTTGGCTTCGTGGTTTTGGCGAATTCCGCTTGATAAAAGAGCTCCTATAAACGCGGAATATGTACAGCCCGTCCCTGAAGAACCGAGATGTATTCGAAGCCTTCCCTGTGCCGGGGAATGCAAAATAAGTAAAGAGATTTATAATGCCCTTCGTGAATTATTCGGCATTTTTGGTTCGCCAAAAACATTTGTAACTGATAATAGCACTCAGTACGTGTCAAATGAAATCGAAGGATTCCTCAAAGGTGAAGGGGTGCGGCACTTAACCTCAGCCCCTTACCACCCTTCATCAAACGGCGATTTAGGTTCAGGGAACCAAAAGAAAATGAGCACCAGGGGTGTTGCTTCAGCCAATGGTTGAACGAATGTGGCAATTGGAATTGGAGGGGAGTAATTCTGCAAAGACCGCCCATTTGGCCCAAATAAAAAGCCGAAGAATCGGCCCAACGCGCCACATTTAAGGAGACTTGCTTAATGCTTTGTACATAACCCAATCCCCGAAACCACTTCAAAATGAAACAGAATAATTGGAGAAACAGTTGCTGAAGACGAAAGAAAAGAAGCGAAGTGAAGAATATCACGGAAGCGGTTGGAAAAATGATGGATGAGCTCAAGAGCTCGATCAAAGAAGAGATCAAAGTCGCTGTGGAGGATTTGTGGGCCAAAACCGAGCCGTTGCTGAAGGAGCAAAAACGAATGACTGCAGTAATGGTCATATTATTGGATGAGTTCATGGCTGGGAAAATGGAATGGGCGAATAGGAAAGCGCAAGTCCACACCGGCAAGTAATCAGTGGTCGGACGGCATAGGGGAGAAAAGCCCATCTATGGAAGATGGAAAGCCTGTCCAGGGTTTGCCCCCCCCCCCCCACAGAACCCAGGCCAAGGGCCAAAAGAGCAAATTAATCGAGCGCCTCTGGGAAATTTCTTAAATTAAATAAAATCATTGTCTCATATTTCTAATTAAAATTAACTTGTTTAACTGAAAATTTCGCGCGAACGTTATGCTCATAATTCGCCCGAAGAGTGTTGCCATATGCAATATCAAAAAGTATCTTTATTAAAAGGTTAAAATATTGATTATTTAAATTTTATTATTCGTTTTTTTGCACCAAAGGTTATGCAAGAAATTTCATTCACAAATCGCAATATAAATTTCTGTTCCAGATAGATGAATTTCTTTGATAAAAACTCATATTGAATAATGCACCTGCTTGTGCGGCATAGTTATTCTAGGGTTTTATTTTATTATCCATGTTCTATTTTAAACTATTTTTTATTAAATTTAAAAATTATTTTCTAATTTTTTAGTATTTTGGTTTTGTTACAAAATAAAGATAAATTTTTCTCTTTAAATTCGTAGAAGTTTTTTTAATTAATGACAATAAAGGCCGACTTCATGTTTGATGCGGTTTGTAAGTAAATTTATGTTTTTCTTCATATTAATTCTTTCATTCTAAACTTTTATACTTTTTTATTATTTTATTAATTAAAAATTTACTCTCATTTTAATTTAACAAAAAAATGCTTCAAATTTTATTTTGTTTTAGTATATATTTATGAAACAATGTTTATAGCAAATATCTTTAAAAATTTATATTATCTATTAAACTTTCCGGTTTAACAAATTTTTTGTATTTTGATTTTCAATTAATTTCTAATAATGATTATTTCTAAAACTCATTTACCATTTCATTACTAAATTTTTACAGGACGAATTCTTTTTATTGATTGCAATTGTCAATACTTTATTTCATTTTAAATTGTTAAGAAATATTTAAAAATTATCAAATTAATTTTAAGTTTTGCAGTATTTAAATTCGATTGTACACATTTATTGTTTATTATTTCTTATATGTAATTTAAAAATATAAAAAAATTTACTGTTTTATACTTAATATTGTGATCTATTTTATTTAATTAAATATTAGCTATTCCATGGTATGTTTTAGCTTTTGTGTTAAACACTTAAACATATGAATTAAAAATTTTGATTTATTTTTCCTGGCCCTCGGCTTTTCTTATTTTTGTTTTTAAGAGCTTTTTTTACTTTGCCGCAATCTTGTTTGAAAAAAGATTCTTTTTTATTTTTTGTTACTCGTAGCCTTATATGGTTAAAATTCCAATATTTTTAATAGTATATATAAATGAACAGCATGTATGCTAAGTGAAGAATTAGATTTTATTTTTAATAATTATCTATCTTTTGATTTTGTAGAGTTCATTATTGTGCAAGTCTCCTTTTGATTAGATTTTTTATGTTCTTTAATCAATTTTTGGTTAAATGACTCCCGGATAACCATAAATAAAGTAAAATTTTTTGGAAATTCATGAACAATCATTTTTCATGTATAAAATTTAAGGGTTTTGTTTATCATTTATTTTCATTAAAATATTTCTATACTCTCGCTTATGTAATATCCAAATTCTTCTATTCTGCATCAGCTTTTATATTTATGAATGTTTTTTTATAATTCTATTTTTAGCAAATTAATAATTAAAAATTTGTTCCCAATGATATTTTTTTTCTTTAGTTCTATTTTTAAATGTATTGTTTTATTCCGGATGATGAATTTGATAAATATTAAATTATAAATATCTTGTTTATTATAGTTAGGTATTTTTTCGATTTTCTTCTGTTCAATTATTATTTTGTTCCGAATGATATTTCGAGTTAAAACATATATATATCTATTTAATTCAAGCTTTTATTAATGAAAATGCGTATTATTTGCTTTCTTGAGAATTATAAGCAGAGGATAGTTAAGAAATGCTTAATTGTTTTATGAGGTTTAATATTTTGTTTTTATTTAATTTTTTAGTAAGACTTTTATTTATCAAATTTGATGAATTTGTAAAATTCTTTTTATGGCAAAACGTTAAGTTTTTAAAATTTTGTTCGAAAGTAAATCTTATATTAAAATTTGTTTTTTTCCATACATTATTTAGACAATTGTTGATTTTATTTAAATTTCCATAACAAACTAAAAATAAATGATATGATGAAAAATTTGAATTTTCAAAAAGACTGTCTAGCAACAAAAATTCTATAAATTTAAAACTATTCTTTTGAAATTTCTTAAAACCTGGAAAATAAATGCCAAATGTTGCGTAAAACGCAGGAAACTTATAGGTACTAGAAAAAATTTAGTTCGGAACCGGAACATTTTTCATTCAGTAATTATTCATAATTAAATTGATAAATTAAAAAATATTAATTACACAAAAAGTTCTTTTTCAAACTATTAAGAAGGTGTAAAACTCATAAAAAATTATTGAGATACAAAAAAAACAATTATTCAATTTCAAAATTTTAGGCTGAAAACATGATAATAATCTTTTTTTAATTTGTTATGATAACGAATTTATTAAGAAGTTGGGTTTATTTAAATACTATTTATTTAGATTTCTGTTTAATATTTTTAGACATATTTCGTCCAATTTGCTTTAGTGTTTCATAATAAATAATATATTCTCTTCTTTTAGTTTATTTATTTTCTTTACAATATGTTCAATGTCCTAAAATTACTTAAAAATTACAAACCCTTTTTGTTCGTGATATTATTTTTATTAGAAAATAACAGGCTTTTTCCTTTCTCTCTTCTTTTCATGTTTCGCTTCCAATCTTTTAGTGCCGAGGCCACTTGAAGCTTCGAAATATATTTTTTGATTTTATCTATTTTTAATCTTTTAATTCCGAAATTTTCGATTATTTAAGTTCCACTTGATTTTTTATTGATCTATTTTAAATTTAAAAAATATATTCTATAGAACATATTAACTTTTTTTTATCAAAACGTGTCTATCTGTAATTTTTGAGCGCAACAAATATATAAAAAACGAGTTTAAATTTATATTTTTAATTTATTCTACTCTTAGAAACGAATATAAGCCAATATTAATTTTGTAAAAAATATTTTTTCTATTTTTCTAATTGTTGAGCGCACTCATTCGTAAAAAAACGCCTGTGCACGGAGTCAAAAATATTAGAAAACCTTTTAATTATGCTTTTTAATTAACAAATCTATTTATTATATCATTTGAAAATTTTAAGGTTTGTTTAATTTAATTATTTTTTAGGTGAAATTATTTAATTTTTTAAAAATTCTTAAACTTTTGCGTTGTGGAACGACTCTTTGTAATCGGGTACTCGGATCGCAGTTATTTAGTGTTTTTTTATTAATTTATTTTTATTTAGCAGTTATTTTGTTTAATGATTGGAAATTTATAAGATATTTATTGCCAGCCAAAGAACAATTCCATCTTTGAATGTATTTAGATTT
This sequence comes from Heterodera schachtii, assembly GCA_023374025.1. Taxonomy (NCBI): domain Eukaryota; kingdom Metazoa; phylum Nematoda; class Chromadorea; order Rhabditida; family Heteroderidae; genus Heterodera; species Heterodera schachtii. The sequence goes on from SIJG01000123.1 coordinate 397,498, forward strand.
GTTATAAAATTTCTTTCTTTAAATTTAGTTCAATCGTACATAATACAATGGGTAGAATATATAAATTGTAAAATATATTATTATTTTTTTGTAAATAAATTATAATTCATTAAAATTTTTGAATAAAATCTATTATCTGTTCTTATTCAATTTGATAATATTTGTAATTAGTAAAACATTTTTCTCGTGAAATGTTCGAGCGTTTTTTAGTTCGATTTCAAGTGTTTTATCTTCTTTTGGTTAATATTTATCGACTTCATAATATATTATTCTTAATTTATAATTACTGTTTATTTAAAATTTATCAATATTTAAACCCCCTTTTGATGAATAGTCTGAATTTATTTTGAATAAAAATTTTTCACAGAATTTGTAGGTGATCGCTAAATAATTAATTTATTAATTATTTGGAATTAAATTATATTAAAAAATTAAGTTCATTACTATGTAATTTTATATACTTGTTATTTTATTTGCGTTCTTTTGTTATTTATTTATTCATTTTTTGACATTATACAAAAAAATGAAATATTATTTTTTTACTTTTCTTTTAATTTTTCGGTTGTTGCAACTCATGATTTAGATCTTTATTGAAGTCAATGGAATTCATTTTTTTAATCTCGTAGGTTGTTAAAAATGCATTTGATAAATTAGACAATTTAAGCATTTTTCAAAATTTCTGACTTAAGGTTTTTGAAATTTTATAACAAAAGTTTTTTATAATTAATAATAATTGGAAAAATATATAAAATTGGAAAAAACTCAATTTAGAAAAAATTTGAATATTTTTATTCATCAGCACCTTTCAGAATATAACCAATAAAGTGCATTAATATCATGACAATAATATTTTGTCGTTTCAGAGCACTTTGTGAAAAAATATTAGTAATTAATAAATTATTATTTTGTTAAATAAATCAATTTTTTCAGTAAATTCTCACTTATTTTGTCATTTTTACAATCTTTTTAACCAAGGCAATAAAAATATTCTTATTTATTTTAATCATATTTTATTTTTAATTAACTCAAGGTTTTTTCGAAGGTATTAACTTGTTTATCATAAAAGTTAAGGTTCATCTAAAATTTTTGGCGCACCAAACAATAATTTATATTCATTAAAATTTGACATTAAAATTCTTTGTTGGTAAATTAATGTTTTTAAGTTTTTATATTACTTTAGAATCATTTAATTGATATAAGTATTATTTTTTGCTTTTAATTTATTTAATAAATGTGTTTATAAATTTAAATTTTACATCTATCATTCTTATTTTCTTTTTTTAGGCTGGCAAGGACATATTTTTATATTTTTCTTGTGCGGTGCAGTTCTACTTGATTCAACTTCCAACATTGGTTGAATTATATATATTTCATTTTCCACGTTATTTGCTTTGTGTAACGATAGCAACATTTACAAAAAATTTATATTGTTTTATATTTTTTAATTTTTATAATCTCTTTTTTGTGTTTTGAACCATCAAAGTTTTTAATGGCCAATAATTTTTTCGCTCATTTTTATTATAAATTATGAATAATTTTGTTTTTTCATTCTTTTGTGGATAACTGAAAACATTTCATATTATTATCAATTAAAATTTATAAAATTTACTTTATTTTTGATTATTTTATTATTCTTTTCTTCTTTTACTTTCCCTTTAGAAGTTTAATTTATTTTTTAGCTAATTGTAAATCTCGAATTGCAGTTGTTTAAAGAATTTGAGCATTCTTACTAATTTATAAGTACATGCATTTTATCGCTTTATTAGACAATTTTTTTTTGTTAAATGAACGCCTTTTTAGTTTTAATTTTATTAATTCAATAAAAATTGTTTTTTATGTAGTTAATTTCAGATTATTAAGTATTCATTGTTCCTTTTTCCCGCATGGAAGCTTTCCCCGTTGCCTGGGCCTGTTTAAAAGTTAATAAATTGACAAAGTAAATGAATGAAATTTTATTTATTTAAATTTATTCATTTTTGTTAATTTTTATATCAATTCAAATTAAAAAGTTTTATTCACACAAAAAAAAATTAATTTAGTAAATGAATAAAAAGCAATAATAAAATTCATTAACTTGAGATGAACACGAGTGAAAATTGGATATTTGCTTTAAATAATGAAAGGGATATAAAAAATTGGTAATTTCTCAAATATCAAATGCAATGTTGTTTGAAATAATTAATTAAGAATTCAGGGCAAAGACCTTTTTTGTAGAGCTCGTAATCTCGAAGCATCTTTTATCTTTTAAATATTTTTTTCATGAACTTTTTATTTGTATTTTCGCAATTTATTCGAGTATATATTCTCACATGTAAATGTTTTCTTTCGAAGTTTTTTTTTAAACCTTATTTGCATGTTCCTTTTTTTTGCTTTAATTTTGATGTACTCTGAAAGTACCAATTCTCGATCTCTTACCTATATGCGTAATCACTTGCTATTGATTTGTCCGCTTTTTAAGTAAAAGATGATATTATTAATTTATATTTTAAAAATATTTTAACTTCATAATAGGTTCATTAAAAATTTGTAACTTAATTTTAGAATTTTAAAAATTTTGAATAAATTTTTTGTAATTTAATTTTTTTATTAATTATATACTTGCTTTTATTTATTTTATTTTTTAAATATATGTCGAATTACATTTCTTTTCAATTTAATTATTGAAAATTCCTTATATATATATATTTTTTTGTTTATTATTAATGGCATTAATTTTTTCCATTTATAACAATAAAATTTACATGAATAAATGATTTTTTAATATGTACCCCAATTGATAAAGAGAACACAGGGGTCATTTTTTAAAAATTTGTTTTAACAAAAAACGAAAATATTCGATATTTTATTTATATCAATTTGAAGCCCTTTCTTTCTTCGATCGAATGCATTTTGTTTTAGAAAAAATTTGTCGATTTATATCCACGATATTGTTTGCTAAATATATGTGAAAAAATGGCATGATTTTACACACATTTTTTGGCCCACTTAGTGTCAAAAATGGGACTTAAAGAATTAGGCTGAAAGTTTTTCCGTATCAGCCCTATAATCCCGGTGTGGCCCCATTAAAGTTTGATTTTTACCACCAACCAAATATCTAAAAAAAAATTAAAAATTTCACATTTTATAACCGTTCAATTTATTAATTTATTTTTTTAAATTTAAATATTGCTTTTATTTGTTTTAAAATCAAACTTTCGCCCTTTAATACGAATAGTAAAAATAGTAAATGTTTAATTAAAAATATTGTATTATTTTTTTGTATGTATGTGCATTTAATTTTGTTTCCATTTAAATTTTACTCCAATTTAAGCAATTATTTTTTAAATATTAATTATTTCCATCAAAACTCATTAAATTTACTTAGAAAATGATTCTTTTATCATTGCATACTTTTTACACTGTTTATTTTTAATTATTTCGTTATAGAATTTAATTAATATATTTTTTAATTTTATTGTTTTTATGTCTTCAATTTTAGGAAAAATTTAGATCCAGATAAATAGGGATTTAATATATTAAACATTTTTCTTCATCTTTCATTGTATGCTTTTTGTACCTTCAAAGTTTACTACTTTTATAATATTCAAAGTTAAAAGAGTATCAAGTTTTGCCTGTATGCCCTAAATTATTATTTGTTTCAATAAATTATAATTTTGTAAATTATTTATTAACTCTCGATGCAGCAGTTGTTGATTATCTCCTATTTCTGATAACAGCTGGTAATTAATGAATGTATTAATTTTTTTTCATAATATTTTTCAATTATTTTTTAATTTAGGATCTGTTAATAAATTTTGTTTAAGTAACTTATACTTTTTAATATTTTTGGTAATTAATTTCGAATAAATTATTAATTTATTAATTTTTATTTTTTAGTTTTAATTTGTATTTTTTAGTTTGATTATGTTTGTCTTTCTTGGTAAATTTAGTGCTCAAGGCAAATAATTGCTTCTCTCCTAATTCTTGTTTTTAAGCGAGATTAATATAAATAATTATTCAAAGCTGATTTTTTCTCTTTTATTAGTTTTGATTACTTAGCATTAATCCGAATTTTTATTTAATTTGGATAATTAAATTCTAAAACTGATGATATGTCCCTTGTAAATTGCGAAGTTGTAATCGACATTTTATCGGTTGACTGAGCTCTCAATCTTGTATTTTTCTGCCGCGGCGATTTTTTATTTTCAGCTAACAGAGAGCGTGTTTTAATTTCTAACGTTTCACTAGGTTATTATTTTAAATTATGAATAGTTTGGCAGATATTTTGTTATTTTTATTTTTTCAAGTAATCTTTGACCGAATTTGAATGTGTTATGGTACTGCAATTAATAGTCATAACTTTCTCACAAGCTATTTTTTAGCACTTCTTAAACTTTAATTTTAAAATAAACCAAAACATAGTGCTTTAAGCTATTTTTTAAGGAGTTTTAATCCATGAAAACGGTTTTAATTAAAATTTATTAATATTATTTTTATAAGATCTTATAATATTTTAAAAAGTCATATTATTCATTTTTTGGCTTTTTAATACTTATTTATTTGCAAATATTTTCTGCGGAACAAATAATTATTACACGCAATTCTTTGTTCAGAATTCCTACGAATGACTTAGTGAATTCTTTTTTCATTGTAAATTTTCAATATATTTTAGATTTAATTTCTTAAACTTAATTCTTTGTGAAAAGAAGAAATTAATAATTATCTTGATAAAATAGTACGTTCCGCCTCGTTTCGTTCTTTTTAAGTCGGCGGTATTTGAATTTAAAGTATTTCTTCACTTTTGACTACTCCATTTTTATTTATTTGATTAAATTTCAAGTATATATAATTCTAACTTATGTTCATTTGGTATTTTGGTAATTAGTTTTAGTTTCATATTTAATATTTTAAATGTGTTTTTAAAAATTTTAGTTTTTATTTGTGTGAATCTTCTTTTTTTTTAAAGAAATTAAATCCATTTTTTACTCAGTATGTATTTGTTTTTTATATTATTTATCATTTCTTTTCCTAATTTAAGAAAGTTTAATAGGTCTAAAATTGAAAATTCGATTAATAATTTTTTTAAAATATATGAAATTTTTTAAATAAAGTATATATATATTTTTTATTCTATTTTATTTAAATAAATGAAATCAGTTTTGGAGCTCGCGCCAACGTGTTATTTTTGTAAATCTCATTAAAATAAATAATTTAATTATTACAAAAAAAATTTTTTTATATTATTGTAAAATTCTTATGTTTTTAATATTTTCAAACCGCTTCTTATAAATATGAAAATTGGAATTATGCGCTGATAAGGCTGAATGCCGTTTTTGTATTAGAAAGGAATTGTATTTTGAAAAATTATTGCATTCAGATATTTGTAATTTACTTTGTGTTGTTTAATTTTTAATTTGAACAGAATAATGCAGTTTGAACTTTAATTCCTCATTAACTTTTTCTTGTTGAATTGTACAGCAATTTAAAGCTTTTTATTTTTAATTACTTGTTTGTATTGTTTGTCTCGGTCTTCATTTCTTGTTTGTAAATGTTTAGCAATTAAAATTATTTCACCAATAACCTTTTATTTGGCTTGATATTCTTTTTATATGTTTTTTAATTTTTATCTTGTAGGCGCGACGAATATGGTTCTTAGTGTCAGAATTGGCTAACGTTATAATCATATTTTTATCTTATATTTTGTATAAATCGCTCTGGCTTCTTTTATAATTTTTCTTAGTTATTTTTGTGGCATTTATAGCGACACAATAGGATTTTAAATACTTTGGATCATTATGCATATATATAATTAATGAAAGGTATTAAATAATTAATGGCTTTATATTATAGATTTATTAACACTTGATCAAGTCCTCCTTTCCTTTAAGACATCCCGGATTTCGCTATAGCGAGACATGGTTTCCGCCTCAAATGGGATGCACTCTGTACACTTGATATTTGTAAGTTGACTTTTCTAGCTAAACAAAGCAGATCGATTTTCAATTGCCATTTAAGATATTTATAAAACTTTTTTTATGGATTTTTAATTTTAACTGATTGCTTTTTTTCTTTTTATTATTATAATTGTTTATAAAAAACTAATGCGGTAAGCAACTGCCAGTTAATTTTTCAGAAAATTTTCATTCGTGCCGTTTCAATTCCCATATTATAGTCTCATTATATTCAAAAGTCCTATTGGGAATTTAATATATTATTAAAAATTTATTATTTTTATTCTTCTTATGCATTTTAGTTCTTAAAAGTATTTAGGTTGATAATTCTTGCAATTTTCTTTATACTCTGATTCCTTTCCAATAATTTTTTCTGTATTATTTATTTATTTTTATTGTGGTACTACTTTTTAAAGAGTATATTTAAGTTTGTTAAACATTATATTTTATCGAGTTTTAATTTTCTATTCACTTTATTAAATTTGTTTTGTATTTATTTTTAAAGTTTTATTTATGGCTAATGTTTTTTATTTTTTTCTAATCTTACAGTCCAAACTTTTTATTGTTTGGCTGTTTCTGTTCCATTAAATGTGAAAGTTTCTAATTTAAAATACTAATATTTATACGCAAAGCATGACGCCGACAAAATAAAATAACAATAAGATAAAGTAAAAGTAAAATGGTCACATAAGGGAGTAGTTTATTTTAGAAAATAGTTATTATTTCACATGATCATTAATGCATGCATTTATTACTGCTTTGTATTTTGAAACTAATTATTTCTTTTATTCAAATTTTACTCATGGCCAGTCAATGAGCATTATAAAATATTCGAACTCGATCAGGTTTTTCGTTTTTGTCCATTTTTCTCACACTGAATGCATTTCTTATTATCAATTCCTTTAATTTTACAAAAGTTGTAAGCGAAAATCCGTTTCATCATTGTACATCATTGATTGCTTTTAATTAATGAATAATTGTTCTTAACTAATTAGTTTTTTAATCATTTTGTAAATTAAAGATTAAAAAAACGATTTTTTAAATAATATTTTAATGTTTCTTTTTTACATTCCATAAATTGTTTATAAATGAGTCATATGTAGCGAATTAATTCCATTGGCTAATTATTAATTTGATATTTTTGCGAGGCAAATATATGTATGTGTTCTCCGTTATGAGCTTTAATAGGGGAATTTGAATTTGAAAACGCAATGTAAAATAATTTTTTGCAATGTAAAATTTTATTTTAAATATTATCAATTTATTGATAAAATTTATATAATCGTATTCGTGATGCCCCTTTGTATCCGGACGGTCAATTTCAAAGAGCAAAAACTTTTATTCAAGATAATTATGTAAAATATTTTAATAATTTCATTTAAATTTTCATTTATTAAGAATAGAAAACAGATATTAATCCAATCGGCCATGCACTCCGGGCC
>SIJG01000124.1:0-28172 GCA_023374025.1 Heterodera schachtii
TGCTTAATTAAAAAAGTTGACTGTTTTCAGCATCCGTTAAATTCTATTTAAAAGTATCAACCTAATGTGTATTTAACTCACATACTTTAAAGCTATTTGAGAGAAAAGAAATTACATAACATAAAATTAAAAATTAATGTGTCTCAAGATACAAGACAAGAACACAATTGAAACAGAGAAGAGATAACAGTAAAAGAGATATATTAATTGCAAACTATTTAAAAAAAATAAAAATTTCTAATTAATTATGATTTTTATTTTATTTTTTCCTTATATAATTTTTTTATTTAATGATTATAAATTAAATTCCCAATTACTTTATTGAAAATCAATTTTCAATAAAAAAAAAACTTCTAATAAAATGAGAATTAACATCTTTTAAAATAAGATTAAAATTCATTTTAAATTTGATGAGATGTAGTAACAAATAATAAATAAGCCACCTCAAAATGATTTATTTTAAGAAAAAATAAAATAAAATAACATAAAAATTAGATAAAATAACATCAAGAAAGAGCAAATTTTAGAGCGACAAAAGACCAAATAAAAAAGCTACGAAAGAAATGGTTTATTGAAGAGAGAAAGCAAGGAGAAATCATAAATATTATTAGTTTAGTTGCTTTCACTCAATGCACGTATACATATAAAAGCTGAATAAAAAATGAATGTGATTTAAAATATGTATGATTTATTGAAAAACGGTGATAATTCAATTTAATTATTATTTCAATAGACTGTCAAAATAAATATTTGAAATTTAATGGTAAATAAATGTAATAAGTAGAAAAAATAATATATAAAACAAATATGATAATTTTTAAAGATAATTTACTCGAAAAATATATGATTGGAAAATGTATACCTTTTGATTATTTCCCAGTGGATATCGTGAAGTATTTTGTTTAAAAGATGAAATAGAAATATAATGTATTTATATTAAAAAATTATTTAAATTTTTATTTAATATTCTTATTTTTCTATTAAAAAAGTTTAAAAATAATTAATTAGTTGCTTGGAATTTAAAATAATATTTGAATTGCTTAATTAAAAAAGTTGACTGTTTTCAGCATCCGTTAAATTCTATTTAAAAGTATCAACCTAATGTGTATTTAACTCACATACTTTAAAGCTATTTGAGAGAAAAGAAATTACATAACATTAAATTAAAAATTAATGTGTCTCAAGATACAAGACAAGAACACAATTGAAACAGAGAAGAGATAACAGTAAAAGAGATATATTAATTGCAAACTATTTAAAAAAAATAAAAATTTCTAATTAATTATGATTTTTATTTTATTTTTTCCTTATATAATTTTTTTATTTAATGATTATAAATTAAATTCCCAATTACTTTATTGAAAATCAATTTTCAATAAAAAAAAAACTTCTAATAAAATGAGAATTAACATCTTTTAAAATAAGATTAAAATTCATTTTAAATTTGATGAGATGTAGTAACAAATAATAAATAAGCCACCTCAAAATGATTTATTTTAAGAAAAATAAAATAAAATAACATAAAAATTAGATAAAATAACATCAAGAAAGAGCAAATTTTAGAGCGACAAAAGACCAAATAAAAAAGCTACGAAAGAAATGGTTTATTGAAGAGGTGGAAATAGGTATTCCTTGTATTTAATCATTAAAAACTTTGGCATTTTTTATACCGGCACATGGGGTCCATTTGGCAGAAATTGAAAACATTTTTCTTAAGAACCCAGGGGTGCTATATCTATCCAAAAAATCTCATTCCGAAATCCCACGGACACTTGGCCACCTCCCTTTGTCAGGAAAAAATAGGTAAAAACCTAATAATTGCATACCTATTAATCAATTGGACGCATTTGAAAAATATATGAGCGTTCGAAAATTTGTTTTTTGAATAACTCGTGAAAAAGGGTGCTATGTCGACCGACTAAAAGTGCAAAATTTCTTAAATTTTTGACTAAATCAACTCATAACTTTTCTCAGACGCAACCAAATTGCACAATTTTTGTATCATACGATAGCCCTTGGATTGCGTTATAAATGCTAAATTTCAAAAAATTTTATTCAGTTTTTCAAAAGTTATGAGAATTTTTCCAGTTTTTTGGCTTGAACTTTTGAAAAACTTAATTTTTTTTTTTTGATTTAACAAACTAATAACGCAATTCAAGGGCAAATCGTATGATACCAAGATTGTGCAATTTGGTTGCGTCTGAGAAAAGTTATGAGTTGATTTAGTCAAAAACTTAGGAAATTTTGCACTTTTCGTCTGTTGACCGACCACGGTGAAAAAGTGTATAAATCAAAAATATTAGATCGCCAAAGGAGAGAAAAATTATAGAAAAAAAGATATTGCTTTTCTCTCTCTGTCCTCACTATTTACACATTTTCCAATCGTTTTATTTATCTTCCTATTAAATACTACCATCAAAAGTAACGTTTTGTTTTTTTTATTCAGCAGTTAGTCTATTTGTTACTGTAAAATTTTGCTTTTGATCGCAGCAACAAAAACAAATGTCGGACAATCCGAAAGAAGCGGAGAAACAAATGGAAAAAGCAATTACGAAATTGAAGTGAATTTTGACTTTGTTCGAGTTCGGGTCCGGGATTCGAAATGGGCCAAAATAGATGTCAGAATCGTATTTTCGAATATAAAAAGACTTATCAAATTTTTTTTGAAAATTTTCTTTTCCATTACCCTATCGTTTTCTGTTTTATTTTCAGTTTCATTTCCGGCGACGCTTTTCTCGCGGTGTTCAAATTGCTGCCCCCGCGTCAACTTGGCCTTGGCATTGCTCTGATCAGCCGCCGTTTTGACTATTATGTGGACGAACACTTCAAAACTCGTCGATGGTCATTGGGCGAAATGCGAATTAAAAGCAAAATTGGTGAGAATGGCGCGACGGAAATGGAAATTTTTAATGAAAATGGCGAGTCTCTGCCAATTCCGAAAGAACCGATGCCAAAGAAAGTCATTGGATTCAAATGTCTTTTTATAAGGTAAAAACGAAAACCTTTTTGATCACTTTTTTAAGTTACATCGACCGAAATGTCGTCGAATTTCTGCGCCGTTTTTCTTCGCTTTTCGCCAATTGCGAAATAAATTTGGTGTTTTTCAGTTACAATGATCACCTTTTGCAATTTGTTGTGCGCAACATTTGGCCTCTTCTTAAAGACGGCATTCGTGGACTGGAATTTAGCGCAGACTTCGATTTCGGCTGTTTGCGATATTTCGGCAGTTTGTCCATTCTCTCCGATTGTCCGTCCCTTCGTTTTGTCTTTTCCTTTGCCAACATTTTACCCAAATTGCCGGAGCATGACAGTGTCAATGCGTTGGATGGACAAGTAGTGGACAATTGGCTTTTGCCGGAACATGAAAGTGCCAATGCGTTGGATGGACAAGTAGTGGACAAATGGCTTTTCTCACCTCGTCCGGACGGTGTGCCGAAAGTTCTCGGATGCAATGTATATTTTGACCAGTATAAATGGTCGTCGGAAATCAAAGGATTGAAAGTGGTGACCAAAATTTTCTTTTAAGATCATAATGCTTTTCTCTTTTTTTAGGCATTTAACATGCTTCATCCCGTGCCAATTTCATCATTGTCATTTGGCTTAATTTTGGCCACGTTGTGCCGTTCGAATTGATCAATAAATTGACTGAGGAGCGAATGACGTTGAAAAGTGCAAATAACAACAACGACAACAAACAATTTTTGCTGATTCGTTGTCCAATTTCGCGAGATGAGAACAAATGGGCAAAATGGGAGAAGGAGGCGATTGAATTTGACATCAATAAACAGTTGAACAAAATTCTCATTTTCCTTGGTGAAAGTGCACTGGCGCCCCCACAAAGTGTCCAAGCCACGAATTGTCCAAGCCACGAATTGTCCAAGCCACGAATTGTCCAAGCCACGAATTGTCCAAGCCACGAATTGTCCAAACCACGAATTGTCCAAGCCACGAATTGTCCAAGCCACGAATTGTCCAAGCCACGAATTGTCCAAGCCACGAATTGTCCAAGCCACGAATTGTCCAAGCCACGAATTGTCCAACCACGAATTGTCCAAGCCACGAATTGTCCAAGCCACGAATTGTCCAAGCCACGAATTGTCCAAGCCACGAATTGTCCAAGCCACGAATTGTCCAAACCACGAATTGTCCAAACCACGAATTGTCCAAGCCACGAATTGTCCAAGCCACGAATTGTCCAAGCCACGAATTGTCCAAGCCACGAATTGTCCAAGCCACGAATTGTCCAAACCACGAATTGTCCAAGCCACGAATTGTCCAAGCCACGAATTGTCCAAACCACGAATTGTCCAAGCCACGAATTGTCCAAACCACGAATTGTCCAAGCCACGAATTGTCCAAACCACGAATTGTCCAAGCCACGAATTGTCCAAACCACGAATTGTCCAAAGCCACGAATTGTCCAAACCACGAATTGTCCAAGCCACGAATTGTCCAAAGCCACGAATTGTCCAAGCCACGAATTGTCCAAGCCACGAATTGTCCAAACCACGAATTGTCCAAGCCACGAATTGTCCAAACCACGAATTGTCCAAGCCACGAATTGTCCAAGCCACGAATTGTCCAAGCCACGAATTGTCCAAGCCACGAATTGTCCAACCACGAATTGTCCAAGCCACGAATTGTCCAAACCACGAATTGTCCAAGCCACGAATTGTCCAAGCCACGAATTGTCCAAGCCACGAATTGTCCAAGCCACGAATTGTCCAAACCACGAATTGTCCAAACCACGAATTGTCCAAGCCACGAATTGTCCAAGCCACGAATTGTCCAAGCCACGAATTGTCCAAACCACGAAATGTCCAAGCCACGAATTGTCCAAACCACGAATTGTCCAAGCCACGAATTGTCCAAACCACGAATTGTCCAAGCCACGAATTGTCCAAACCACGAATTGTCCAAGCCACGAATTGTCCAAAAGAGTAAAAAACCACGAGTCTGTCAATGCTTTCATTAACGCCACAAATGAAGTCCGAGAGGGCGGGGTGGTGACAGAGGCCTTTCTAAATTGTGATGTTTATATATGCTGAGCAACTGCGATTTGTGCATCTCCACCGATTTCCTGACTGGTGTGTAAATCAGCCTCTTAATTTTCAAAAGCATCATTTGGCAGGCAAAAAAGCCTCATTTTGTATCAAAAAGCCTCATTTTTACAAAATTTATTCAAAACACTCCTAAAATGTTCAAATGTTATATTTTTGATTGTCCATCAGTGATGTTCCCAGATTTAGGCTTGGGCGGGGGCTGCCCCAGCGCGACGACCTTTTTTCTTTTTTTTTCACACCACTTTTTTCGGTCCTTTTTTTATGAAAAAATTTAGCAAAATTTTTTGGTGTTTGGGTGAGTTTTTGTTTTGATGCTCTATTAAAAACCCAAATTAAATGAGTCAAACATTATGCCAATTTCTTAAAAATTAATCATAAAATTTAACAGATTCTGACGATTTTCCCCAAAAGCCTCAAAAACCCTCAAAATTTCTCAAAAAACCACAAAAAGCCTCAAATCCCCAAATTTAGAACATGGAAAATGCAGGAAAAAAAAATTTATTTACATAGAAAAGGAAGCCCTGGCTATTGTAAATTTTCGGCTTTTTGGTGTTCAGGCGCCAAAAATGACTCGAAAAACGAATCAAATAAAAAAACCAGCAAAAATACGTTAATTAATGCTTTTTTTTTACATTTTAATGACCATTCGTCATGAATCGGAACTGCTTGACAGATGATGAATTATTTTTTCTTTCAAATTATTTATCGCATCGAACACCTTTTTATTCAGTTATTTTATTTTGTTTTATGTTCTATTAGATAAAGGAATTTAAGCTAAATATTTAAAAAAAGATTTATGGCTCAGCATAAGTTTGGCTTTTTTTAAAATTAATTATTAAAATTTAACCATTTTTGTCGCTTTTCGGGACTTTGAATCATTTTTGGCTCCTACACCAAAAAAGCCGAAATTTATAAAGCAAATCGACTATGCTCTACACGATAAAAGTGGTTTAAAAGTGATTTGGACACTCACAATTCGATATGTGCCATTGTCAGCAGAAACATCGACACTTTGACCGGCGGACCTTGCTGGATTTTCTGGAAAAATTGTCCAAGCGCTTGAAAGTTGCTTGGCATGGGCCCAGAAAACTCAGGCCCGAGCTCATGTCCATGTCAGGTCGAGCTTTAATTAATAGGGATTAATTAATCATTGTACAATTGTTTTCTCAATTGGGCTTCCCCTTCTGTTGGGGCCTGACATTTTTGATTTATTCGTTGAAAAATAATAAGGAAATGTTTCAACCCAACTTTTATACAAAACAATAATTGATAATGATAATAATGGTTTTGTAAATAAAAATAATTGTTTTTAAAGCAAACTGGAGAAAGAAATTTTGAAAATAGCCGATTTAAAAAAGCCGAGAAAGTAATTTAAAAATGATGAAAAAACTACAAATTTGGGAAAGAAATTGTCGCAAAAAATTCAGATCACTCGTTCCATTACCGTCCTTTCTCTGATCAGTCACGGGTGATACATTGCTAAGCGTACGCTAACGCACGAAATGTTTGGCCATCCGAGCAGCTTCAATTAATAAAAATAAATTAAATGTTAAAGCGAAATTTCCCAAATTTTATTATTTTAATCAAAAATACCGTAGCACTTTGGTAGTCTAAAAATAAAGGAAGGCGCCCTTGGGCAATTTTTTTTTAGCTAAAAAATATGTGCAAAAAAGAACACTAATGTTGCATTCCAAGCACAGCTTTAAGCCTGCCTGTCGAATTAATTTCTGCTAGTTACGGTATTGGCGATTGGTCCCGGGCTGTATTAAAATGCACATAAATTGTATGCCATATTGTAGAATTTGTATTTGAAAATTTTTGAATTTTTGTTTTAATTTAGCTAGTGGCTCATCGGATAAATGAATACCATATTTGTGGTCATTGATCACTGATTAGTGACCACAAACTGTGGAAGTATATCAAACTTTTGTCAAAAGTGGGGGGAGGAGATAATCGACAGACCTGTGCTGGCATCGGGCGCCACAATTCTATGTGCAATCTTTCCGGCTCGCGTATTGGCAAATTTCACCGCTGGTCGAACAGGGGGAGGATCAACAGTAGCATCAGTTTGGCATGGCATTTGGCCGATCAGTAAAATTGCCAGGCACAACACGGTGGTGATGGACAAAAACGCCAATTTAAATGCCATTCGAAAAGAGTTGGAAATGTTGCTGAAAAAGAGAGATTTTTTAAGCGACTCACTTAAAAACAAATTTATTTTATTAATATATAAAGTTTAAAGCTTCTGAATTGGCCCAGAGGCTCATACAGCAGCTATATATAAAAATTTTCATAATGGAATTTTGGGATAAAATAATCACTCAAAAAGTTACATTTGGAAAATCAACAAGCACTTGAAAATCCACCCATTCTTTGTGAATGAGGCACTTTCAATTGACATCAATTGACTTTTATTCTGATTGCTTTTCATAAGAAAAGATTTTATGTCATAAGCTTCAAATTGATTGAAGAAGTGCAAATATATGCCATTCATGTGAATTTTGTTTAAAAATGACGAATCATTGATTGAAAAAAAAAATTGTAAAATGGCAATCAAATTTTGTTTTTCCCATAAAAGAATTTAGGAATTTTATCCGGATTTCAACTGCCTTTTCCCGATCGCACGCACCTTTTCCTTCGCAGAAATTCAAATTTGTCTTAAAAATTGAACTCAAAAAGTGCAAAAAAAGTTCATAGAAATCACAAAAAGTAGAAAAATTCAAATAAAAACAAAAAATACAATTGACTTAAATTTCTATTCTTAATGATATGACCTATTAACTGCATCTGACAATCTAAGGACGCGAACTGTAAGTCGAAAAGTCTGTAAAATTTGGTACAATTGGATAGAGAGATGGTCGATTTGGTGTCCTCGTTTACTTTTTTTAACCAATTTAACTTCTCGTTGACTCTTTCAAAAATTTATGGAGTAGGGAACCGGCGGTGCTGATAGGCAACGCCTGGAAATTTAACAGATTGATGAAAAATTTGAGATATTTTTTTAATTTAAGAAATTATTGTAAGTGTTTCAGAAAATTGCTGGAAAAAATTTAGATCGAAATGGAAAATTTGAATTTACTGTCAAATGATCGAATATTTGTTAATTGAATTGGTCCATTTAGATTCATATTTTGATCAGATTTGCTATTGTTGTAAAGGGAATTTAATGAATCTCCTTAAATGTTGTGTCCAATTGATGGCAAAACTGAAAACGGCTAATTTTTCTGAAATTGAATGTGAATTTGTCCAAAATTTTCTTATGTACAATGGTGCAAAGAAGTACGAATTTTAAAAAATGTGTGCATTTTTAAATTTCCTTTTTCATAATCATTTAATTTTACCTAAACTTTCTAACAGCCAAAATCGTAAAGCAAAAAAATTATTATAATTTTATAAAAATATATAATTTTGATCAATTTTTACAATTTTTTCCATCAAATGATTCGTCATTTTTAAATAAATATTCACATGAATGGCATATATTTGCTCTTATTCGATCAATTTTTAGCTTGTGACTAAAATTTTCCATATGAAAAGCAATCAGAATAAATGAAGTCAATTGAAAGTGCCTCATTCACAAAGGTTGAGTGGGTTTTCAAGTGCTAGTGGATTTTCTAAATAAAAATTTGGGTATGTTTAATTTATCCCAAAAATTTTATTTTGATTTTTTTGGCCAATTCTGAGGCCTCAAAATTAATAGAATAAAATGAAATTCATTATTTAACGTGAAAACTCTCCGTTTTCCCGAAGAATTACATCTTTTCTATTCAAATGGCATCTAAATTGGCATTTTTGTTCATCGCCACGGTCGTGTGCCTGACAATTTTACTGATGGTCCAAATTCCATGCCAAATCGATGCTCATCCCGCTGTTCGGGTGAAACTTGCCAATTCGCCAGCCGGAAAGGCGGCACTCGGATTAGTGCCCGGGGGTCGCCCAGGTCAGTCGATTATAGCCTCCCCTTGTGAATCAAGCCAATACCGTAACCAGCAGAATAAAACCGCATATACACAGTCACATACCTTTAATACTATTGATTTTTTAAATATTTTCTCTTTACTAGGTTTTGAAATAGGTTATAGAAATTTCATATTCTTGTAGAATTTTTTGTAAGACGCTCAACAAGGCCAAACGAGCAAAAGCTCAGGGCATGGCACTAATGATCGACTTTCACTACGCCGACTCGTGGGCTGACCCAGGCCAGCAGCCGATTCCGTCTGCATGGAAAGGGCATTCCTTGGAACAACTCGTCACTGACGTGTACAAGCACACTTATGAAGTGTTAAGCTATCTGAAAAGCATCTCAGTGTTGTGGGTCCAGGTGATTAGTGAAATCGCTTTCAATTTTTTAAGATATTATGCTGGGTGGGAACTAGGGATACGATTTAACTGCCAAAATAGGTAGGCTCTAGGCTCTAAAAACCCACCAAAATAGGCACTAAAAAATGGAAAATCTCATTTTTAGGGGTGTAAAATGAGAAAAAAATATTCAAAAAAGTAAAAAATTAGGCAAAGTCAGTATTGAGATAAAATTTTTTAAATCACAAATTCTTGTCAACAAAATAAATAAATAAATACATTTTGGAGATGAATTTTTGAAAAATTTTTCATTTCTTAGGGGGTTTATTTTCTAGAAATTTTTGGGTAGATTCTGTGGGGTATATTTTTAAAATTCACAAAAAATCGATTCTTAGGAGATGCATTTTTGTTAACAAATTTTGGACAAAACGCCAAAATAGGCAAAAATAGGCTCTTTCAAAATTTTTTGGGCTTTTTAGGCGCTAGAAATAAAAGCCTAGAAAATAGGCACTAACAATTCGAAAATAGCTTAACAACAGCGCCCAAAACACGTTTTTCGTGCGTTTCAGGCCACGGGTAGCTCACGAAAAAATAGGCTTCTGCCTAAAAATCGTATTCCTATTTTGGAATACAGAAATATCCTGATATTCTGGTACCGAAAAAACCGTCTATTTTCTCGAG
Source organism: Heterodera schachtii (assembly GCA_023374025.1). Classification (NCBI taxonomy): domain Eukaryota; kingdom Metazoa; phylum Nematoda; class Chromadorea; order Rhabditida; family Heteroderidae; genus Heterodera; species Heterodera schachtii. The sequence continues at coordinate 10,044 of SIJG01000124.1, forward strand.
TGTGTTTGGGCTCGAGACCGAGATTCTCGAGTGACATAGCACTAATAGAGGGACTCACGCGGCCAATTAGTGAATATGTATAAAAATTTGTTTGTCGTATAATTTATGCCAGGACTAGTCTTGGTCAGAAATCATTTATTTATTTTGGTCCAAAATTATGTTTTTTGTCCTATAAATTATTAGGTTGGCAACGAGATCAACAATGGCATGCTGTGGCCCATTGCCAAAACGCCAAATTATGCTGCCATCTCAAAACTGATCAATAGCGGTTACAAGGCATCAAAAGCAGTTTACCCAAATGCTCTGGTAAATTTTTAAATCTATTGAGAAATATGTAATTCGGAAACGATAATCTTGTAGAGGCTACGGTAATTAATTAAATTTCCGGTGATCGTACATTTGGCAAGCGGCTCTAGAACCGCCCAATTCAATTCATACTTTGAAGCGCTGAAGAAAGCTGGGACAAACTTTGATGCTGTTGTCATTTCCCATTTTACGGCATAATTTTTTTATCGAAAAATCCAAAAAAATAAAGTAAAACCATGAATTTTTTTTCTTGCACTTCTTTTTCCCTTTTTTTCTCTCCTTTTTATGACAATAATTTGCTTTTACCCTTTATATCATTGATTATTTCCGAATTTTTCATTTTTAATTCATTTTCTTTGATCATCGGTTCAAATTCCGCTCGAATTTTTGACATTTTTTGTTGTTTCAATTCGGAAACATTTTTTGTCAGGAAAAGGCATTTTCCACAACTAAAGCATTTGTATGGTTGTTCAGGGTTCGGTTTGCTTTTGCTACACCTATAATTTAAAAGTGATGGAATTTCTAAGGAACAATATTTAAAATCTTAGTGCGACACTTGCGGACCGCGTTTTCTGGATTGAATTGTCTAAAAAATAAAGAGTGATCTTTCAATTTGAATTTTTACATGTGATTTCGCCGCTGAAATTTCGCCGGACATAATTTAGCCGACGAATTTTAAAAAAAATAATAAAAACTCTTAAAAAAATTTTTATATGAAAATTCCAAGGAAAAATTTATTTGAAAAAAGCTATTGTAAATCTGAAAAGTTTATATAAACCGTTCCCAAAAAATTTCATTTTTCGCGTCCGATAAAAAGGTTAAATTTTGAATATTTAGTTATCAGCTTACCGTCATTAATTTCAATTTTGGGAGTATTTGAGTAATCTGGAAATGCATTCATAACTTTTTTTTATTTTTTGACAGTTCTGCCACTTATCAGTCCGCAAATTGTCGGCTAACCATTTAAAAAGAGTGGAATATTTTGTTCCAAGAAAATTTTTGAAATTTTGAAAAAATTTTTTAGGGGGGGGGGGCGAATGGCAACTCCTAATATAATAATTAAATGTTTAATTTATTATTCAAAATCTTTTTTGTTTTCAACTTTTTCTGTGTTTAAAAATAATATAAATAAATTATTTTATTTTTTTCTATACAAATGTAAACCAACAAGCAAAGATGTTTCCCGAAATGGCTGATGTTTTGCTGTTGACATATATAACAAAATTTTGCTCGGCAATATTTATTTCTGCACACAATCTAAAAATTAATTTATGTAAATTTTAAACATTTTTTTATCAAAAAATCTTTTATTTTCAGAAGTCGTTTCTTTAAATTATAATTTTTTATTTCATTTGGAAAATTTTATTTATATTATTGTCTTGATAAAAAAAACATTCACAAAATTACAGCCGCCAGTCCAAATAAATTTAATATGGCATTTTGGGCATTTGTCAATGGAAACTTTATCCAAATGTCTTTGCCTAAATAAAAAAATCATCATTATTATATATTTAAAAATAGTTTTTAAATTCGAGATGCTCCATGCCATCGTCGGAGACAGAGAAATGCCGGGGAAAAAAAATTGCCAACCAAATTTGCATACAAATACAAGGGAGGAGGGGGTTAAGGTTTGGGTTTGCCGATTTACGAAACCCTCCCCCCCGTCAGCGGTTTGAAACATTTTTACGAATTGAAAAAGGCCTAAGAAATTTTTTCTGACGACTTTTTATACTCAGCTATTTTTTGCGATGCTTAATTTCAAAACTTCTTAAAACTTTTAGAAAATAATTTTATCTTTTTAAATACAGTAAGCATTTGCCACGTGCTTTTCGTTGCATTTATTAATGTTCAAAATCACTACTTAAATCCAATCTTTGCCCCGAAAGGAACAAACCAAGGTAATAATGCCTAAGAATTTCTTCAAAAATTTTAAAAATTCACATGAGTTGCACAAGACGATTGCGGCACTTGGCGAACTCCAAACATGACAAATTGTCATGCTTTTCCATTTCGCATTCACGGCACATTTCGTAATTACATGAAGGGCATTTCAAATGTTTTTCATTTTGCTTTTCACTCATATCGACGGCATAGTCACATTTTTGGCATCTTTTTTATTTAAAATTAATTTATATTAAGAAAAGCCAAATTTTCTTAGAAAAAAAGGGAGTTAAAATATCTCCTGCTGGATACAATCCAAAAAAGGAGATTTTTATAAAATATATGTATTTTGCGTAAAGTTCCTAACAATCGTTGTTTAAAAAATTTAACATAAATCGTTTAAAAAAATCTTTTAAATACCGTATTTCTTTGATTATAAGCCCCCGGGGCTTTTATGCTTCAACCCCCCTCCAAAGAGGGCTTATATTCAAGGGGGGGGGAGGGGGCTTCCAATCGAGGGGAGGGCTTTTATTGTTCAACCCCATTTTTACAAATTCTATGATTTTATGCAAATTTTTTCAAATATTAAATTTTTAATGAAATTTTAGTACCGGTAATAAAGGGGGCTTATATTCCAGAGGGGAGGCTTCCATTCGAGAGGTGGCGTATAATCGAAGAGATACAGTATACTATTTAGTCGAAAATTTCTGGTTTTCGGACCCTGAAAAACCGGCATGGGAAGGGTTACTGCAGAACTTTTTCGTTTATTACATTTTGGAAAATCCTATTTTGATGAATATTTTAGTAATTAATAAATTTGACCGTTCAATGTGTCCCCCGCCAAACTTTGCAATACATCGCTCCGAAAGATTCATTAGGCCGTTAATTGATTTAATTGACTTTTTGTCCTTAGTAAGCCGTTTCTTTAATGTATCTAAAATTTATTGCTACAAAAAATAAAATTAATAAAATAAATTAATAATGGCTAATAAGACCATAAATTTCAAAACGAAAAAATTGATTTCTCATCCAAATTTTATTAAACTACACGATAAAAAAATCCTAGAAAATTTTTTAATTTCCTGTCCATTTTTTTCTGAAATAAAAACTTCATTAAAAATATTCTTTAAAACGGGTCTAGGCCTCAAAGAATTCTTGCATACCCCATCTTATTGGGTTTTGGCAATTGAGTGCCACACAGCTCAGCCCAAGGCCACCAGCGAATGGCATTGTTGAATGTGCCGCCTTTGTGTAACACCGAAGACATTCAATGCAAATGGCATGGGATTCTTTAAAAATTTGAAAATGCCAAATTTTCGGGGCAAAGAAATTTGAATTTTATAATAATCATTTACGTAATTATAGTTTTTTTTAAAGAAAATTTTACCTTCTGTTCTATCGTTATCAGGTTTATCAGTTTTTGATGATTGATCATTACAAAAACAGAGATTATCAATTTTAATCTCATCAAAGCATATATTACATGCCATTTTTGGGTAATCTTCCTCATTTGAAGTGTCTTAATTAGTGAGTCAATTAACGGCACTCCTCCCCTCGTATTTAATGTACCTTAATAATTCAATTAACGGTTGTCCCCCCCCATCCTTTGGTATCTTCGGTAATTAGTATAAGTTAGTGAGCCCATAACGGAAATCCCGGCCTTATTTGTCAAATGATGTATCTTAATGAGTTAATTAGCGAATGCCTTCCGCCTAATAGTGAAAGGCAAATCAATATTTTTCACTTAACGAACATTGTTTTAAAAATATCAACATTGACGTTGATATTTATTTATAGGGCTGCGATTTTTAGGCACAAAAAATCGCGAAATAGGCACCTAAAAAGGCATAAAAAAATCGCAAAATAGGCATTAAATTAGGCACAAAAATACTCAAATAGGCATAAAAATAGGCAAAAAATTTTTTATTAACGCTTTTTAGGTAGCAAAATACATAAAAACTTAATTCAAACATTAAATTCTGCTTATATTTCAATTATTTGAAGTTTTTTAGAATAAGGACAATTTTTAAACCAAAAATTTTATAAAGAAAAAAAAAAATTAATTTTGGAGATTAAATTGTGAAAATTTTTTTCATTTCTTAGGGGTGTATTTTCTGAAATTTTTCGGGTCGCTTCTTAGGGGTGTATTTTTCATTTTTATTGCATTTTTGTTCAAGATTTTTCCGAAAATTCTGAAAAGGCGCCAAAAATGGCGAAATAGGCATAAAATAGGTGATATACTTAATTTCTTAATTCTCTCTTTCTCTCTCTTATCCTCTGATAATTGTTCGCCCGTTAATGTCATCCCGGGGGGCGGTCCTTCTTTTCACTAATCGAGACACTTTATAGTGTTCATATGCCTCTTCTCTCTCTGTCTTGCCCGGGGCTCCCGCCCATCAGTCTCTGTCCCCGAGACCGAATCGGGTTGGGGGGTCGCCCATTGTATCCTGAACATTGGACACCAGAATAAAGACTGATTTGTTGGACATCAGAAGAGTAAGACATTGTCACTTATACCTTTTGGGCACCCCCTTGTCCCCCCCCCCCACCTACATTCATGGAGGTCCCGCCTTAGGGGACGAGACTTGGTAAGATTGATTGTAAAAAGCTGCACATAAAACGATAAATTTAATAAATTAAGTTAATTAATTAAAGTTAAAAAAGAATTATTAAAAAGTATTAAATGAAAGTTGTCCGATCGATTGAAGCTGAAGCAAAAAGGAAAATGGACAGACAAAAATTTTAAAGAAATCAAAGGGCGTATGGATCAATTTAATCAAACAGAACAAAAGAGAGGCCCGCTGAGCAATTGGCCGAAAAGTGGTCGTTGAATGATCGGCGGCAGCTTAAGAGGCAAACAATGAACAGAAAAAAATTTGAACAAATTTTTGGGAAAAGGGATTTTACATTAAACTGCGGAAATGAATGGCACCGGCAACGGATCGAATCCACGAGCGCAACGAGTGGAACGATTAGCCGGACGAGTAATTTCGGCCTAAGCAAATAAGCAGTCAGCGAAATAATGTGGAAATGTACGGTATTTTTGCGGGTTGGCACCAGGCGGAAGGCAAATTTTGGGACTGGTATAAAGCACAGGCTCCCAACAAACATTCGGCAATTCACAAGGCACGGCACAATTTGCTTCGTTTCCCAGGCAGTTTCGGCCATATTTCAAATTTTTACGCAAATTCCGGTTGCCGAGGAAGACATTGAAAAGATGGCATTCATTTCACACTTAGGCATTTTTGAATTTATAACGATGCCTTTTGGGCTAACAGCGGCCCCGGACACCTTTCAGCGTCATGAACTCGTTGAGAAGACGGTTAGCGGCTGCAATTTAAATTATTTGGACGATCTAATAATTTGGAGCGAAACCGAAGAAAATCATTAACGGATATTAAGAATTTTCTTTTTTATTCACAATTTTTGCTCATATTACTCGACCACTACAGACATTTACTCAAGATAAAGTGATGCTTCGAAAAAGGCCATTAGAGCAGTTCTCCTTCAGGAAAATGGACCTGTTGCTTATATTTCAAGGGCATTAAATCGGCACGAAACAAATTACCCTTCATTTGGAATTGGTTTATGCAGTTAAGGAATTCGTGCCGTATATTGTTGGGTCTGGGGTTACAAAAGTAATAACGGATTGTAGTGCCTTAACAGGCATGATGAAAGCAAAGGAATTAAAAGGGAGACTTGAGAAATATCAGGTCACGTTACAAAGTTTCGAATTAGAAATAATTTATCGCACTGGAAAAAGAATAAAGTGGCGGATTTTTTGTCCCTTCCCGATACAATATACCGGAAAATGAAAAAAATTCTGAACTAAAACATGAGGAAAATTCGGATGAGTTTTACTTACAGCCAAAAATTTTAAGTGCAAAATATTAATGAAAATTTAATTGTCGAAAATGATGGAATTTTTAATGAAAATCCGAGAATAACCTTAAAAACAGTGATTGAGGCACAAACAAAGGTAAAGGAATTGGCTAAAATTTTCTACCTTTTAAAAACCGGAAAGTGTCCAAGTGATGTTCTGAAATGGAAAAGAATTCTTTCTGATTATAGCTTGATAAATGGCTGCCATTTACTTTATAAAAGGCAAAGAAAATATGGAAAGACCTAAATTAATAATCCCTCTTTCATTACGACAAAAACTTTTCCTTATTTTCCATTCAGAGGGCCATTTTGGACTCGAAAAGACTTGACATGAAATTAAAGAGCGATCTTATTGGTTCGGAATGAAAGAAGACGTGAAAATGCTAATTGAAGCATGTGAAAAGTGCCAAATGAGGAAAATTCAGCCAGGGCAGGCCAAATCGGCTCCGAGTGTCAATCGAACCACCTGGCCCATTTCAAAGAATTCATTGCGACTTAATGGGACCTTTAAAGAAAATCGAAAGAGGGAATTTGTATATTTTCCTGGCCATTGATAGTTTTTCAAAATGGGTCATGGCCACAGCAATCCCGGATCAGAAAGCTAATACTGTATCAGAAATTTTTGTTGAAATTGTGACCCATCAAACACCATATCATCAACAGTCTAATGGAATGGCTGAAGAGGTGATGCGTATAATGGCTAATATTATTTCTAAAATGGTCGATGAAAAAGGGAATAATTGGGACGAAGTTTTGCCGCACGATACATTCAGCTACAAAATTTTCGCCATTTTTTATCATTAACTTACGACAGCCAAAACTGCCAACTGATCGGTTAAGGTTACCTAAACTCACATCCCCCGATGTGCTTGTGTCCGATATTTCGGTCTATAACAGAATTCAGACTGAAAAAGCAGCTAAAGCGTGGGAAATGGTGCGATTCTAAAAGCGCAGGAAAGGAACAAAGAGAGAATGATCGAATAAGGAAAGCGAATGAAAGGGAATTTGAAATTGGTGATTTAGTGTTGTTTAAAAAAGAAGTTTTGGGCCATAAATTTGATCAGCGTTGGATGGGACCAATGCGTTGTGTGGGCATTGAAAAAGAAAAGAAAAATGTCGTTTTACAGTCAATTGATGGAAGAGCTAAATTAAGGAAAGTACACCAAGAAAAATGAAACGTTTTAATGGACCAGCAATTCTTCCACTAAGACAGTCAGATGAACCATTAAATTGGGAAAAGTATGTAGATGATCCGAGTTTAGAACAGGAAGGAATTGAAAGTGAAAGTGACTGTGAGGAAACGCAAGAAAATGAAAATGCGCAGTCAAAAAACAAAATGGGATTTTTGAGAGTTCGGACGATGAAAATGATTCGAATGTTGTTGCTTTTATAAGAGAAAATCAAAATTTTGTGGATGATGAAAGCCCGGAAATTATAATGGACAGAAACCTCGAAATAGAAATAATGCCAATTTTCACAATACTCGAAGTTTTTATTGAGGGCTCATTTACAGAAGTATACACCGGGTGGAGAGACCCCGTAACAATCTCATTAATCTCAAGTGAGAAAGGGCGGCTGAATAAATCGGATAAAAAACAAAATAAAAGATATGAGAGCCATTCTTTTTTCAAGGAATTGGACCGAATGACATCACCAGCTCCATTACACTTCGAGTCTTTGACTGATGACGAAGAGGAATCGCTGAGACGTTTGGAAAGACGTCTGCTTGAACAGCTGAACAAAGTGAGGCAAACGTTGGCCCAAGAACAACTAGATGAGAGCCACACAAATGCCTTGAGCAACTGAAGCAACAAACGGTAAAGGGTACGTAGACCAAAAAGAAACGCCAGAAAAAGAGAAAAGCGGAGATTTATGTGAAAAAAGAGAAAGTGAGGCCACCAAAAAAGCCGAACCGGAAGCAAAATACCGAAAAACGGATGAGTAAGGACTTGTACAAGCAAAAATGGAGAAAGTGAAAAGTACAATGGAAGATGTTTTGTCCTTAGAAGACGATGAAGAAGACTCTCCTTATAAAGCAGCGAAGGTATTCGAGACCTGGACGTCTTTTTTTGAGAGCGCAGGGGTTCGAGTGAATTCACGCCGAGAACTTGAGAAATTGACAAAATCCCGAAATGAAGAAAAAAAAGGCCAAAAATGAGTTAGAGCCGCCGGCGCTGTTGGGCATGCCAAAGGAAGGTCAAAATGGGCGAAAACGATTGAGAGAGGGATCATCGAGCAAAGGTGAATTGTTTACGAACAATCCTTGGGTTGAGAAGATGCGCGAGATTGAAGAAGTGAACAAAAATTCAAAAAAATAAGTACGTAACGCCTTGAATGGACTTTTGACGATGCGTCGAAAAATCTTTGAGATACAGGATGAAGCCCAAGTGGCGCGAAGGAATTGCAAAAAATGTTAAGAAAAATGGAGGGAAAGGAAAAAAGTGGAAATAAAATGGAGGATGAAGTTGCGTTGCCGGGAAATTTGCATGAAGTTCGGTGTTTTAAATGTGGACGTTCTGGACATTTTGATCGTGAGTGCCGTGATGGTGGAGACCGTGACCATGGACGCAGAGTTTGGCGCAATTGGGGCGACGCTCGAGGTAGAACCGGACGTGGCGAAACAGCGACCAGAACCAAGTCGATGAGGGTCCGTCCGCTTCGTCTTCATCAGCGCACTTTACGGACTTCGGCACGTTCTTCAATTACATCGGAGGAAACTAATAAATGCGAAGCGATCGGACCTTTTCATTAATTCATTCAAAACTCAGGAAAATGGACCTGTTGCTTATATTTCAAGGGCATTAAATCGGCACGAAACAAATTACCCTTCATTTGGATTGGTTTATGCAGTTAAGGAATTCGCGCCGTATATTGTTGGGTCTGGGGTTACAAAAGTAATAACGGATTGTAGTGCCTTAACAGGCATGATGAAATTCTTAATTCTCTCTTTCTCTCTCTTATCCTCTGATAATTGTTCGCCCGTTAATGTCATCCCGGGGGGCGGTCCTTCTTCACTAATCGAGACACTTTATAAGTGTTCATATGCCTCTTCTCTCTCTGTCTTGCCCGGGGCTCCCGCCCATCAGTTCTCTGTCCCCGAGACCGAATCGGGTTGGGGGGTCGCCCATTGTATCCTAAACATTGGACACCAGAATAAAGACTGATTTGTTGGACATCAGAAGAGTAAGACATTGTCACTTATACCTTTTGGGCACCCCCTTGTCCCCACCTACATTCATAGGCAAATAGGCATTAAGCACAAAAAGTCCAAAATAAGCAAAGTTAGGCATTACAAAAGTCATCGTAGAAGTTTCAAACCAAGCGGAAAATGTGTTTTTCGTGCTTATCTATACGTGTTAAGTGCGCAAAAATTGTAGGCATTTGCCTAAAAATCGCAGCCCTATTTATTTCATATGAACATATTATGCCATCAACGCTAATTCAACGCTTTTTTAAAATTTGATAATATTAAAATTTACCGTAATTCTTCAAAATGACTTTTGGCGAAAATAAAATGGGGAGAAAGATAACGCAAAAATGAGAGGGTGTTAAATTCAGCCACAGTCAATTTTTACGTTAGTTCTCTCCATAAAAGATTACCCCGCTGAAACAAATTTTAAAAAATTATCGAAATATTAAAAATAGCGTTGTTATTCACTTTGGTGGCATAATCTATGCTTATAATTAAGGTTAGTTGCTTTAAGGCTAGTTGCTAAAAACGGCTCTCGGACAATCCGTCAGTGGACAATCCGTCAGCGGTCAATCCGTCAGTGGACAATCCGTCAATTATTTTTAAAAGAATTAAATGATCATTTCTCGAGATGGTCAATTAATTGAAGTATAAAGTAACTAGAAATGTTTTAAAAACCTATATAAGTATTATTCATTAAATTTAACAATCATTTGCAAGATTTTTGATCATTGCTCAAAACTAACGAATTATCTACTGACGGATTGTCTACTGACGGATTGGCCACTGACGGATTGACCACTGACGGATTGACCACTGAAGAATTGTCCACTGACAGATTGTCTACTGACGGATTGACCACTGATGAAGGATTGTCCACTGACTGTTTGTCCGGACCCCGCTAAAAACTGCCAAAACAGTTAGTTTTTAGGTTCTAAAAACTCCCAAAATCAGGGTGAAAAATGACAAAATTTAATTCAATTTTTATTGCATTTTTCATATAATTTTGGGCAAAACGCCAAAATTGTTAAAAATAGTTTTTTTCAAAAATATTTTAGGTTTTTATGTGCTAACAATAAAAAAAATTAGAAAATAGTTGCTAATAACTCGAAAACTAGCTTAACAACAACTAAAAAACATGTTTTTCGTGCGTTTCAGGCCACGAGGAGCTCAGCAGGAAAAAAAAAATGTAAAAACAAAAAATTGTAGCCCTATTAATATTTTAAAAAATATCAACGTCAATGTTGAGATTTATTAAATCAATGTTCGTTAAGAGAAAAATGCTGATTTGTTTTTCGCTACACCCTATCCATTGTAAGGTTTTGGTAATTAGTGGTAATTAGTAGGCCTTAATGAACCAACTAACAATTGCTCCCCCACAATTTGTTTAATTTTGCAAATATTCTGAATTAAAATTATCTGTAATTGTTACGAAAATTATAAAAACTTATATTTTTTATTTGACATTTTTAAATTCTTTTAAATTTTCACCCTTATCAAATTGATGCGGTTGTTCATCAACATTTGTTGATGCATTCTTGCTTTTAGAGCTGCTTCCAAAAAGATCTATAAATAATTATTTTAGCTTTTTATTATGAGTTTCACTTCAAGTTACTTGCATTTGAAAATTCTTTAATAAAAAATTGGTTTTTTTTGAAAATTTTAATTTTATTAAATGCTGTTCATTTACCTAACAATTTTAGGAGAGGTTTTTTCGCAACATTTTGCTGAACTAATACAGCCAATGCAACAAATGACAGAGGAAAAAAATGAAAAAAATTCGTCATAATAAAATAATAAAAATCATAAATGAGTTATAAAAAAAATTATTTTGAATAAATGGGCTTTTAATTATATTCACAAAAATGTAAAAAAAAGCCAATAATTATAAATTTTTAGATATTGGATAATATAAATTAGCTTTTATTACAAAGTCCCATCCTTGGCCAAGTATTTGATCAAATTTTGTCATTATTTTTCCATTTTTTCACAAACTGATAAAATTTGTCATTAGAATTGTTTCTAAATTTTTAGCCAAAATAAAAGTATTGAATAACTATAATAAAAATCATAAATATTGTTTATTTTTAAAAAAATGGAAATTCAAAATAATACTAAGCAAAACGCAAATTATCGTAAAAGTGATCAAAATGAATTTTAATTCAGCCAACTCAATTCGCAATGCTTAGATTGGTCAATTCAGTGATGAATAAAAACGCGAAATTGTTCACACATTTCACGCAATTAAAGAAGGAATTAAGAAAAGGGGAAATATTCGGCAAAAGTTCCGAATAAAATTGAACAAAAAATTGCGAAAAAATTTAGAATTAGTCGACCAAAATTTATAAATGGAATAAAGAATTTAATTTCATTTAATTTAAAAAAAGAAAAACCAAAAGAATAATTATGAAAAGAAAAAGAGGGAATTTGTTTAACCAATTGAAATATTACGTAGAAAAAGCCGGAAAATGTAAAAAATATGTAAATAAAAGTCCCGGTTTTTGTTCGCAAAAACACAAAAAAGAAAGTGTTTTTCCTACTATTTAGAGCATAGAGAAGCAAGGAAAAAAAATATTTACGTAAAATTAACAGCCCTTTAAATAACATAAAGCTAATATTTGAATTAGAGCCTGGAAATTTGAAAGTACATGGCCCTGGCTTAGATAATTGTGACCGATCCTGGTGGCATCCGCCAGGATGTTGCTTTTTTCAAAATTTGTGGAACATTGCTGAATAAAATACGAAGGGGGTCAAGCCATGCAAAGACCCTTTTTTGATTTTCCAAACATCGTAAATTTTGGTCAAAAAAGTTATTTTGCTGTTTGAAAATTACAATTTTATTTAAGCATGCGCCAAATTGAAATGTGAAAAGCTTTCGAGTGATATCAACATCGTTAGATTTGGTTGAAAATATAAAAAGTGATAGCGAAAATATCCACAAAAAGTCAAATTCGAATTGAGCTGAAAATTGCATCTCGAATAAAATTTTAAAATGAAATAAATTTTAATAAAGTGATTCTGCTCCTCGGTGTGAGAGGAGAGCAAAATGAAAACGGCTAATTTTTCTGAAATTATGTGAATTTGTCGACAATTTTTAGTACAACTGTTCAATCAACCTGTGGTTTATATTTATTTATTATCTTAGACCTTTTGAGAAAAGTCTTGACCTGAGTAAGGGTTTATGTTCGACCTGGTCATGGGTTTTCTGCATGAAAAACAGCGGTAAAAGAATAAAGAATGGAAAAAATGTGTGGATTTTTAAATTCCGTTTTGAAATCATTTAATTTTACCTAAATATCCTATCAGCCGAAATCGTAAAGTAAAAAAATATTATAAATTCATAAAAATATATAATTTTTAATCAATTTTACAATTCTTTTCAATCAAATGATTCGTCATTTTTAAATAAAATTCACATGAATGGCATACATTTGCACTTCTTCCAATCAATTTTTAGCTTATGACACGAAAATCATTTCTTATGAAAAGCAATCAGAATAAAAGTCAATTGATGTCAATTGAAAGTGCCTCATTCACAAAGATTGGGTGGATTTTCAAGTGCTTGTTGATTTTCCAAATGTAACTTTTTGAGTGATTATTTTATCCCAAAATTCCATTATGAAAATGTTTATATACAGCTGCTGAATGAGCTTCTGGGCCAAATTTTGAGGCCTAAACTTTTAATAATTGAATCAATTAATTTGTTATTAAGCGCTCATTTAGACCACTCCTTTTCAGAAGCATTTCCAACTCTCTTTTTCCATTCGAATGGCATTCAAATTGGCATTTTTGTACATCGCCACCGTGTTATGCTTGGCAATTTTACTGATCGACCAAATGCCATGGCAAACTGATGCCGTTGCTGTTCATCCCGCTGTTCGAACAGCGGTGAGACTTGCCAATACAAAAGGCGGACAGATGGCACTTGGAGTTGTGGCGCCTGGTGCCCTCCCAGGTAAGTCGAACAAAATGGCATGAATGTCTTATGGTATCTCATCAAATGCCCGCGACATATTTTCACGGGTTATGGTCACTGATCAGTAGTGATCACTGATTACGATTATGGCATCCATTTAATCCATTTATCCGTGAGCCCATAAATAAATTAGAACAAAAAGTCGAAAATTCAATTTCAAATAAAATTTGACACTGTTTTGTCCAATGGCCCTTTGGTGTTCTTTTTTTGGGCTTATTTTATAGCAAAATAAAATAAGTTATCCAAGGCCTTTATTTTTGTACCCCACAAAGGGTTACGGTATTTTTGATAAAAAAATAAATAACATTTTAGAAGTTTCGCTTTATTATTTTAATTTTATTAATTGAAGCTGCTCGGATGGCCAAACATTTCGTGAATTAGCGTACGCTGAGGCAATATGTCACCAGTGACTGATCAGAGAAAGGCCGGAAATGGCACGAGTGATCGGAATTTTGTTGTAACAATTTCTTTCCCAAATTTGTAGTTTTTTCATCATTTTTAATTAATTTTCGGCTTTTTATTAATGTGCTATTTAAAAAAATTTAGTTGTTAGCATTTTCCTCACCTTGATTGTTTCTTGCAATTTTCTTACGGCACAACATTTCTTAACATTCATTTTATACAAATTTTTTCAAACTAATTCTCATTCGTTCATTTAAATGCATATCATAAACAAAATTTCATTATCATTTACATAAACAAAACAATAGCTTTTTACACAAACTGACAAAACAAAAAAGCAAAACCAAACATTTCATTTTTCAAATCATTATTTAACACATGTGTTATCTCCAAAGTATGAGAGGCACAAAAGTGTCATCTCATAACAATACAATAACAAACAATTTTTTTGACAAATACAACACATTGCTATCACTAAAACATGAGAGCTACATTAGTGTGCTTCGCAAAAAACGTTGACAAATTTAACTTCTGTGTCTTATGGATTAAAGATGGGATGAAAATAAGGAAGGTATGCGATACGAATTTCCCATTGTCTCTCCTTTTCCTTTCACCTACAAAAGTGACCGCTCAAAGTTGATGTAGTGATTTTCTCGAAAGTGAGCAAAAAGTTGAGTGGCCGACCGACAGGTTCAACACTTCAGAAATGAAATAACAACCAATTGTAATCCAACAGCATCAATACTAAAATCACTTTATCAAAAGTGTTGGGTAAGATGTGGGTGGCCGACAGGCAGTTAATGAAAAAAATGCCGAAGCGGCAGAGAGAAAGTCAATTATTCAAACCTGTAGAAAATTCGAAAAAAAATACACAAAAACTAAAACAAAATAATAGACTAACTGTAAGCATAATAACAAACCTAAATTCTAAAATAGAAGGACAAAAGGCAATAAAATTTTCTTTCCATAATCAGTTACTAACCAATAAAAGAACATTTATTAAAAATGCTTTATGTATATGCATTAATTAATCAAAATAAATAAAAAGTAAAACCAAACATCTGATTTTCAAATCATTTTTTAACGCAAAAACAATAAAAAACAAAACAAACATTTCTATTTTTCAAATGCATTTATAACGCAAAATAACAACAAAACGCCACGCCAATTCAAACCATGGCGGATACAGACACTCAACTTTATTATATAGGATTTTTTTCATTTTGCATTATCCAAGAGTAGAAATTTAAACTAACAATAAACATAATTTGATGAATTGATTTACAATTTTAATTATTTCCGGGACCACTCTAATAAAATGTGAATTAATGGGAGAAAAATTAATCATTATTTTACTTATTCTTGGCAATAATTTGTTCACTAGAATAAAATTTAATAAAATCTTAATTATTTTTTATTTTATATTAAGTAAGTTATTCTGATTTGTAACAAATCAGTAATATTAAATTTTTAATATTTATAAAAATAATATTAATGTTAAAATTATATTTTTGAGAAAAATAAATATCAATTTGTTCTTTAAAAAATTTTGAAGAAAATGAACCTCCACCTATTATTAGCTTTAATTATTTTTTTGATCATCCAAATTAACCAAATCGGAACAGAAAAGAAAAAACTGCAACAGAAATCATTTGATGAAATATTTGGAGAAAAATGGGAAGAAAAAGAAGAAGAAAAACGAAATGAATTGAAAAAAAGATAAATAATTAAAAAATATTATAAAATAAAAGAGAAAATAAAGCAAAAAGGAAGAAAATATTCAGCAAAAGAACGGAATAAAATTGAAGTAAAAGTAGCGAAAAAATTAGGGACAAATCGCAAATATATTTATAAATAGATTAAAGAATTAGTGCTTAATCAAAAAATAAATAAAAGCTATAAATCAAAAAGTGATGAAGAAAAACGTTTAATTGTACAAAAATACGTTGAAATGACCAAAGAATATAAGCAAAACAGAAAATATTCAAGAAAAGAATGGAAACAAAATAATGACGAAATTTGTAAGAAAATCGGAGTAAGCCATGGAAGAATTGACAAATGGAAGAAACAATTTGGAATTTATAGTAAAATTACGGAGAAAGAAAAAATCGAAAAAATGAAAATTTGTTGGCAAATGAAAAGAGAAAAGCCAAAAATGAGTGACAGAGAAATTGCGAAAATTATGAAAATTGATCAATCGACCATTTCAAAATGGAAGAAACAATTTGGAGAAGGAATAAATGAGGAATGAAAGCGCATTATTAAGAGGGAAATTTGAACGGGAGCCAGAAAATGATGGCACCGGCGGGAAATCCGACAAATTTAATGATTACCACACAACTAAATCGAAAAATTATAAATAAATTTATTTAACAGAATGCGAAATTTTAAAAGATTTATAAATGTGAATTTTTAATATTATTTAAAAAATCTGAGTTTGTAAATTTCTTAAAAAAAATATTTAAACTTCGAAAAAAGAGTCGAAAAATGTTGTCTTTTACATAAAAGTGCGAATGGCACCCCCTATTTAACAGCAATTCAATTGAAGAAAATAATAGATTTTCAATTTTAAAAAGTTTGAATATTTTTTATAAATCAAGATTCGACGTCACATTTTCTCACGTAGTTGTTCTGTATTTGAAATAAAATTGCGAATGAATATGGCGCCCCCTTTTTTTAACAGTAATTTTAATTCCCAAATTAAATATTGGTATTTTGAGTATACAAAGTTTGATATGAGTGCACAAGGAAGAGGGATGAGAATGTGGCACGGCACGAAAATTGAATGGGTGATCAATTGTCAAGATGGTTGAGACAAAAGTTTTACACGAATTTGTTGGGGGAGGGGGGGGGGGGGGGGGGGTCAGACAGAAAATGCCAACCTTTTAATGAGTTTATGCTAGAGGAGCTGCACGGGACCGGGAATTTTGACAAAAACCGGGAACTTTCGGGTTGAAAACCGGGACTTTTTGGCTTTTTCTTGCAAATTTCGGCATAATTTTATTCCATTATTTTGTTGAATATTTTCTTTCGTTGTTTATATTCGTTTATCATTTCAATAAATTTTTGAATAATTTTAAATTTTTTATCATTAGTTTCTGATTTATGACATTTATTTTTTTGAATACCAAATTCTTTAATCCATTTTTGAATATAATTTCGATTTGTCCCCAATATTTCGCTATTTTTCTTTCAATTTTATTCCATTGTTTTGATGCATATTTTCTTGCTTTTTGCTTTATTTTATCTTTTATTTTATAATATTTTTTAATGATTTCTCCTTTTTTCAATTCATTTCCAACTAATAATAGGTGGAGTTTCATTTTCATAATTCTCAAAATAAATTGGTATTTATTTTTCTCAAAAATATGATTTTAAATAAATAATAATAATAATCTAAATCTTACTTGAAAATGAAAAATATTAAAATTTGAGATGGAGGCAGTAAAAGCATAAATGAATTGGATAAAGAGTTATAATGTTATTTCCAATCAATCTTATATACATTTTTATGAAATAAACTTTATCTTTTTTCATTGATTGCATTTATAATTAATTATAAAAAAATTTTCTCTAAGTTTTTAAACACGTTGTAAAATTAAAAAATAAGATTGCAATTGTTCTATTATGAGTGGCGCGAAGAATTAATTATTCAGACAAAAATTCTGCAAAATAACGAATGATTAGACAGAGTTAATTTAATTTTGCGAAATAAAAATAAATAAAATTTTTGATTCCTGACTAATCAGAAAATAATAAACGATCATTCAATATTCATAAGATTTGGTGAAAACATTTAAAAGCCAATTCAAAGCAATTTCTTTTGGCTTAGAATGAATAGAATAATTTAAACACACAAAATGTTGGGCTGTCAAAATTATAAAATAAGGATAGACAACAAAACGCCACAATAATTTAAAATTTTCTAAATATCCAACGCTCCCAAAAGAAATTCTTGTGGCCGAGGGTAGTGATTCTCGAGAATCTCGGTCTCTATAGTCTCGGTTTCGAGTCTCGAGAGATTTTTAACCAAATTTATACCCACTTTTTGCTTAATCCTTTCTTTATTTTATAGAATTTTGCTTATTTCTCTTTTTTCCTCTTCTTTTTCTTCCCATTTTTTCTCCAAATATTTCTCCAAATGACTTTTGTTGAAGTTTTTTTCTGATCCGATTTACGAAATTAATTTTAATAGCATCCTTTTATTAATTCTTGATAATAAATACAAAAAAAAAACAATTTAGGACTTGCCATAGAATCAAAATTTAAAAAAATTGTATAATTAAAAAATTGGTCTTCTTAGCTGTGTTAAAATAAACTAAAATTTCTTTTGTCTATTTAAATTTAAATTACCCTCTTAATTATCCATTTTTATTTCTTCATATTTATAATGATTGGATTAGTATCGTGAGAGTGATCTGAACAACAACCAATGTTTTACTAATTGAACAGATTGATTATCAATTTATTGAAAAATAATTAATGAACTTTG
>SIJG01000124.1:29274-87119 GCA_023374025.1 Heterodera schachtii
GCCTGTTGATCTTGGATAGCAGTAAAATTTAAAATTACTATATTATATTCTTGCGCATGGTCTCTGAATTTTTTGCATAATGACCTTTCGAGCATTGTTTTTCTATTAAAGTTTAATAGAATTAGTTTCAAAGAAATATGCTTTCTTATTCTTTATTGCTAAATTTTTTAATAGCTATATTAAAATCTTGTTAGATTTTACGTTATAAGCAAATCGAGCTATCTTTATGCAAATACATTTCACCATCAAGTTAAACGTCAATTAATTTATTATTTGAATTTACCTTGAGTTAATTAGTTAAAGTTACATTATTTTCACTAATATTTAAGTCTAAGATGGTTGAAAATGGATGTATAATCTATTATTTAAATAATTTCATTATATTTTAATCTA
Organism: Heterodera schachtii; assembly: GCA_023374025.1. Classification (NCBI taxonomy): domain Eukaryota; kingdom Metazoa; phylum Nematoda; class Chromadorea; order Rhabditida; family Heteroderidae; genus Heterodera; species Heterodera schachtii. The sequence continues at coordinate 29,668 of SIJG01000124.1, forward strand.
AAAGTAAATTGATTTTTAAAAATTTGCATATATTTATTTCTGACATTAATTTACTTCTCTTGAATTAGTTTTTAGCTTTATTTTAGCATTTGAAGGGTTAATAATCATGCTTTCCCTGCTTTTCGGCCAAAGGCCGAAATAATGAGTTTCAATTGTTTGGTGAGGGGAGAAGACTCAAGAATTTGGACTTTGACACGGGTGCTGTCAAGTTTTTGTATTTTGGTACAATTACCTTGAATTTCTTCTTTCTTCTCCAAATCTTTTAATTTTCATTTGAAAAAATTCTGTTTTAACGTTATATTAATTGCTATTAGTTTATTGGAGTTTTCTTAAAAATAATCAAAAATAAACTTTAATTTTAAATATAAAAACAATTTAAGTATTTTAAAATGTTCGAAAATAACATTGTTTTGTTCAGTGTTCATTTGTGGAATTTCACTATAAATATAAATTATTAATTGAATTAAAAAAAAAAAATTAAATTTAAGTTTTTAAATAGAAATCACATTAAATTTGTAGGATTACTGTTAAAATTTGTTCATATTTATGTCATCTGTTTTCCACAACAATGTAAAAAAAAAGTTATTCATAAATCTAGTTTATAGTTACATTTACTATTATTTAAATCTAATATAATAATATGATTTCCTTCCTGAATAATAATAAAATTTTAAGAAAAAATAATCAAAATAATAAAATATATAAAAAATTAAAACTAAAATTTTGAATTCAACGAAATGTGATAAGCTAAAATGAACAAAAGAAAGATTGTCGCTGTTGAACTTTATAAGAAGCCGAAATGAAAAAAATTACGTATTTTATTCCATTCAAAAATAAAATCTTCAGAAAACTGAATAAATTAATAAAGATTAAAAAATTAATAATGAGACAATTTGCAAGATTTAACCTCTATTTACCAAAAAAAAAAAGTTACGAAGGCACATTTTGCGTGAAAATTGATGTCATGCTTGAGTATTTTTGAAAATAATAAATAATTCTAATGCAAATCATAATATGCAAATCTGTTCGGTCCGAGGGTTTTGTTTAATGTCCAATTAAATATTTATTTATTGGAGAAGGAAAATAAATGTCACAACAATTTGGGGAACAAATATATAAAACAAAATGAATGAAGGGAAGACAATATATGAGGGAAAAGGGAGCATATTTATGGGCGAGGGAACAACATGAAATGGGATGGGAAATCGATTGGCATTATGTCAATGATGTTCAAATCTTCGGCGGCAATGCCCCGAACACCTCCCCCCTTAAGCGCTGTCCCGATGCTACGGTGAGAAGCGCTGAGGCGGACGGCGGTTTCGCTGAGGGTACCGTCGCTGCTGTCCATGGTCAATTTGACCTCCCAAATTTTCCTGTTCGCCCTGCGGGTCCTCCAATGGCATTTCCACTGGGATTTCCCTCTGCTCCTCAAAAGCAATCGGTCTTGGGATGTCGAATGCGTCGAGCATCACCGAGAGCTGTTCATCGAAGTCGGACGTGTTTCGAAGACGAAGCTGATTGGCGTGGTATCGCCCTGACTTACCATCGGCGAATGCCACGTCGTAAATCACACCAGTTCGCTTTGAAACCTTGCCCTGTTGCCAATTCTGAGAAATTCTGTGGCGGGCAAAAACTTTGTCTCCGATCGAAAACTCCCTTAATTTGGTTCCAAATCGCTTATTGAAGCGTCGCGCCATTTCAACGTCTCGTTCGATCGGTTGTGCTGGTGGCGGCCGCAACAAATCCAAAGTTGTGCGGGGTTTTCTCCCCAGAAACATTTCAGCAGGTGTTTTGCTGTTCGGCAACGAATCACATGGCGTAGTCCGGTAACTTACCAAGAAAGTTTCGATGATTTCTTTGCTTGGGGCTCCCTCCCCTTTCAATTTTCGAAACGTTCTTTTGAATGTGTCCACGAAACGTTCGGCCTGGCCGTTGGACATCGGATTATACGGCGCAGAAAACAGGTGGTTGACGCCGTTGACGGCCATAAATTTGGCAAATTCGTTGCTCGTAAATTGGGTGCCATTGTCCGACACCAAAATTTCCGGGATGCCGTGTCGGCTGAACAAATAACGAAGTTTTTCGATTGTTGCCGCTGTCGATTTAGTGGCCATTTCGAATACCTCCGGGTATTTCGAAAAAGGCATCGACGATGATTAAATATTCCTTGCCGAAAAATGGTCCGGCGTAGTCGACATGGACTCTTTGCCATGGAAGTGATGGTTTTGGCCATGGTTGGAGATTGCTTTTAACTGGTGCCTTTACTTCCATTTGGCACGGTTGGCAGTTTTCTACCGTCTGTTGGATGTCGGCGTCCATATTTGGCCAATAGGCATAATTTCTCGCCAATTGCTTCATTCTTTTAATTCCCGGGTGTCCCTTGTGGAAAGAATGAAGAATTTTCTGGCGGAGTTTTTCCGGGATCACAACTCGGTCGGCGTACATCAGGCAGTTTTTTGTGATGCAAAGCTGTTCTTTGACCCGGTGAAAAAGCTTTATTTCGGCATTTTCGTCTCCGACGTTCCTTGGCCAACCATTCGTCAAAAAGTTCTTGACTTTTTGAATGGTTTTGTCGGCTTCAGCAGCTGCGACAATTTCCTTAAATTTTATTGGCAGTGCTTCAATTGATCCGATCAAAATGTCGTCGATTTCCGAATCCGTTCGGACAGATGCAATCACTCGGTCTTCGTCACTTTTTCCCTTTGCTATCAGTCTTGAAAGCACGTCGGCTTGTCCAAAATCATTGGTGCTGATGTACTCAATGCTGAAATCGTACGCGAGGAGAATCAGCGACCAACGGAGAAGTCGGTTGGCACTGCATTGACGCACTCCCTTTTTGCTTCCGAAGATGGCCAGAAGTGGTTTGTGGTCCGTTAGCAGCGTGAATTTCCGTCCATAGATCATTTTATGGAATTTTTGCACGGCGAAAATCAGTGCCAAACCTTCCTTCTCGATTTGAGAATAATTTTTCTCTGCCGGTGTTAAAGATGATGACGCGTGAGCGATTGCCTTTGTTGATCCGTCGGGAAATTAGTGGGATATTACCGCTCCAATCCCGAGTTCGGATGCATCAGCTGCCACAACGATTTCTTTTGTTGGATCGTAATGCGTCAGCAGAAGATCGGACGACAAAATTTCCTTTATTTTGTCAAATGCTTGTTTGCATTTTTCACTCCACTTCCATTCGCTGTCTTGCTTCAGCAAATCGTCGAGAGGCTTTCGCACAAATCTCATATTTTTGACGAATTGCTGGTAGTGGTTAACCATTCCGAGGTATGAACGCAGCGATGGAACATCCGTGGGTGCGGGCATTTCAGTAATTGCCGAGATTTTCTCTGGGTCCGGTCTCCGTCCGTTTCTGTCGATGATTTGTCCGAGGTATTTGATCTCTTCTCGGAAAAACGAACACTTTTCCAATTTGATCCGGAATCCCCACTCTTGGAATTTTTCCAAAACTTTCTTCAAGTGATCAGCGTGCTCTTTGACGCTTTTGCTTACGATGATCACATCATCCAAGTAAGCGGTGGCGAATTCAAATTCTGCCAAAATTTGGTCCATTACCGATTGGAAGATGGCTGGCGCTGACTTCACGCCAAAAGGAAGTCTTTTAACTTCATAATTGCCACGATGTGTTGAGATCGAGCAGATTTTTCTCGATTCATCATCCAATTCGATTTGGAGGTACGCATCCCTGAGATCGATTTGCGAAAAATATTTTCCTCCATTTAAGGTTGCGAAAATATCCTCAGGTAGCGGCAGCGGGTGTTGGTGGTCCTAAAGAGCATTGTTCAGACCGGTGGAGTAGTCTATACATAGGCGTGCGCTTCCGTCGGCCTTTTTCACCGCCAAAATCGGAGCAGCCCATTCGGTGTATTCGACCCTTCCAATCACACCCATTTTCTCCCATCGCTCCAATTCTCCATCAATCGCTTCTTGTGCGTTGTATGGGACTGGGCGAGCCTTTCGGTAGACCGGTGCGGCGTCCGCTTTCAAAGTCAGATGCGCCTTAAACTTCATACATCGGCCTAATTCGTTTTTGAAAATGTCGGGGAATGATGCTTTTATATGGTCGATGTGCGATTGGACTGTCGAATTTTGTGGCGATTTTGGAGTTTTCGTGAAACCTTGTGTCTCTTCTCCGACTCGGCACAAATTTACCGGCGCATTGATTTTGGCCTTGAGTTCGTTGAGCAGTCCAAAAGCATCCATCATTTGCACGCTTAGCAAATTTAGCGATCCCCTTTTTGCCACATAATATTCGCTTTTGATGCAAATATCGCGGAATTTGAAATTGGCGACTCCCTTTCCGATGAATTTGACTTGTGTTCCATCGAACATGCATCCACTTTCGGTGCATTTGCGGAGTCGGGGGCTGCCGATGACTTCATGGGATAGTTCATCGATCACAATTATTTCAGCCCCGCTGTCGAGTACGAATTTGATGCTTTTGCCATCCATCAAAACTTTGGTTTTGAAAAGTGAAGCGGAGTTCACTTTCATGGCCGTCCCAATTCGTAAATTTCCAATTTTCCTTTTTGGAATTGGCAATTTGTTTCTCCGTCTCCATTCCTGCACTTTGTCGCATTGGCCTTCCAAATGTCCATTTTGGGAACATTTTTGGCACTTCGCTGACTTGTGCTTGCACTCCCAATGGCTGTGATTTGTCCATCCACATCGCCAACATTGCTGTGCCGGAGCGGATGATGATTGGCCTTGTTTGGAATTTGGCCTTCCTCCCTTTTCTGTTTTGTGCCATTTTGGCTTGACTGCATTTATGCATCGGTTGGCCGCAGATGATTCGATCAGCTTTGCTTCGCTGATTGTTGTCATGAAGTTGATGCAATCTTGCACAATTTCATCATATTTGACATTATCTCCGTCGGCGCCGAGCTTTGACAAAATTCTTTGTCTCAAAGTCGCATCTTTCGGCGACTTTAGAGCAGTCAAAAGCATCAAAACCTTGAATTGTTCCTCCTTAAGTGACGTGAACTTGAAATCGTTCAACAGGCTTTTGTGTCTGTTGACGAATTGACGAAAATCTTCTCCTTCCGTTTTCGTGGCCATTAAGCACTCATATCTGTCGATGAAAACAGATTGAGGCTTTGCAAAAAGCTTTTGAAGCCTTTCTGTTGATTGTTTGAAGTCGAAGTCCGTCACTTTTCCTGGCAAACACGATTTTGAATACTCGCTGATTGATTTTTTAAATAATTTCTTATTTCTTTTAATGAGTAGATTGTTTAAATCTTTTTTATTTATTATAAATATATCAGTTTAACACTTATTTTTTGTTTAATTCTATTAATATTCAGGTACGTTTTTATGTATAAATTCATTCATATTAAATTTTAAAATTTATTATTTGAAAATTAGATTTTAGATATAGCATAATAGACAATTTTTCTCTTTAGATCACTTAAATTAGAATGGCTATTCAAAGTGAGCTCAATTCTATTGCCTGCCTGTTGATCTTGGATAGCAGTAAAATTTAAAATTACTATATTATATTCTTGCGCATGGTCTCTGAATTTTTTGCATAATGACCTTTCGGGCATTGTTTTTCTATTAAAGTTTAATAGAATTAGTTTCAAAGAAATATGCTTTCTTATTCTTTATTGCTAAATTTTTTAATAGCTATATTAAAATCTTGTTAGATTTTACGTTATAAGCAAATCGAGCTATCTTTATGCAAATACATTTCACCATCAAGTTAAACGTCAATTAATTTATTATTTGAATTTACCTTGAGTTAATTAGTTAAAGTTACATTATTTTCACTAATATTTAAGTCTAAGATGGTTGAAAATGGATGTATAATCTATTATTTAAATAATTTCATTATATTTTAATCTAAAAGTAAATTGATTTTTAAAAATTTGCATATATTTATTTCTGACATTAATTTACTTCTCTTGAATTAGTTTTTAGCTTTATTTTAGCATTTGAAGGGTTAATAATCATGCTTTCCCTGCTTTTCGGCCAAAGGCCGAAATAATGAGTTTCAATTGTTTGGTGAGGGGAGAAGACTCAAGAATTTGGACTTTGACACGGGTGCTGTCAAGTTTTTGTATTTTGGTACAATTACCTTGAATTTCTTCTTTCTTCTCCAAATCTTTTAATTTTCATTTGAAAAAATTCTGTTTTAACGTTATATTAATTGCTATTAGTTTATTTGAGTTTTCTTAAAAATAATCAAAAATAAACTTTAATTTTAAATATAAAAACAATTTAAGTATTTTAAAATGTTCGAAAATAACATTGTTTTGTTCAGTGTTCATTTGTGGAATTTCACTATAAATATAAATTATTAATTGAATTAAAAAAAAAAAATTAAATTTAAGTTTTTAAATAGAAATCACATTAAATTTGTAGGATTACTGTTAAAATTTGTTCATATTTATGTCATCTGTTTTCCACAACAATGTAAAAAAAAAAGTTATTCATAAATCTAGTTTATAGTTACATTTACTATTATTTAAATCTAATATAATAATATGATTTCCTTCCTGAATAATAATAAAATTTTAAGAAAAAATAATCAAAATAATAAAATATATAAAAAATTAAAACTAAAATTTTGAATTCAACGAAATGTGATAAGCTAAAATGAACAAAAGAAAGATTGTCGCTGTTGAACTTTATAAGAAGCCGAAATGAAAAAAATTACGTATTTTATTCCATTCAAAAATAAAATCTTCAGAAAACCGAATAAATTAATAAAGATTAAAAAATTAATAATGAGACAATTTGCAAGATTTAACCTCTATTTACCAAAAAAAAAAAGTTACGAAGGCACATTTTGCGTGAAAATTGATGTCATGCTTGAGTATTTTTGAAAATAATAAATAATTCTAATGCAAATCATAATATGCAAATCATAATAATGCTTTTATTTTTATATATAGATAATTTAATACTTTTGCATGTTTTATAGGAATTAATGCATTTTAACTGTTTAATTTAACAAAACCAACTCTTTTCTTTATTCAAATTTAATGAATGTATTATTTTAAAAATTAATTGTTTTGCTATATGGCAAGAGAAAAATTAATCTATTATATTATATTAAAAAGTTAAATAAATTTTGAATTCGCATACGGAAAATGTATTTTTGTTACAATATGTGATTATAAAGAAACAAAAAATAAATATTTTTAAAATCCTTTATCGATTTTTTAATTAATATTCAAAAGCACAATGAATCTCTGTTAATAATAAAGATTAAATACATAAGCACGAAATGATATACTTAAGAAATATACTTATAAAAAATGTGAAATATTACATAATTTTAAATTGAAGAAAGCCTAAAATTTGATTTTTTTTTTATACGAATAAAAAACTTTAATCGAAATTATTTTTATGAACAAAAAAATATACTTAAAGAAGGCTTTCGAAAGGAAACATGAACGACAGTAATTCGACTAGTACTGTATACAAAATCTGATCTAAAATTTGTTTAAAAAGCTTAAAAGATATTCAACAGAATATACTAAAGTTATTGAAAAATATGATAAATAAGATTCATTTTAAATCTCTGTAATAAAATAAAGCATAGCTCTTGAAATTAAATAAAAAATAAATATTAATTTATGACGAGTATATGGTAAAAAATTGTCATGAACAAACATGAAAATAATTACAAATAAAAATAAATAGCTATTTGGCGAAATATAATATTAAACCCAACAAATTTAATGAATTGGAAAATATGATATAAAATAAACTACGAATTCTAAATCAAATGCTCTCATAAAGAAAAAAGGATTAATAACACATAAAAGGCAATATAATCAAGCAAAAATAATTTTAATGTAAAATTTTAATAACTAAAATAACAACAATAAATTTTATTTTTATCACAATGATAAAGAAATAAGTGTGAACAATTTAATAATTTATAAAATAATAAATAATAAATGAGGGCCAACAATGTTTCCTCGCAAAATGCATAACTCATGAAGTTTTGGTTAACTCTTAGAATAAGAATAGGCACCCCACAAGTATTAATCATCAAATAAAATTTTTTTTAAAAACCCAGTTAATAAATAGATAAATAGTTTTAAAAAATTAGATATTTGAATTTTAAATCTTAAATGATTATTCAGCAGAGAAAAAAAGGAAGTTAAAAAATTATGCACTGCATAAATTAATGTTCTATTAATTTTTATTATAAAAAATCCACCATTATTCACAAATTATTGAAAAATTTAGATCAATAAAACTTGCAAAATATTGATAATTATGATTAATTGTCAAAAATTTAAAAGATAAAACCATAAATACAATATCATTAAAATCATTAAAATAAAAATTTATTTAAAGAAAAAATAGCAAAAAATAAACATCATGCAGTTTATGTTCTACCGACTATGAATTTTTCTTTTTATTGACTGGTAAATATATAAAAATCTCATTATTATCATGTTTTTCATTAAAAGAAAAATATCATAATGGCAAACTGGATAAGTCGTTACGGAGCATAAAAATCAACCAATTGTAAAGAACGGAAAAACAAAGGATTTAAATTAACATCTTGATGATATGTTACGGAAATAAATAAGCAGGTGTCATGAAATAAATTAAACTAATTACTAAATAATAATTTCTTATCAATCTAAAATTTTAGTATAAAAATTATTTAATTAAGCAATTTATTTAATTATTAAGGTAGAAAAAAACAAAACATTTGAAAAATAAATACGTAAGTAAAAATTATACAAAGAATTTGAAATGAAATTAACTGCTTATATTCACTTTTCCTATCTATTCTATGAAATAAAAAAAAATTGAATCCAATATGAATATCATCAATTTTTGAACCTATATCTTAGTCTGTAGATATATTTTAATTTAATAATTTCAAAAATTGTGCTGTAATTATTTTTAAAAAGTTTTATTTAATTTTTTGATATTTGTTTTTAAACTAATTTTGAATTTATTTTTATTTTTGGGTTCTATTTTATAATAAGAAATAACTTACCTATAAACTATAATGTTTATTAATTTTATTCGTTAATATCAGTTCTTTAGACTTACTTGTTTTTAAATTTCTTTTTTCATAAATTTACAACATCTTTTTTTTATGTCACAAGTTTTTAATTTCATGGAAATATTTTTCCAGTCTATAGATTAAGAATATTATATATATATCAAAATATAGCAGCGTACTTTTTTAATTGATATTGAGAATTTAGATTTTTCATTTAATAAAGATTTTAAGAAATATATTTATTTTTCTAATAATTTATTTTTTGCATTTTAGTAATTATTTTAAATTGGATTTTATGCATATTTTGAATATTTGATTTTTTTATAACAATTAAATTGTTTTAATTTCAATGATTATTTTAGATTAAATGTTTAATATTGCGGTAGTATAGTTAATAAATCCCCGGATTGCTAGGAATGATTTTGCTTTAATATTCACTACATTAACTAAGGATTATTTAAATATTTGGATTATTTTTTTAATATTTTTTCCAGCTATAAATTTTTTATAAAGAATATGTCATTTAAAGTATTTCAGCATTCTCGAAATATTAAAATAAATGATATGCTATTATATTTTAATTCATATAATGCTGATTAAATTGATATACTTATATTGTTAAAATTTGTATTTTATTGAATTTATATCATATTTCTAATCGAGCGTTTTAACTTTGTTCGTTTATTTTAAAACTATTATTGATACAATCAAAAAAAATTATTTCAATAAAATTTCTAGTATTTATTTAAAATCACAAAACATTAGCTTTAATCAGTAATAATTAAAATAGGTATTAAGGATTAGAATTTTAATGTTAAATTATTATTTAATTTGCTTAAATAAAAACAAATGATAAAAAGATGGATATAATTTTTCGTAAAATTTATTTTATTATTGCATAATGTTTCGTTCATTTATTTACAAAAACGTTTATTTGCTATTATGTTTCTTTATGGGTTAATTTGAATCGACTTTTGCGGCTCCGCAATGCTTCTCACCTTCATCACTCATTTTTATGCTCAATGTTTGCTCATCTTCCATTAATCCTATAAATAATATGAAAAAATAAAATAAATCTCTCTATAAATTTTAAATAAAAAACTTTTATTATATCAATTTTTGGTTAACCACCAACAATGGAAATCTTTTATATATCATTAAAAACAAACAAAAGGTCAACGGCTGACTTTGAACGGTGAAAATTAGTGAAGCGAGTATAAATTAATTTCATATTAATTAGTTTAAAAAATAAATCATACAATAAATTAGAAAAACTAATCATTTTGATGCGTATTGAATTAAAAATGCCTGAAAAGACAACTTATTTATTTATTTATTGTAAAGTGTATCATAAGCTGCAATGCTCTACCTTCAGCAGCGGATGAGCTTTGTTCATAGCAAAGGTTCAAAATTGCTATCAAATAGATTTAAAAAAATTAATTGTATTTATATAAATTTTAATGAATATAATTTATTTTTTACACAATTTTTAAAATTTAATTAATTGATTAAAGATTCATGGGTTTGGTTTTTGTTATTTCAACAAATAGGTTTTACAATATGAGTAGGACCTGCCGTTTGGTTACTACACACATTCTTTAGGACAGTGCGCTTTTTACGGCAATAATATTATAAATAGATGTCTAAACCAAAGGCTTTAATTACACCACACCAGGGATGTGCCGAGCCAGACAAAATCCGATTCCGATTAAATCGCCGATTCCGATTATGGCCAAAAATCCGATACGGTTTTAAAACCGATTACGATTATGGCCCAAAATCCGATTAATTGCGATTCCGATTACGATTCCGATTTTTTTTTTAATAATTTTTTCCCAAAAATTTTATTCAAATCAAAAATTTTTGCTAAATAACAAAAAACTTGATTATATCTGGGAGAATTAATCCGGCTCTGCTTTGTGAGAAAAATTTAATTTCAGTCATTATTAGGGTTGTAAATTATATGGACTATAAAAAGGCAAATATGGACATAAAATATGGACTAAAAAAGCCCGAAATATGGACTAAAAAGCTCAAAAATGGCCAAATATGGACTAAAAACTGCCAAAATATATGTTTTAAATCCTCAAAAATTCCAAAAAGGTGTATGTATTCAATATTTGCTCTAATACACTTAAAAAATACAATAAGTAACCAAAAAATGGATTTAAAACATAAAAATGCAAATTTTTTTATTGTCGTACATCGTAAAAAAATATTTCCAAGTTTGCCAAAATTTCATAAAAATTCTCATTTAAAAAAAAATGAAAGGTTCACAAAAATGGCAAAAATATTTATTAAAAATGACGACGAAAAGTCAAATTTTTCGGATTTTTTGGGCTGTAATTTTTAAAAATTTCCAAAAAGTCCATCTTTTGGGGTGTATTTTTCGCTTTTTTTTGCATTTTTATAGTGAAAATTTGCCAAAAATGGTCGAAATATGGACTAATAACACAAAAATGGAGAAATATGGATTTATTCCCAAAAACCCCCAAAATATGGATTTACATGGACTAAAAACCTTCACCAAATCAAAAAATTTTAATGCAGAAATGCTATTTTTGAGCCCCTTTCTTCATAGCATATGCGCAGAAAAAATATGTTAATCCATATAATTTACAACCCTAGTCATTATGTTAAAATAAGATTAAAACATTCGTTTCAGAAAACATTTTTTTCAAAATTCATTGGTATTCTCGCTAAAAAAAATTCCTTCAAAAGGTCAATTCTTAGGGGTGTAATAATCGGATTTCAAGTCAAAATCCGATTACGATTATCCGATTCCGATTATGGCCCAAAATCCGATTAATTGCGATTCCGATTACGATTACGATTCCGATTCGGCACATCCCTGCACCACACCTAAGTACCAGGGGTGGGACAACTCTCGCCTCTCGTCTCTCGCCTCTCGCCAACTCTCGCCATTTTTGGGACTCTCGCCTCTCGCCTCTCGTCTCTCGTTTTTTGGGACGAGAGGCGAGAGTTGAAAATACACCCCTAAAGATTGAACTTTTGAGCAGTCAGAAAAATATTCAAATTTACTCGAAAAATATCAGAAATCTCTTTCTCTACTTCCTTAATGTCTTAAAATTAGAGAACATTTTTTGGATAGATAAGATTGAAATGTTGTTTAGTGGCTAAACCTTCTGCCTTTACATTATTTTTCGCTTGGGTTCAATTTCCCAACGGAACAGAAATTTTTTTTATAATTTCTTTAAATTATTATTTTAATTGAAATTTAATTAATAAAAAAATATTTCAACTTAAAAATTATTATTTTTTCTTTTTATTTTAAACAGCCTAAACCTCAAATTTAACCAAAACTTTGATCATTTATGACAAATTCTGTTAACAAATCTCGCTCAAAATTTCAAAATTTTTGCGGCTGCGCCCATCGGCATCGCAGGACCTCAACTGTCCCCGAAGTTTTTTAAAAAACGCACCGCAAAAAAGGAGGTGGTTTGAATAAGGGATGGCACGGAATTCAGATTTCCGAAATTTTTGATGAAAATTCGGAAATTTTTGGAAGACAAAATCTCTTAACAAATCACATTAAAAACTTCAAATTTTTCCCGGCGGCGCCTATCGGCACCGCCGGACCCTCCTCCATGTTCCTAAAATTTTTTTGAAAAAATGGGCCGCAAAAAAATATAATAAAAAATGAAATGAAAAGAATTTTATGAAAATCATTGAATACTTTTTTCAATCAAAATATCAAAATATTTTTGGAATCACCTTTTACCCAATAAAGAATTAAAAATTAGCCTATGTGTTTGAAAAATTTCCGATTTCCGAAAATCTTTGAGGTCTCGGAATACCATCCCTGATTTGAATGGCAAAAAAATGGACAAATAATAAAGTTTGTTTGTAAAATAAATATATTTCATGAATATTTATTTAATATTTTTAAAGTACAAGCTTTTATTTTCATGAAAAAATTTTGAAGATTTTTTTGGATTTTCAGGACCCGGTTGGACCGTAGCCGGTTTAAAAACTAGGACCCTGACCCGGCTTTTCTGTACCCGGCAATACCCGGACCCGTAACCCTAGTTTAATATACGATTTTGAAGTTTTTTTGAAGTAAAAAATAAGGCTACAGAAAAATTGAAAAACTCTCGCCTCTCGTCCTCTCGCCTCTCGCCAACTCTCGTGTTTTTGGGGACTCTCGCCTCTCGCCAAACTCTCGCTCTCGTCTTTTTGGGGACTCTCGCCAAACTCTCGCTCTCGTCTTTTCTGAGACAAGTCACACCCCTGCTAAGTACCCCAAGTACATTAAATAGAAAATGTTCCGCAAAAGCTTGCATATCATCATTTAAACACCAATTTTTAAATAATTTTTCAAATATTTTTAATAAATTTAAGATGAAATTAAAACAATTTAATTGTTATAAAAAATCAAATATACAAAAAAAAAATAAAATTTAATATATGAAAGTATTTTTTAAAAATAAAATTAATATTCTTTAAATCGTTTGCTAAATAAAAATCTGCAAAATGCATTAATTTTGTTGTGTATTTACTACAACAATAATGTTTGGTCGAAGACCAAAACCAAATGTTGTCAAACAAACAAATAAATAATTTATTTAACAAATAAATACGGAGGACAGCAGAGAATAATAAATTAAATAATGAAAATGGTGGAATGAATGGGAGAATGCCAGAATGCCCGGAGTGGGGGAAAGGGAGACATATTTATGGGGCTGGTCAAGGGGGCAGAGGGAGAGACAATGGGAGAGGGAAAGAAGGGAAAAATATAATCGATAATTGGTGCTCCATTATCCAACACCTCCCTTCTTTGGAAAAGTCCCTCCTGCGCGAGATCATGGCCGGACGATGTCGTACTTCGGCTTTGACGGGTCCATGTCCAATCGCTGAGGTCCCGTCTTGGCGCGTGCTGATCTTCGCGGCGCATCTTGACTTTGGCCAACTGGAGATTTGGCTTTTTGAATCTCCTTAACGGGGGTCCGCTTTTGTTGGTCCCCAGCCAAAATATTTCCATTTTGTTGGCCAATTTCTGGTGTCTCCAATTCCATTGGGAAACGGCGGCGAATTTGGTTGGCAAGGCGGTGGACTGCGCAACGGAGCGTCGGAACTTCGACTCGATAAGTCGGAGAGTTGCCAACTCTCTCGATGATCGTCGCAGGCAACCAATTTGCCTTATTGCCTTTCAAATTCCAAATGAAAACTGTCTCGCCATTTTGGAATTTGGTTGGTTTGGCGCCATATTTCTTGTCGTGAAAATTTCCAAAATTTTTCGAATTGACTGGTGGCATTTTCTTGTGCTTCGTTGGCACCGAATTGGTGATTTGCGAAGAATTTGGAAACATAAGTTCCTTTGGAATGATTTCCAATTCTTCGATCCAAGGCATTCCGAGCAAATCCTGGTGGATTTCGTTGCTCACATACGCAATCAGTTTCGCTGTTCTTCCATTGTACGAAACTTGGCATTTGAATTTGCCTTTGATCGCGAATGCCTTTTCGTTGCAGTTTTTGACTGCGATGGTGGTCTTGCCCAGCTTTGGCTTGCCAAGCTTTTGCCACGAATCCGTTGTGATCACCGTGATTTGAGCAGCGGTGTCGACATTCATCGGATGTTCCATTCCATTTATTTGGGTGACAATTCTCCACCAGTTGTTGCTGCTTTCTTCAATAGCCATACACGTTGGCTGAAGCGAAACGGTGTGAATGTGTATGTCATTCCCAGAATTTGTGGCCACGGCACGAACACGTCGGGTTTCTGTGCCGTTTTTGCATCTTTTTGCGATGTGGCCGATTCGTCCGCACTTTTCGCACGTCGAATTTTTGAACCAGCAGTCTTTTTGCCAATGATTTTTGCCTCCACATGAATAGCAGGGCTGATCAGGCAGGTCCACTTCCTTTTCAATTGCCGTTGAATTATTCGGCTGGAAATGTCCTTTCTGGCTTTGCTGTGGCTTCGTTTTGGACTTCTGCTTGTCCTGAATTTGCTGCGGTTTGGCTCGGATGGCACTGGTGCTGCAGGGATTTGAGCCGAGGGAGAGCGCGCTTTCCTTTAGGATTTGGTATTTGCGGCACTCTTCTCCTAGCTCTTGCAGTGAGGTTGACCGTCCGCTCGTTCGACTGTCTTCCAGGCGCTGAAGGCATTTTTGCCTCAGATGGGTAAATTCGTCTCGCAATGCAATGATGAGAATCATGCATTTGAGCTCCTCTTTGCTCAGCGAAAGATCTGCGTTTTCGCAGGACGAGTTGATTTGTGCAATCAAACTTGGAACGTCCTGTTGCGCTTCTTGACGAATTTGGAAGCAATCAAAACGACGGAGAAACAATGATCGGGTTTCTCCGAACAAATGTTTCAATTTTGCGGTCGTCTCGTCCCAGTTGAAGTCGTTTTGCGACTTTGGTGCGATGCTGTCGATGTACCTTTTGTACTCCGCTTCGCCCAATTTGCCAATCAATAGCTGCACTTTGGACTGGTCGCTGAGTGCGTGTCCGTCCTGGGCGATGATCTGCCCATAGCGCTTGAGCCAAACGTCGAATGTATGCCCTAACTCAGGGTCATACACAAATGTTGAAAGGCGAGCATCGATTGATGCTGCCAATGCAGCTGAACTGTTGCTTTGTTTGACGAGCCAACCCGGCTTTTGTCGAATTTTTGCTGAGCCGACCCGGCTTTTGACGAATTTTGATGAGCCGACCCGGCTTTAGACGAATTCGGAGAGCCGACCCGGCTTTTGATGTCTAGCAGTTTCTTTGACTGCTTTTAGAATGTGCCGACTCGGCTTCAAAACAATTCACAGCCAATTCCGGCTTTTCGGCGAATTTGTTGTGCCGTCTCGGCTTTTTGCTTTGTCCTTAATAATTAGCTTTTTCTCTCACCCGAAGATGTAGAGAGCGTCCTTTGCTGACTGCGCCAAATTGTTGTGTATTTACTACAACAATAAAATGTTTGGTCGAAGACCAAAACCAAATGTTGTCAAACAAACAAATAAATAATTTATTTAACAAATAAATACGGAGGACAGCAGAGAATAATAAATTAAATAATGAAAATGGTGGAATGAATGGGAGAATGCCAGAATGCCCGGAGTGGGGGAAAGGGAGACATATTTATGGGGCTGGTCAAGGGGGCAGAGGGAGAGACAATGGGAGAGGGAAAGAAGGGAAAAATATAATCGATAATTGGTGCTCCATTATCCAACAAATTTAAAAGAAATAATACTAAAAATTAAATTATATTTACTCAATATATAATTAAAATTTTAGTAAAAAGTGCGAACATAAAAAGGAATGCTTAAAAAAGAAATAAGGAGTCTTGGCGAGTGCGAGTTTTTTTTTTTATAATCAAAAAATTATGCTCAAAACATTCATAGAACCGACAAAGCCAGAGGTTGATCTGATAGAGGGGTGGCTAGCGGAAGTATTCTAGAGTTTTTCATATTTTTAATTTTTGAAAATTTTCAAGAATTTTTGAGTTTGGATTCGTAAAAATTAAAATAATGAAATTCTTTTTTTTACATATTTTAAAAAAATAACGAAAAACGCGGCAACTACAACTATAGAGAATACATTATCGGCAACTTAGAATAATTTATTTAAGAAGTTTTAAATTTGTTGAAATAATAAACCAATAAAAATTTTTTTTGTGGATAGTTATTAAAACAATAATTCAAAATCTTAAATATAATTTTTAGACATCAAATTATTTAAAATCTACAAAATTTTCACTTACTTTTTTTTTTTTGAAAAGGAGCAAATATCTATTATACTGATAACTAAAAAGAAAATATTCATGATTATAATAATTATATTTATTGTCCCTTTTCACTATTAATTTTATTTTTATTTTTAAATTATAGTTATTTTTCCATTTCTATATTCATTTGTATATTTATGTTTTATAATTATATTTATTGGTTTTATTTTATGCTTTATTTTTCCATATACAATATTATTTTACTTTTAATTTTTCTCGCAATTCGGTTTTCTTTTGCATGAATCGAATAATGTTCTTGTAAATAGAGAATTATAATATCAAGTCAAACAGATAAAATTAGACTTTTCAAGTCACATATAATACATATAATTATTTTAATTGATGATCATTTCTCCTTATTATTATTTTTATTTATTTTACAAGTAATAAAAATTGTATTCTAAAGCAATAGATATAGATAATGTGTAAAGAAACATTTCACACTTATCAGTTTCTTTGATCAACAAAAGAATCCTAACTTTTAGCATTTGTTCATAATATTATTATTATTTATCATTTTCAAAAAATTATATATTTAATTTTTTAGAATTAGAATTCATTTTTGATATTTAGATTAAATAAATAAATTATGGATTTTTCATTGACATAATTTAAACTAAAAGAATTAACTCACAAAAATATGAGTAATTTACATAATTACATATTTAAAAACATTAAAAAGAGATTATTATTGAAACATTATTTTTAATTTTGGCAACTAAGAAGAATTCAAGTATGATCAAAACTTTTGCTTTTTTATTAATCATTAGAATGATATAGTAGTTAAAAATGAAATTGTATTATTTTTTAAATATTGTCTTTCAATAATGTTCAATAAAATATTTCATATAAAAGTTCAAAAGTATGGAAACAGTAAAAGGGAACTGTTTAAAAATATAAACAAATTCTGGAAACAGTCGAACGGAAACGGTTTAAAATATTAAACAAATTCTGGAAAAGACAACGGATACTTTAAAAATTAAAAATATTAACCGAATCCTGGAAATTCAAACGGAATCGGTTTAATATATTAACCAAAATTCTGGAAACAGTCAAAAAGAAACGTTTTAAAAATATTAACCAAAAAAGTCAAACGGAAAAAGTTTAAAAATATTAACGAAAATTCTTGAAACAGTCAAACGGAAACGGTTTAAAAATATTAACAAAAATTCTGGAAAAAGTTAAACGGAAACGGTTTAAAAAATTAACAAAACTGGAAACCGAAATGGAAACGGTTGAAAAATATTAATCAATTTCTGGAAACAGTTAAATGGAAACGGTTTAAAATATTAAAAAATTCTGGAACTTCAAAAGGAAACGGTTTAATATATTAACCAAAATTCTGGAAACAGAAACGGTTCGGAAACCGTTTAAAAATATTAATCAAATTCTGATACAGTTAAATGTAAACGGTTTGAAAAGATTAACAAAATTCTGGAAAAGTTAAATGAAAACAGTTTAAACATGAATAAAATTCTGGAAACTTAAAAGGAAACGGTTTAATATATTAACAAAATTCTGGAAACTCAAAAGGAAACGGTTTAATATATAAACCAAAATTCTGGAAACACTCAAACGGAAACTGTTTAATATATTAAAGAAAATTATGGAAACAGTCAAAAAGAAACGTTTTAAAAATATTAACCAAATTCTGGAAACAGTCAAACGGAAATGGTTTAAAAATATTAACAGAATTCTGGAAACTCAAACGGAAATCGTTTAATATAATAATCAAAATTCTGGAAACTCAACCGGAAATCGTTTAATATATTAACCAAAATTCTGGAAACAGAAATGGAAACGGTTTAATATATTAACAATATTCTGGAAACAGTTATACGGAATCGGTTTAAAAAATTAAGAAATTTCTGGAAAAAGATAAATGGAAACGGTTTTAAAAAATTCCATTTTTTTCATCATTTTGTAATATACTTTTAAATTTATGTTTTACACATACATAATTTAATTTATTATTGAAGTTCAGTATACTTAAAGTTTTATCATGATCCCAGAATATGGTTTAGTTTTTCTAAATTGAAAAAGTTCAATAAAATAATTTTTATTTTGTTTTATTTTTTAATTTAAATAATTATTTTAAATATGAGTATTCCTTTTCTTGGTTTATATATTAAATTAAATATATATTTTAAATTTCTTGGTTTCTAAGCACTGCGAAGATTTTCATGTCATATAATGATTAAAAATGCATATTACTAATTAAAAGTATTAATTCTTTCATATTATTGTTCAATCTAATAAATGTTTGAGTTCATAAGCGATAACGTTTTTTCTAATCATAATTTTTCATTTTATAAATTTCTTTTAAAATTTTGGTTCATAAATTGAATTTTTTTTAAAAAAATCATACATTTATGTTTGTGATTTCTTTGAAGGTTTTAATTGTTAATTTTCGTATTATATTTATATATAAAAATTTTTAACCAAATATTTAATTGAATTTCAAATTTCAAATTTACACATTTCTGTATTCTATCAAATTCTTGCAGTAACGCATTAAAAATTTATGAATTTATTATCGGTCTTTTTTTATTACTTTAGAATTAATAAATGTGCAAAAACAACATTTGTTTTCTATTCGTAGTATACGTAGTGTTTTTACCATGTTATAAAAATGTAAATAGGTATAATTATTTCAAATTATTCACGTTCGATTTCATCTAAATATTGCTTATTATTTGAGTCTTTGTTATTTTTTACTTTTAAATAAGAAATTTTTGTCATCTTCATCAACAATTTGTATGATTATGATCACTTATCATTTTTTATATTCGAAGAATCTTGAAGGTTTTCTGCTTTCCGCTTTAAGCGACAAGAAAATATTCTTTAGTTTAAGGTTACAAAATAAATATTCAGTATGTGAGCGGATATTTATTCTTTTTATAAATATTTAAAATAATTAATTAAAACACCGAACAAATTGCTTTAACAAATTGTAAATAAGTTTAAATTTACATTATAATAAAAATGATAAATAAAATTTTTCTTTTCAATTTATTTGACATTTATTTTAATTCGTTTCTACATAGTAGATGATTTTTTATGCTTCATTCATTTTTATGCTAAAAATTATTCACAAATTTATTGACTAATTTAGGGAAGGAATTTTAACTTCCTGTATTTGTTTTGAGTTCTTGACGATTATTGAAAAAATTTATATTTAAAAATATCTAAAAAACTATAACAATTAAAATTGACAATATTAAATATAATTGCAATACATTATTTTGTTCTTCTTATTTTTATGTATTTAATATAATTTTATTGCCAACAATATTTTTATTCATTGTACAAGCGTTTTTAATTATCTATTTTTTATTAATTCAACTTTTAATTGAATTAAATTAGTTTTTATTTTTATTCTAAGTCTAACTAACAAAGGAAGGTCCCCAGGTGTCCGTGGGATTTCCGAATGAAACTTGGTGGGTGCATAGAGCACCAATGGGTTCTTAAGAAAAATGGTTTCAATTTCTGCCAAATAAGTACGAGTGCCGAGTTATGACGTGCCAAACTTTTTTTATCCCAATAAATTGAATAATCTATTGCACTGTTTTGTGCTGTTCAGTGGTACAGAGGTTGTGCTCTCGCCTTTCTTTTTTCCCCCCACAAGTTCGAATCCCTCTTAAGTAAATTAATTTTTTTTAATTTTGCCCTTGAATACCCTTTTATAAATGTAATTATTTTCATTTATTCTATAACATTTTATTTTTTATATATTTTTTGAACGAAAATGCATGTAAATCCTTTAAATGTCATTCAACTGCTTCAAAAAAAATTCTCAAAATACAAAGAACAAACACCAATTAATGCATTTGAATCGGATATTGCAAAAACTTTGCCGAAGAAATTGAAAGGTGCAATAAAAACGATGAGGAAATGGAGATCTCCCATGATCTGGTGATTGACGAAAATGCCAATTATGTCAGAATTGAAGGCCAAAATGATGACTTTTCCGATTTTGATGAAAATACAGATGAAGAAACCGATGAAGTCGGGAGTCCTTTCGGTTCAGGTGGTATAATATGCTTTCCAAAATATTTTAAAATCTAGAAAAATCGAGTGGGTCGAGTTTCTTTCCATCCCCCGAAAAAAAACACCACGGAAAGACACAATTTCATACTCTGACAAGAAAAAGGCATTGCAATTTTATCGCTCACCAGGAAAGGGATGCCGTTCTTTAAATTGTATGAAATCCAATTTTCGTTTTATCAAGTCAGAATCGGATCTTAAAATGATACGAAGGTGAAATAGAAAATAAATCTTTTTAAAATATATTTTAAGGTTTGAAATTAATTTAAAAAGCAGAGAAGAGGCTTTGAAACAAATTGATTTGTTTGTAATCGATCGCTTCAAGGAAAAATTCCAGAACAATTTGAGCATATCAGATCTAATTTTACGAAAATGGGCGATTCACGCGAACAATTCACTTGGGGAAAACAAAATAACGGAATTTAAAGCTTCGAAAAATTGGTTGGCCAAATTCAAAAAACGCCATCGGATTGTTTCCCGAAAGGTCAACCCTATCCTCCGGAATTAATAATTTACTTTTTTAGATCACAAAGTTCATTTCAAAAAGTCATTTTATTAATCTTGAAAAGGTCAAAAAAGAGGCGGAAGAATTTGTAGAGTGTGTTAAGAATTTTGTCAAAGATGAACAAATCTCATCCCGTGATCTTTTGAATGCCGATCAAAGCGGCTTCGAGTTAGAACTTCATGCTAAAAGATCGTTGGCACCAGTCGGGACCAAGTTAATCGAATGCGTTGTGCAATCTGTTTCCAGCACAACGCATAGCTATACAGTAATGCCAATGATAACTGCAAGTGGCTCGCTTTTATCCCCGTTATTTATTGTGTTAGCCGAGCCGAAAGGGAAATTTCCTCAAAAAGGAATATTTGAGGTTTTGAGAAATTGAAAAAAATATTACATTTAATTTAAGGCCAAAAATATATATGCGGTCCCAAATACTAGTCATATAATGACAAAAAAGTTAATGATTGAATGGCTCACTCATGTTTTATGTCCGTCTTTGCGTGATGATCAAAAAACATTGTTATTGGTTGACAGTTGGACAGGGTGGAATGATTTTAAACCACCAGAGAGTGTCCAACTTGACGTTAAACAAATTCCGAAACACGCAACTGGAATTTGCCAACCTTTGGATGTTTATGTGTTTCGGTAAAATAATAATAATTTTCAAAAATCGTGCAAAATTTATAGAATGTGGAAAGAATTCACGAGAAAAATTACCCAATTTGTGCTAGTTTATGACATTAACATCAATCTCCACCACAGGGACAATATTCTAAAATTGCAATCTTTAATACATAATCAATTCCAAGCAGAAAGGTTTAACAATTGGTTACGCTTTTCGTGGAGAAAAGCCGGTTACTTTGATCACGACTACCAATCAGAGTTTTGTCATCCGGTCAAATTTTGTTTTGAAGTGCCAAAAGATAAAGATTTTTGCCAAAAAATAAATTGTGAAAATACTATTTTACTTCGTTGCGGTTATTGTGAGATTTTCTTATGTTTTGCTCATTTTTTTCATGATTATCACATGTGCGAAAATGCATAAATTTTAATTTTAATTATTAAATTAAAAATAAATGAAAATAATTACATTTATAAAAGGGTATTCAAGGGCAAAATTAAAAAAAAATTAATTTACTTAAGAGGGATTCGAACTTATGGGGGGAAAAAAGAAAGGCGAATGCACAACCTCTGCACCACTGAACAGCACAAAATAGTGCAATAGATTATTCAATTTATTGGGATAAAAAAAGTTTGGCACGTCATAACTCGGCACTCGTACTTATTTGGCAGAAATTGAAACCATTTTTCTTAAGAACCCATTGGTGCTCTATGCACCCACCAAGTTTCATTCGGAAATCCCACGGACACCTGGGGACCTTCCTTTGTAAGCATTTTTCAGCCTTATTTTGCTTTAATAAATCTTTTTATGGAATATCAATGCTTTATTAATTTCAACACATTTTCTGATTAAGTTATTAATTTTTAAAGCATTATTCGAGTTTTATTATTTTTTGAATAATTCTAATCAAAAAAATTAATAAAATTGAAATCCCAGCGATGATTGGAATAAATTATTTATTATTATTTCAAATAATGAGTGAAGTTTTTAAAAGTTTTTTACATTGATGAATAAATGGTAAAAGTATGCAAGGTTGCTTGAGTAGGAATTCGCAATTACACTCCACGGTTTTTTATTTATTGGAAAGATTTCAGTATCTTTAGGTTAAAATTTGTAAAATTTTACTACATTCTTAATCTTTATGTAAAATTAATAAGCAATATTTTATAGCATCTTTGCTTTTAATAATACCTTAATTATTAAACAAATTAGTTTAATAAAAAAGTAAAATTATGTGTTTGATCATGACTGGAATTATTGTTACTTTGTTTTTTCATTTTTTTATTTAAAAGATTTCGAAACCTTTTTGTTATTTATTTTTTATTTTTTTAATAATAAAAGTAAAGATTTTATTATATTTCATATTCGGAAGATTGTTGATTTAAAAATTCTTTTGGAAATATTTTTAGGTAAGAAATCTTTAATTAATATTAGATTTAAATAGCAAAAAGCAAATGAAAAGTTTACTGAATTTTTTTTATAAGACTTAAGAACAATTAATTTGCGAAAGGCTGATCAAAAGTTAAATTTTAAATTTTATCTTGAATAGATTACCGTAATCTTTAATAAAGTTATAATAATTTTAAATACAATTATGTTGCCTCTGTTTACTTTATAATTAAATCTTCATTTATTTCTTTTTATAACTAATAATTTATAAACAGTAAAAAATTTAATAGTTAAAAAATACTAACATTTGGCTAACATTCTTTATGTGTGAATTATTTTTTAAATAATAGTTTCATAAACTTCATTAATTCACGTGCGTGGATTGGATACGTGACTAAAACTTGTTGAATTCTTTGTTCATTTTTAAAATTATTTTTCTACTATTAAATTTTTAATAAGCATATTCTAAATGATAATATTTATACATGTTTTTAATGCGCGTTAATACATTTATTATATTAGGATTAATTTGAATATTTACATCTAAGTTTTAAGTTTATTGCATTTTTACCTCCTTTTGTATTAAAATATATTCTTTGCAACGCTTTTATGTT
Source organism: Heterodera schachtii (assembly GCA_023374025.1). Lineage (NCBI taxonomy): Eukaryota > Metazoa > Nematoda > Chromadorea > Rhabditida > Heteroderidae > Heterodera > Heterodera schachtii. The sequence goes on from SIJG01000124.1 coordinate 53,566, forward strand.
TTAATAGCAATCTTCTTACAATAGTTCAAGAAAGACAAAAATACGCAAAAAATGATAAATTTCTTTAATCACGATTATATTTATGTTTTGTTGAACAAAAAAAATTAATGAATGATACGAAATCTTTGCTCGTTTTAAATTTCATCTTTACCATAATATTTTTCCGTATTTTTGTATATAATGTAAAGTATATTATATCATTGCAAACCCATTCACTGAGATTAATCTTTAGATTTGCATTTGTATTTTTATTTTTGATTAATTAATTGATTTAGCTTTTTTATTAGCAGTTTCTAACACAAGAACTGTCTTAATACAATTATTAAATTATAATAATAATGACTAGCTCAATAGTCTTACGCTTTTTTATTTTTAAATTGTATTTAAATTGTGATTTTTATTTAAAAAAAAACTCGAGCGAGTAATTTTTCTCGAATATTGTAATTTTTTAGTTAAATTATTAATTTTTATAAGTATTATTTTACTAAATGAAGGTAATCAAATTAACATTAATAGTTTTAAGCAACATATTTTAGATTTTTATTCAATTATACAAAGATTCTTTATTTCTAAGCTTTTTTATTTTTTTTATTTTCTTGTTGACTTCTCATTTTACGTAACCATTAAAAAGTTTATATTGAATTGCTGTTAAAAAAAATTGCTTACAAATTTGTTTAAAGCTAAGAATGCTATAATGTTAACAAAATAAGATTTATTTATTTAACACTAAATTATTACTTGATATAATAATTTTCTATTTATTTAATTAGAAATAATGTTTTTTATCCTTCTTTTTTATTTTTAGTTTAGATTTTTAATGATTTTTAAATTATTATCAGCTTAATGTCATTATTTTTCTTGGGATGGCTTTTCTTTTTTAGTTTATGTTTTTAATTTTTTGAAAATAAAACCTATTGAAATTATTTACTTAAAGTATTTTAATTTTTCATTTTAATTTCATTAATGCTAATATTATTTTAGCTATAATTTTATTTCTCTTTCAGGCATTTTTTAATCACTAAATCCAATCAAAACGGTTATTCCTTATATTTATTGTTCAATTTTTACTTTTAATTTAATTTTTTTATCGATTAAAAAATTACTAATAATGTTATTTTATAAATTCAAATGAAGACTTAATATTTAAAATGAAAATTTAATAATAAATTGTAGTATATAACTGTGACTTATAATATTTTCTGTAACATTTGAAGATTTATTGAATTTGGATATTTAACATTTTTTTATAAATTCGAAATTCGCCAAATTTTCTGAAAATATTCATTTTGATAGATTTAAAAATATGTAAATGTATCGATTGTAAGCATTCAAATATCATAACTTATACAATAAGTTGGGGAAATAATATTTTTTACCGATAATGAAGTTTTTTTAAATAATGAACATTTTGATGGATTTGAAATTAGCTTTTCTTTTGTTAATTGTAAAGTCTGTCATCAAATTTGTGATTTAAAAGTTTATTTTTAAATTGATTACGTAAAATTTATTAAATTGTTAGGTTTACATTTCTTGTCTTGAGTACCTTTATAATTCTCGTTTTCGTACACAATCCTATTAATAAGAAATTTCCCTTTAAATTGGGGAATAAATTATTTTATGCGAATTCAATTATTATCTCAACTCAGGAAAATATTGGAAATTATCAATTTTGAAATACTTTTTTTATATTCATTATAATACACAAAATTTCACCATACAATATTTGGGTTGCAATTTTTATAGAGTTTTAGTAATTATTAAAAATATAAAAAAAATTTTTTTTAGCATTTTAAACATAATTGGCATCATGTATGTAATTTTATAATTGTCTTTCAAACATTAAAAATAGCACTTTTTGTAATCTGCTTTATCGTGCGTTAGGGTTAAGACATCATAGGTTTTTAAATCTTTTAATTAAATCTTTGATAACCGATTCATTTGATAAATTAAAAGGCAATTTTTAATCTTAATTTATACATTCTTTAATTCGATAGATCTATAATAATTAGATTTAACATTACATAAACAATCGCCGTTTTTTACTTTCATTAATTATCCGCCATTCTCCCGAACGACGACGTCGACTCAGAAAATGCATTTGAACTAAGTTTCGCTGTCGCTATATTTATTATCAGAGTTTTGGAATCATTGTAAATAAGAATAACTAAAAATTTTTTTAATTATTTTTAATATTTACAATTTTATTTTACTTACTATCTTTTCGTTATATGAAAGATGTCTCTTGGCATTCATTTTCTAACAAACTAAAATTGTGTCAACATTCTTGGATTTGTCTCAATAATCAGGCAACTTTGCTTTTATGCTAATTGGTATATCTTTTCAATTTTTATTTTTTCATTTTAAATCAATTTATAAAATGTATTAGTTATTTTATAAATTTTATTTTTGTTAAACTATTTTATAAAATCTTCATTGTATGGTCGTATAAATGGTAATTAATATTTTGTGTAAGTCTTATTCTCACATTTACGGGAATTTTTTCAACATTTCAATTGTTTTTTATTAAGAATGGTTTTACTATTTATAAAAATTTAAAATCGCTTTCAAATATTACTTATTCCAATTTTAAATTAAATCTTTATAAAAAAGCTAAAAATTCTCATAACTAAAATAAGGCATAAATTAAATGCAAGATCTGAATTTCATGTCCAATACCGAGATCATCTAAGACAATGATGGATATGCACAAAGTTAAACTCGAAAATATAATTACAATTAATGAAAATTAATAATTCTTACAAAGCAAAATTTGAAGAATTTATATTATAGTTGGAAAAATTTTCACATAACTATGTTATTTTTTATCATTTCAACAGTAAGAGAGTAATTAAAATAATTTCAAGTAATATTAATTTGTATATAAAGGGAAAAAAATAAATATTTTAAATAAAAGAAAAAAAATAAATAATTTATATAAAAGGAAAAAAGATAAATAATTTATATTCATGATCTAAAACATACGTCAAAATTAAGGAAAACATGTTCAAAATAAGTACAATTATTGCATTATCATGAAATTATTATATTAACGAAAAGAACCACAGACAGACAGGATCAATAGAAAACCGGATCACCAAGTATTATAAATTTTATTGTTATAATTTACATGATTTTTATTTTTCACATTAATTAATCAAAAAAACAATAATTGATGATAAAAATAAAAATATCTTAAATAAAAATCATTTTATACACAAATAAACCCTCAAACTATCAATCAGTTAAAATGATATAGTTATATTTTCCTATAAAAAATTAAGTAAATTTGTAAAAAATGAAAAATAAAATCAAAGAAAGTTATTTCATTATTTTTCTATAAATAAGTATAAAAATATTTAAACGGCGTTGTAATAAAAATCAATAGGAAAGAAATAAAAAAGAAAAACGAAGAAATTATTTAATGATGTTCGAATAAAATGCTTTCCATATTTTACGTGAGTAAAAAGATTAAAGTGTTTTAATAAGAAAAAAATAATAATTTATTTAATACAAATATGAGTATACACTGGTGGAAAAAAGTCTTTTACCAAACCCCCAAAATTTGTTCAGTAGTGATTTTTGAAATAGTATGGAGTCCGATATATACAATTGTAAGACCTTTTTTGTAGCAATACCTTTGCTCTATTGGTATGCAAAATTTTATTAAATTTTGTTCACAACAATTGCAATATTGTGACCGGAACAGGAACTGATCACTTTTCGGAGGGAAAAAAGTCTTTTACCAAACTTGAAAAACTATTTCAAAATGCTAATAAAAATCTGAAATAATTCATGCAGGCTTATCTTTTGGTGCTGAACAAAAAAGTCTTTTACATCAACTTGATCAGACCACTCCTTCATAGTGATCGGGACACCCTAAAACACACTGAAAAGTGGGAAAATTTTCAAAAAAAAATTCCTAGGGGGTTGGGAAAATGTTTTAGGAAATTTTGAATATGCTCATTGGATAGAGCATATATTTGGCTATCAAATTGCTTTTGGAATAGTGGGGCTATGACCTGTATTTAAAAAGTTATACTTGGTTGAAAAACTGATCTTCTTAAAAATGATTAATTTTTGGTCATTTTTCCTTGAAATACGGTAGAAAATAATGATTTTTTATAATCATCAAAATTCAACCAAGTATAACTTTTTATGCACAAAGCATAGCCCAACCATTCAAAGGGCAATTCGGAAGAGAATTTTCTCCTCTTTCTGATAGGCCTATTCAAAATTTCCAGAAAATTTTTTCCAACCCCCTATGAATTTTTTCGAAAATTTTCCAGATTTTCATTGTGTTTTAGGGTGTCCCGATCACTATGAAGGAGTGGTCTGATCAAGTTGGTGTAAAAGACTTTTTTGTTCAGCACCAAAAGATAAGCCTGCATGAATTATTTCAGATTTTTATTAGCATTTTGAAATAGTTTTTCAAGTTTGGTAAAAGACTTTTTCCGTCCCAAAAATGATCAGTTACTGTTCCGGTCCCAATATTTCAAAAGTTTGTGAACAAAATTTGATAAAATTTTGCATACCAATAGAGCACAGGTATTGCTACAAAAAAATCTTTCAACTGTGTATATTGGACAACTCATTAATTACAAAAATAGCCACTGAACAAATTTCGGGGGTTTGGTAAAAGACTTTTTTCCACCAGTGTATAAAAATCAAATCGTTTTTCTTCTGCGGTTCAAAAGATAGAATTTTGTTCGTACTTTAACTATATTCGACTTGACTCCGCTTAATTGTAGCATAAAATCTTTATGAGTATTACCGCGGCAATCGCAAAAAATGTCCCTATACTTAGTTATTATTTCGAAATTTTTTTTATTATTCTTGTGAAATGCAATGTTTTTTAGTCTTGAGTATGCTACAATATTTATTTTAATTTCCTTAATTTGAAAAAGGGCAAGTTTTATTCTTTTTAATTTAATTTTTGTATCATTCTGTCTAAATATTTTCGTTCGAATCATGTTTATGAATATTTTTTATGCTTCAGGACCATTATTGGATAAATCGAGTATTAGCATTATTAGATAACGATATCATTTTTAACCTTTTTTATATCATGTAGGCGTATGACGCAAAAATTAAATTTCGTGAATTCATTTTCGAATATTTTTGAATTATTCATTTTTCATAAAATAGCTAAAAGATATTTACATAAAACATGGAAAAGTAAAATTATTTCAATGTATTAAAACTTTATAAAATATTAAATTATAGATGCTTAATCCGAGCTTTTCTGTTTTGTACGAATTTTATTCAATTCTTATATATTTTTTTTGTCACGAGTACATATTATTTCTTTTTTATTTGGATTAAATTATTGGTTATATTAATTGGGTCCTTATTCTTTTTTGTTTTAAGGAATCTATTTAATGAGAGCTATTTTTTTATAATTGAAAATTTAATTTGATTCCTTCAAGAAGATGAATTACTTTCGGTTTTTATAATAAATTTTGCATTGTATTTTAAAATATAAATTCGTTTATTATAATTTCAATTTTGTTTTATAAGCTTGTTTAGATATTTTTTTTCAAAATGTATATTATATTATCATAAGAAATTTTATAAATTTTCGTCAAATATTCATTGTTTAATGTGTTGTGAATGTTTGGTATGTTATTTGATTGGTATGGGATGGTATTTATAAATATATTCTATATATTATAAACCAATTTAAGTCCTTAATACAAAATTTGCAGTTGCTTATTTGACTTTTTAAAGTTCAAGTGCATTGACGCATTTTCCAAACATTGTTGTAGATTCCGGATGAAAAGCATTAATGATTTAGCTAAAAGTTGAAATGATTAGTTAAAATAAACTACACGCAATAATGAATTTGACATCTTATAAGAGAGACTGAAATAAAAAATAAGGTATCGAAATGACGAAGTTTAGAACTAAATGCTCATTTAAATTAATAAATTAATTTTGATTCATTTAAATTTTAAAACTTTTAAATAAATGCTTAAAGCTGTTTTTTATGAGCGAAAAGCACAGCGGATTGTATAGAACATTTTAAAATATTAATAGGCTCAGATTACTTACTTCCGATAAGATGAAATTGTTTAAAGTAGTAATTGAAAATAATGTACAAATATTATATTATATTATTCAAATCATAATAAAACAAATTTTCAATGATATTCATATCTAAAGTTATTTAAGAATTGACTTCTATTATTTATTCAGATTGTAAATTAATATTTAAAGCATGTAATTTCGTTTATGCACTAGCTAAAAATTGATTTATTATTCACGTAAAAATCTACTAAAAATCCAACGATTCAAATGAAATAAATGACAATATCATAAAATAATGAATTGGACTTTAATAAAAATAAATTAACTAAATGTAGAAAAGGAATTTTAATTAATATCCAAAATTAATTAAAGAACTAAAGAATAAAAATTACATTTAACTTTAACATAATACCGTTAAACACTTAATGAAATCGAGCGCTCTGCACGAGGTGAATTACTTTTTATTTAATTTGCCATCTACAAATAAATAAATAACAATATACAAATTTAGATTAAACAATATTATGATTAAAAAAGAACTATTGAATAAATATTTTTATGTTGGGCGAAGAATTCTGAAATTATCATAAAATTAAAGCTAAATAAAGCCTACAAGAAAAATATAAAGTTTTTATTAAAATATTATTGAAAAATAAAATTAGAACTTTCTTATGAAAATGGAATAAAAATGCTATATAAATAATAAAATTTTAAATTAAGTAGAATGATATATTTGAAAATTTTTTATAAATGCAATTTTTTATAAATACTCTCCGCTTCAGTAGTTATTGCTTTGATAAATTAATATAATAACAAATAAATAATTTAAAAAAGAATCATTGAATATTAATTAATTATAATTAAATCAAAAACAAAATAAATTAAATCTGAGACCTATAACATAAAAAAGCAAATAATAAGTTTAAAAAAAAATTTAGTGCAACTATACATGCATCACACCAAAAAAGATTTCAAAGCACATGAGAATATACATAACTAAGGAATTTTAAAATAACAATATACAAATTTATATCATAATTTAAAAAAATTTATTTGAATATTTTAGTGATTTTTGGTTAAAATCGATTAAAATTTATTTAATGATTTTCATAGCAATTTAATGAAATTCTTTGTATTAAACTATCTAAATAATTATTACAATAATAATTAACTTAATAATTATTTAATTCTATTATAAATTACTTATTTTAAACTATATTAAGGAATAAGAACATAAAAGTAATTAATGTAATTTAATTTTCTTAAATATGGTCTTCCTGAGAATATTAAATTTTTACAAATTTAATTAAGCAAAAATCAGTAATAAATTAAATCTATTATTCACGAACCTTATCGATAAAAAAAATCAAAATAAATTTCAATGCAAAAAAAAAAAGAATTTTTATTCATATATACTTATTAAATTTCATTCAAATCTTAGATCACTTAAATCTTCAAGCAAAAATTTTTAATGTAAAGTAAATATGGTAATATTTTCAATTAAACGACTAAAGCAATCCTTTAAAAAGACGCTAAACTTTCAGATAAAAAATATTTAATAACAAAAAATGAACACAATAAAAAACACATTTATTAAATGAAAAAGCATACGTTTAGTAAACGAAAGTTCGATTGGAACAAGAATTAAAAAAACAAAAACCAATTTAATTTTGATGTAAAAATTAAAATAAATTTATTTAATTTTAATTTTAATTAAACACTTAATACATGCAAATTTTGGGGATGTTTAAAAAACCATATACTTCATTTAAAAACAACCAAACAAAGTATTTTTCATTTGTAACAATTTGTAAATAATTCGTTTTAAATACGCCTATAAAAATGGTCAAAATAATGTCGGCTATTTTCTATACGTACAAATTTCTAAGAGCAATTGAATGGTACAAAGATGTTAAATTTAGTTAAATTTAAGTACTAAAAAATATTTAAGTTAATTAAAAAATAAATGTATATTATGAATAAATAAATTTTTATTCCAATTTACTGTAGCCTTTTTATGAACATGCCTGGAAGCAAAAAGGAATAGATTGGAAGCGCGCGATAGCTCTGATAATAACACCTAACTGAAATAAACAAAAATAATAATACACAAAAAAAAATTTAATCATAAAAAAATATTACTATAATAATAAAAATTCAATAAAATATTCTTAAACTATCTAAAAAATTAGCATACATTTAAAAATTAATAGATAAATAAAAAAGTATTTTATTTTAATGAATGTAAACAATTGATATAAATTGATTCGAAAAGATATTGATGTTGAAAAAAGCAATATTAACACAAAAGCAAAAAGCTAGTTTAATGAGTTGTAAAATTCAAATACAATAAAAAACTAAAAATGAATTCGATAGAATCAAGAACATGAGAAACGTCAAGATAGGAAAAAACCAATCGATTCAAATCTGCTCAATATTTGTAAAATTATTAAGAATATTATTAAACATTGCACATTAAAACGAAATGGCAAAGTTTAATTTGTAAAACAAAACCTATAAAAAAGCATTAATGTTGGCAATGGGTATAGCTAAAAAACCTATGAAATTAATATAAAAAACCAATATTTTCAAAAACATAATTAATTGCTCTAAATTAATGAGAAGGAATGAAATTCTATAAAATAATAATCATTTAATATCAAATACTTTCTTAATGAATGAATCAAAATTCATACGAGACTTTTCAAAAGGACAAAGAATTAAAATAAAATTGCTAATGAATCGATGATTTTATTGAATCAAGTTATTTCCAATTAACATAATAAAATGCTACTTACTTAAACTTTGTGTTTTAACTATTTACAACTTTTCTTTCGTAAAAACCAAACCACAAGTTTAAAAAAAATGTAAAAAAAAAATAAATATTCTATTCCAAAGGTAATTATAATTTAGGGAGAATTTGCTGATTTTTTCAAAAATATAAATAAAGCGAGTCCAATGATACAAAACCAAGTTCCGAATATCACCAACAATTTAAAATTTCATTTTGATTTTTATATTAATTTTACAAAAAATAATTAATTTTTTAAATTTATTTTTATTCGTCACTTTAATATAAAAAGCTAAAAATTAAAGGATTAAAATTATAGAGAGAAAGAATAAGTAATTTTACAATATTTTCACAATGCCTTGCCACGGGAACCGAAAAAAAAAATAAAATGAAAAATCCTGAAATTTATCCAAATTTTTTAATCCAAATTATTTTGTAAGCAATATAAAAATAATTGAAAAAACAAATCATACACTTCGATAAATAAATAATTAATTGCTCCAATTCTGACAAAGATTTCTAAACTTATAAGCCAATGGCTTTTGCAAGAATACATCATTATTAAATAAATTTAAATTCATAAAAAGAATTAAAAACAATTATTGAATCAGTTTACGTGATATTAAATAAATCAACTATTAGAAATTAAACAAGACCAAAGGTATAAAAATTATAAAATCTTAGACTATTATAATTATGGTTGTTTCTGTCAGAAAAATGATTGTCGTTTCATCATATCGAGATCAGATGCACGATTGTAAAATAATAAAAATTAAGCAAAGAGCGCTAAAATTAAAATATGATTGCTAAATATTGAAAATTATTTTTTAATTCTGTTTTTTTCTTATCAATAAATATTTATATAAATTTTTAAATTTTGATAAAAAAAGTTATTTGATTAAAAAGCATAGATTTTAATCATTGTTATAATTTTTTGTTTAATTATGCAAATACTGCTTCTTTTATTTTATCGCTTTCTAATAACTTTAATTGTTTTCGAAATTGGTTGGTTTTATATTTACATTTCTATTTTTTGCATATTTTAATTTATAATTTTGTAATTTAAATCTTGTTCAAATATCTTGATAGGCATTTTAGGTATTTCAAAAAACTTAGCATTTCTATTTGAAACCTCAATTTTTATTTATTTATTCTAATTTGTAACATAATTTTTATATAGCGAAGTAAGAATTCAATTTATTTTGTATTATCTTGTTGTATATAAAAAATCCTATTTTATAAATATATTTTAAATGAATTATTAATTAAGACATAATTTAATTGTAAATAATATTTTAGTTTTTAATTTAAAAAATAACTTTACCAAACATTATATATGTATAAATTGAGTCAATTGGTCCTGTGGTTCAAGCTGCACTTCTGGTCTCGACGATTTTTGTAATATTATTAAAAAATTAACATATATGATAATTAATAACAATTAACAAGTTTGGTTTTGTATTAGTGCTAACTCCTCTCAAATAAAACAAAAAACAAGGAACAAAATGATAGCTAATATGGCAATTAAATAAATTTATTATAATAGCAATTTAATAAAATTTGATATAAACAATAATCATTAGAGAAAATAAAAAAGTGAAAGTATTTATATACTTTTATTAAAAACACATCTTAAAAAGAAGAATCAATAATATTTCTTTACGGCTGAGAAACAAAAAGAAAAATTTGCCACCGAAAGCTTAAGAAACACACATCGTGCTATTATTATAATTTAAAATAAATATTAATAAATTCATCAAAAATAAAAAATTACCAAACAAATAAAATTTCATTTTTAAATTCTTTTTATTATTAATATTTAATTAATGTTTGAAGTTGAAACTTTGTAGGTGGGTAGACCACCCCTGGGTTGTATTGCAAAATTTTTTTTCTAGCTGCGGAATAAGCATTTGTGCCGAGATATGGTGTGCCAAAGTATTTTAAGTAATAAATGAAAAGAAACAAAAATTTTGATATTTCTGTAGTGTCCAGTGGTGCAGTGTAGTGCTCTTGGTCATAATCGTAAGTTCGAATCACACATCATTTAATTTTTTTAAATTTCAATTTCAAAAACTTTGCTTACTATTGTAAAATTTTTTATTTTTTGTTAATTATTTTTTTAATTTTGACTTTAAAATTGCGTTTGCTATAAATGATGGACCAGGGATGGATTTCGTAGAGCTGAGCGGGACCGGGAATTTTGATAAAACCGGGACCGGGAGATACTGTAAAAATGCAAAATACATATTATTCAATATATACTGATAATTCTTTCTTGTCAATAAATAAGCCAGCAATATATTCAAAAATTTTAAATGGTATCATCGAGACCAATGAAAGAAATATACAAAATGAATTATAGAAATATGCAAAACAATCATCCCAATTTTCAATAAAATATTATGGCAGAATAAAGATTGAAAAATAAATTTAAATAATTTTCTAATTACTTTGTAATTAAAGTAACATTTAAATAAAATTCTTTATTTTAATAGAAAACTGTCATATTTTTTTTAATAATCATAGCCCCACAAATCATTACTTACGAAGCTCTCAAATCATGATTATTTATATCAAAATATCTTTATTAATATTTTATTCAAAAGTACTTGCAATGAAAAAACAAATAAACTTCCATTTTTTAAAAACTAGTATTAGATGTTACAATATATTATTTATACGAATAAAAAGTTTCTGAATTATAAAACAATTAAAAATTATATTAAGGCCATTACTTGACATATCAAATTAAATTTAATGTAAAAACATTTTTATCAGCATAATGATAATTGGAAATAAAAGATTTTATATATTTAAAAAAGCACAATCATGATTCGAAATATCTGCCATTATTATTGATAATGAGTTTGCCATTTATCAGGCAAGAGATAAATCTCATTAGAAAAGTCTTTATGGAGTTAGAGTTGATAACGTAAAAATGGTCATTTTCGAGGTAGTTATTTTTGATGGCTGATTTAAAGAAAACGAAAAGAGATACAGAGGCAGAGAAAACGGAATACTAAAATATAAATATTAATTCTTAATAATTGTATTATTGGAGGGTCGAGTCTGCAATTGGTCTCCAAAAACGGCATTTTTCAAGACCATCAACTAATAAAATGTTTTTAAAAGTGGTTTTGGAAATTCCGGATTTAATTAAACTAGGTAAATTGACCATGCTGAGTCCTAATATGGCCTAAAATTTGGTCTCTTGGTTCTCAACAAACCTGTACAGCTCCAACTTCATGCATGGGGTTGGAGCAGTACAAGCTCAGGGTTAAAAGATAAGTCAGATTTAAGGCCACATTCAGATTCTACTGGTGCTCGTTAAAATACGTGGAAAATATCAAAGAATACTGAATTGTAGAATGATTAATAATAAATAGAAATATTTTTTTAAATAAAAAAATAATTATTAATCAATCTATTATTTAAAAAAAAGAATAAAATATATAATTGAGCAATTTGTAAGGATCCAATAGGGCACTAAACCCATTTTATAACGAAAGTAAAAATAATAATTTATTGGAATAAGTAATATAATTAAATTTTACTTCCTTTTTAAATAACAACATGGTGAATTTTTATGCCTAAAATTAAGAAAATACAAAATTAGATTTTTAAATAATCATATAAAGAAATAGAAAAAAAACATGGAACCTAAATAAGGAAAAATGAAAAAATTAAACAATTAGCATAATTCTGACGAATAAAATAAAAAAGATTATTTCATACATTTTATGTTTTATGCAATTCTACTCTTTAATATTCTTAAATATGAACCTCCTTCTTATTTGTTGAATTAATTTGAGTTTTTATATAAAATCTTTGTAAGGTATTTTGTTTACCTGTTTTCGTGTGTTATGAAATTTTGTAGATTCACCTTGCGTAATTCATCCAAACATGCTTGGAGAACCCTTTTTACTACCAAACAATGCTCCATGGATACAAATTGGTTTATTTCATAATTATAAACTATTAATTTGATTAAAACTAATTAACAATTATCCCATAATTTGCCTTCTCTAAGTCTTGATCACCCCATTTATATTTATTTTTCATTCTTTACATCAATAGAGGTAATAGTAAAATTTTTTAAGGCTTTAGCGTTTAAATAAATTAATTTTAAATCTATATGCGGATACTATTTGCCTTATTTCAAATTAAAAAAAGAAAAATTTAAAATATTTTCATGTTAAACACACCGCTAAAAAATTCAATTTTTCGTCTAGATCTATTTTTAAAGAACAAAATAAATAATATATAATTATGATATTAAAACCAAACAAATATTGTGAATGATGAAAAACACAAATCGAATTTTCCCTTTATATCTTAAAGTTTGTGAATAAGATAACAACATTTTAAAGTTCAATTATTCAATCTTGAAGAGTTCAATTTACCGGTGTTTTTTAAGAAAATATATTTTTGATTTGATTCTTTTTATTGCTTTTTTTGCCTTTATTTGTTAAATTGTATCCATTATTAAAGATCGTTTTATCGTTTATTATAAGAATATTTATTTTATGGAAATACTTAATCAAAGTTTTTCCTGAATAAAACAATAAATTACAATTAATTTAAGCATTAAAAAAACGTTCTACATTTACGAAACAACGGAAATGTTAAAAACTTTCATGAGTTAATTAAGGTTCGAATAATTTTTTCGTAATTTAATGTTTTGTGAATTTTTTCAAACATTTTAATAATTCCTTAATTATTATTAAAGGAATTCAGTCTTATATTAAATAAAAAAATTATATGTTTGATTGTGGCAATAATTGTAGTTTTCTTTGTTTTTAAATCATAAATATTTTTTTTATTTAAAAGAATTCCAAAAATCTTTTTCTTATCATTTTTTCAAATTAATTTTAGTAATAAAATTGAAGATATTTAATTATATTTCATATTCTAAAATTGCTGGAAGAATTTTTATTTTTAACTTATTTTATTAATTTTTAAGGTTTATTATTCTTTAAATATTAATTATTAAAAATTTATATTTTGATTCGTTTTAAAATCATTTTAAGAAATATTCCAATTTTTTTTCTATTTATTAAAAACACATTTTAGTTTTGATTTAATTGAATTCTTATTTGACATTCGTTGAACTGTGATAGTCATATGTTGGTCAAATAGTTTATGGATTATATATAATATAATAAGAGATTTTATCCCTTTTACATTGATAGAGATCATTAAATTTTTGATGTATTGCGGACGGACATTTGCGGACAATTTCTTGAAAAAATTAAAAAAATTTTAAAAATTTCTGAAAATATGGAATGGAGACTGAAAATTAAATAACTTTGTTTTTGGGATTTTAGGCCTAATATCCTATTTTTAAATGTCTAAGAAATTAATTTTACTACGGGTATTTTAAGTGATTAAAGTAAAATTGGTCCCCACATCGGAGAAGTGTGAATGTCGCCTGCTACACTCAAATTCGAATGAGAGTGCTATTTTATCTTTAGAAAAAATTCTGAGACATGCTCAATCGCGAACAAAATTAGTTTCAAAATGAACAGCCTATTATTATATAAATGCTGAACATCAGCTGCACTAAAATCCGATTCCAGATCTTTTTGGGAATATGATATTATAATTTCAATGTATTTTATATTATAATTTAAATTAATTTAGCAAAATTATTAAAAGCAAAAAATAAAATTCTTGGTATCATATGATAACCCTTGAATTGCTTTATTAGCTTGCTAAAATTAAAATTTTTTTATTAAGTTTTGCAACCAAAAAACTGAAAAATTGTCATAACTTTTGCGCCCAAATTTGCACTTTTTGTGAAGTGATCCTCAAATCATTTCTCTTTTCATTTTCATCATCTCTTCTTCATTTTTCTTTCATATTTAGTACTATTTTCATAAATCAAAGAAAATGATTCCTTTGGGAGGTATAAAAGAGCAAATTATGTAAAATCTAAATTGTAGTTGATTAAATAGCATTTAATTTTTATTCTAATTTGAAAACCTTTTAAGCAACTTTTTGAATTTTTTTCATATAATCGTATAAATTATAATAATTGATCTGAACCTATATAAAAGAATCTCGAACTTTTTGTCCTATTGAATTAAAAAAAAAGAATAATAATATTTTTATTTGAATTTATAATTTCATTAAATTCAAGAAAATATTATAATTAAGATCCAAATATTAAAATAAGATCCTTTACTTAAAAATACTATATAATAATACAGTGAAAAAATAAAATTTATTTAAATAGTAAAAATACTAATTTTTAAATATATATTCTTTAATAATCTAAAAAATTTACACTTGTTATAATAACCCCGCAAGCAAATCCATCTGCCGATCTCAGCAAGTTAAATATTTAAATTTTCGAAAAGTAATTAACAAGTTCTTTAACAAAATGCAAAATTGCATAAAAATTTTTAATAAAAAAATTCAACATGATAATTAAAAAAGAATAAATGCACAAATATTTTAATGTTTAAATATTAAATAGATGTAAGATGTAATTCAAAAAACATAATAAGATTAGTTTCTTGCAATAAAAAATACAATTATTACAAAAATAATAAAACAGTCTTTAATACCACATTTATTTTTTCATATTATGAAGAATTAAAAATAAATTATACTAAATAAAAAATGCCTCTAAAAAAGGGAGCTCAAGAAAGAGAGGTGATTGGCGAAAGAAGAGATCATAATATTATAATACTTTAAAAATTGATATTTTCTCAGTTTATTCGTAGAGCCAAACCCGTCCCATTGGGGACAGCGGCTTAAGTATTGGGTGTTTTCAAAGTTTTAGCCATTTATTAGCTCATCAATTTAATTTGTACTGTTAAATTTTTAATGAAACTTTCTCATTATCCATAGCTATTTTTTGTATTTCATGATTCACTTTTGCATTAAATTTTTAGGATTAAAGTGCAAATATTAATTAATCATATAATCTATATATAAAACACTCGTTATTATGGAACGAATCTAAAACTACAATAAATTTTTTCAAATTACATTTTTAAAAACATAAATTATTTTTTCATTACTTATTCATATCATATTCCACCAAGATAAATAAACATTTAAATCCTTAAATATGAAAAAATTAATAATCAAAGTAAACACAACATTTAAATAACGAGGCTATTAAAAAGCGAATATGAATCATTCTGCTGTACTAGATTTTTATTAATAGAGATATTAAGAAAATGTGTACAAAGCGGTGTGTACATTAAAAATAATAATAATAAACCAAAGTTTTTCATAGACGTTAATGCGATAAAGTCAAGCAAACTCTTCAAAGACAGACAAAATTTCATTGAGACCATTTGCTTTGATTTTATATATAGAATCATTTAATAAATGAAATATTTTTATTAAAAAAAATTATTAGAGTTTTTCGCAAAAGGAATACAATTTCCATTTTTTTAAATAAATTTATTCATGTTTTAGATAGAGTTCAGCTGACAAATGAGTTTTTTAATTTTAAATGAATAATATTAAAGTTATTGTTTTTTTCATTAAATAATAGTGTTCTCATTTAACCTAGAATGTTTCACATTTTTGGCACTTTTAATTTTTTCTTTAAATTATGTTGATTTGTATTTATTTTTATTGTATATTTAACCTTGACAATAACCTAAACTATGAAAGAATGGCCTGCTCAAGAAATTATTACAATTGTAAAAAATAACAAAAACTCATTATTTCATATAGTTGAAGGAGTTTATAAATAAATATGATTTTTATATCTACATTTATTTCTTAAAAACTTAAAATAAATTTGAAAACAAATTAATTAAGGATGGGCAATGTTATGATAAATTGGAATTTCCCATGAACGATTACGAACACATTTGAATATATGGCAAACAAGAAAATTTTCAATCTAAAAAGATTGTAAATTAATTAAATTAAAAATTAAGAATTTATAATATTAATTTTAAATAAAATTAACATACTAATTTAAATAAAATAAGTTTACTGGATTTGTATAAAAATGATTCAATAAAGAACTAATTTTTCATTATCTCTTGAGAATATTTAAAACCAATGGTTTGACAGGAACAATATTTAAATACTATAATTTATTTTTTTAATTGACTTAAAATAATACACTTTATTAATTTCTGACATCTATTATATAAGATAAAAAATTCACTAAAAAAAAACCGTTAAAACAAAAATAATTCACGACATAAGAACAATTTGGCTTTATAAATTTAATAATTTTCTCATTTATAAAATTAAAAACCATAGAAAATATAATTGGCTTTTTGGAATTAAATATATCTATGGCAATTTATGTCGCCAAAAGAAATGTGGCGTAGTAGTTACAAATTAATTTCTTAGTTCCTTTTTAAATATTAATAAATATGTATATATAAAATAAATTATTTTATATCTTTCTTTCGTATTATTCAAAAATTAGAAAATGCAACCAAGGCAAAATCAAGCCTCATCAAAAACATAGCTCAATACGTATTTATGATTTTTTGAAATATTTTTAAATTTTTCACTTATTATTAATCTTTTTTAATTATTTTTCACAAAAAATTAAATTTTAATGAATGTAATAGTAAAATGTTCGACATTTTTAATTTCAAGACATTGACTTTTATATTCATTTCTTGCGAAGTAATAGATTAAATGTTTGTTCTGTGCCAAGATGTGTGTAAATTAGTTTAGTTATTTTTTATGTTCATATTAGTAAATCGTTCGGTTTAATTTTTCATATTATAATAGTAATTTGATTATTCCTTTTAGCATATTTTTTATCAATAAATATTCATTATTACTATTTTAAGCCTACTTGAGTTTTTATTATTTTTTACTTTTTCAATATAATGGCGTCAAATACTTTGTGCAAATATTTTTTAATAATTTCTCATATTATCATTTTATATTTTTTTAAATAATAATTCATGTTATTTAAAAAAGTTAAAATTTATTCACTGTTATTATTGCTCTGGCTCAATGTTACACAAATAATACATAAAAAATTATTAAATAAATAGTATTTAAATAATCTATTGTTATATTCACTGGCATTTTTATATACTTTGAAAATAATTTATAAGTGAAATTTTTGCAATTATTTTTTTAAATTTAAGTTGATTTTTTGCCATATCTTGAGTCTGACAATTTCTTTTTGCATAATTGAATGTATTTATTGTTAGTAGAAAAGTTTTTTATTAATAATTTTATTCATTTTTTGCATTCATATCTTGAGGACTACCAATTTCTTTTTGCATGATTGATGAATGTCGTTTATTATTAGAAAAGTTTTTTATTATAAATTTTACCTGAAAAAATTTATTAAAACATTTATAATGGTATTTCGTTGATAAAAAATATTGACAGAACAAAATATTATTGAATTAGTTTTTTGAAGGTGACATGTGTGATATTGTTTTGTAAAGATTTTATTTTTAAAGTATTTTAAATGATCTTCTAGATAATTTTTGCAACATAAATTCTAATTTTAATATTTGTAATTTAATCAATAGCTGAACTTAAAATTTATTTTAACCGACAAAGGGATGAGTATTTTATTTCGGGCTTTCTTCAATATTTATAATTTTTTGGCATTTTTACTATCTATTTTAACTTAGAGATTTTTTATAACCAAAAATCGCTTCCCTTTTGTTTTAAGCATGAATTTTTTCTTTCTTCATGATAATTTATTTTCCAATTATAATTGGTGTAGATATTGGTCAGAAGTCACGGCATTGGCTTAGGAAAGTATTTGGCCTTTAAAATTATTATTATTATTGCAAAAAAAAATAATATATTTTAATTAAATATATGGCAATTTGCTCAGATAATTTAACTCTGTTAATTGGTTTAGTTAAATTTTCTTATTGAAATTATTTTTTCTCCGGAATAAAAACGTTTTATTAATAATATATTTGCTGTGATAAGAGTGATTTTGGAATTGTTTTTTATCTTCTCAAAACTAAAAAGGATATATAGCGAAAAAATTGTTAAATACACGGATAAAGGATGGACAGTTTACTAACAATCAGATTGCTAAAAGGAAAACGTTAATTTTAAAAATACCAAAATAAAAATGTTCTGTTATTCGAATGGAAGCGAAAGCTGCCGACCAGACGGTGTCGAACGAGAAAATAAAAATTTTTTAATTATTATTCGTAGAGATATTCTTACATGTTTCTAAACAAATACATTAAATATTTTCTTGCTTAATTATTGAATTTAAATTACATTTCAAATAAAAATTTTTGAATTCAAATAATTAAATTTATGAGTTTATGTTGAAAAAATTCTTAATTGAATATATTAACAAAATATAATCGATTTAACCAGTAAATTTTAATAGCAAATAAATATAAATAGCATTGTCAATACCGAATACAGAATTGGTGCGAGAATAAAAAATAAAGAAATAAAAAGCATGTTCAATAATGACACTGCAATTATAAATTAAAATTATTCAATTTTATAACAATGATTTATTTTTTAAATCTTTTACTTCATGTGGAACATTGTCAAAAAAATTTCTCAATTATTCTGTAAAAATTTAAAATTTAATCTTTTAAAAAATTTCTATTTAATTCTTTATGACTAAAATTACAGATGAATAAATTTGGAAAAATTTATTTATTCAAAAGAAAATTAATAAATGTGTGATTTTTTCTTTTATTTTGCTATTAATTTTTGATAAAAACTTGTTAATAAATTGCAAAGGGATATTTGTTTTTATTTAAATTTTCAATTTTCTTTTTAGAAACCTTCTCCACGAAATCCCTCACCCAATTTCCCAAGTATTACATAATCTAAAAAAAGAATGTTCAAAATCCCCACAAATTTAAAACTTTTTAGTCATAAAAGTGACATAATATTATTAAATTAATTTAAAAATATTTTATATTAAATCTATATAAAATAATGTAAAAGAAATATATTACATATGGATAAAATTATTTTCGATTTTGTTAATACTGATAAATTTAAATGATCATATATGAAATATAAAAAAAATTTTTAATTTTATTTAACTTTAAAAATATTAATAAAAAGATTTTGAATTCTTAAATTAAAAAATATAATTTTAAACAAAGTAAACAAAATTGCTGTCCCAATAATTTTACCTTTTTATTTAAAATAAAAAAATAATTTATTTAATATATAAGCAATATTAGAATTCATTCGAAAATTATTTCTGTAAAACACAAATCAGTCAATACGAAATGGAGCAGTTTCTGTCAATTACTCGAAAGCGAAGAAATGCTATAAAATATTGCTTATTAAAATATTAAAAAAGAACTATAAATATATGTTTAAAATAAAATAAATTTTCTTTTTCTATTAAGTCATAGCTTAATAAAATTAAATGCACTCAATAAATTATAATTAATATATATTGAAAGTTTTTAATAATCTTAATTAAAGGAATCATTAGTTACTAAAAAAAACAAAATTCAAATACTCAACGAACAGGCATAGGCAGTCGAAAACTCATAAAGAAATAATTTAAAAAATCCTAAATAAACAATTACAATTAGTGAAACATTTGAATTAATTAAAAATTTCAAAAATACAATTTTATTTACCAGAAAATATCCGGTAATAAAGATTTAATGAATTATAAAAAAATTTTGATTCTAGAAAGTTATTTTTTAAACCAATTAAGATTAAAAAAAAGAAATTGAAACTATAACCAATAATATAATATGGTAATAATTAAAATGGGCAACAAGAATTTAAACCTATAAAAAATAAATATATAAATTCTTACCTTGAATTTATTTATTTATCTCATTCGGATATGAAAATAAAAAATAAAATATTTTAAAAACAGAATCTAACAATAAATACTATCATGATACAGTGCTTTTAATGAAAAAATAGTCAATTAAGTTTGAGTGTTAATAATTAAGTATTAAAAAGTTGTTGTTATTAGATTCAAGCAATTTTAAATTAGTAGAATTAACAAAATGTATAAACAAACACTAACTCAGATTGACGAAATGCACCAACTCGTTGCCGATAGATTGGACAATTGCAGAATTAAACAATATCGGGATATATTATGAAAAAATAAAATATAAGTAAAAAATCTTATTGCATGAAAACATTCCTAAGAATTAAAAATAAAAATTTTTTTAAAGAACATTGTTTAAAGAACATAAAATTTGAACTAATAACAGAAAAATAATAATATAAATTGTAGAACAACTTTTTTGTAATTAAAACTTTAAACTCATCTTATATAATTGAGTAGAATAAAAGAAAGAATAGTTTCACGAACTAGGCCATTTCTTAGTCTCTGGCCAGGAATTTAAATTAATAAAAACATATACCCAGATGCATAAGATTATTTATTTATTTACAAAAGATATTAATATTTTTTATTTTAATATATATTCTTCATTAAAGAAATTTTATCCAATATTCATTTTAAAATTAATTTATAATTAAAATAAATAATTATCCAGGACAAGAAAATAAAAATTATTAATATTTTTTATTTTAATATATATTCTTCATTAAAGAAATTTTATCCAATATTCATTTTAAAATTAATTTATAATTAAAATAAATAATTATCCAGGACAAGAAAATAAAAATTATTAATATTTTTTATTTTAATATATATTCTTCATTAATGAAATTTTATCCAATATTCATTTTAAAATTAATTTGTAATTAAAATAAATAATTATTCAAGACAAGAAAATCAAAACTTAAAAGATTTCATTTAAATCTAATCATTATTTGATGATAAATTTTAACTATATTGATAACTAAATAAAAATTTTATTAAAAGTGTTAATTTTTAACTTGATATTAGAATTATTTTATAATTAGGTATTTATAGCAATCAGCATTTTTCCTTCATTTCATTTCATAAATTATTATCGTTTGTAAATAAATGTTTGCTTTGTTCTTTGTTAAAGAAAAGTTTTATTTTTTTTATGCTTTTCCTTATTAATTTGATTTTTATTATCTTCTATAATCATTTGTCAGCAATTGTTTTTTCTGTATAATTCTTTCAGTATCTTGGTTGAATCGACGATAAGCCGATTAAGAACCGGCGTAACATAATTCTCTTATATTTCTAAATTACTTTAAAGTATTAGTTGAAGAGGTCTTTATATTTCAATGGAAAATGATAATAAATATTTTTCTTTATTTTTCATTATTTATTCCATGCTTTTTTATTTACTTTTAGAAATTTTAACTATTTTTATATATTCCAATAAATTAATTTTATTTTTATTTAATATATTGATGCCACCAAACTCTCTCGTTGTCCTTCATGTATATCGTTTTTAACTAGTTTGTATTTCTTCGGATAAGTAATTATTTGAAACATATTAATTGATTCTTTAAAAGAGGGATGGCTGGATTTGCATTCATAAAATTATTCTTTTTAGTTGATTTTAGCAGGAAGTGAACCTGTAGAAGATAATAAATAGCGTATAAAATTTAGGTTTGTTATTAAAAAAATATATTAAAATCCTAGAAAACATAAAACAAAGCGGTAAATTAAAACTTTTACAAATATATTTTATGGTCTTGTAAGTCCGGTGCTGATGAGACAAATATTTCAATACGCGAATGGACGCAAAAATACATAGACATACTCATACACGAGTAACTAATATGATAAAAGAAAAATTTTAATAAAATTTCATAATTAAAAATAATAAAATTTATCAATAAAAATTTAAATAAATATTAGCTCATAATATTTTGAAATATATAAATCAAATAAAACTTCAAAGAAAAAAAATAAAAGAAATTGTGCATAAAATAAAAGCAATAAAATTGTAATGTTAAAATATTAAAAATAGAAAATTGTCTCATGCTCATTTTCTCGTATTCTTAATCAATATTACATTCTGCTAGCATACAATTTTTTTGAGCAAAAGGTACTGTTAAAGAGAAGAGGGTTGCTTGTAATACTACTGAATTAAATAAAAGCATTTGAAAACCAATTAATACATGAAAATAATGAATAATTTTACAAATATAAAATGATAAATTAATTTTATATTTATTGTTCTTTACTTATTTGTATATTTTTGATAATATATAATAAATACTTAACAGTTAGGCCGATTTTCTCATTATAATTTGATTTTCTTAAAATATTAATTCATTTACGTTTTTTTTGTCAATTTATCTTATAATGCTTCCGTCACGAGTATAACATATTTCTATCGGGTCGCTGTATATTCGAATATAATCTAATTCACATGTTTCTCTTTGCAGAATTTTGCATAATTTCTCTAATTTAAAATGCGATTTTTTATATGGCTTAAATAGTAATGATTTTATATAAATTTAATATTTAAATGAATAGAATTTTTGAAGATTAATAAACTCGAAAAAATTAAATATTCATACAAAAATAAAAACTTAACATAAATAAATTTTTAAATTTTACAAAACCGTTGTATTTACATGTTTTGTTCAACAAAAATGAAGAAAGAAATTCCCGAAAATTAAGCAAGAGATTTTAAAGAAAAATATATATATTGAATTGTATTATTGGATCATGAATTTTCGGAATAATGAAATGACAAAGCAAAATTACCCAATGAATTATAATTAAATTAAATAAGTTTCATAAAATATATTATTAAAATAATTTTGCTAAGAGACTTTTATAAGCATCAATAATAAGAATATAAAATAAATTAAGTTTTAAATAGTTAAAACTTATGTTATTAAGAAATGTATTAGAATAAATTTAATAATGAAGCAAATATCGCTTACGCTTTTAAATAAAATAATACAATATTATATTCAAATAAATTCACAAAATCCTATTAATTTCAAAATATTATATTTTAATATTAAAATTTTAATATTATATAATTAACTTTTTTTTATAAATATAAAAATACATACACCAATTCATAAAACTATTAAATGAGAGATTAATATTCATGATGTTTAATATTATGAGATTATATAAAAAATGGAAAAAATCAACTAACTAATAATTATATCCTAAACTCAAAATTTAATTTGAAAATTAATTTTCCAAATTTTCTATGAAAATGCATCTTTCTCTATATTAAAAAACATATGCAAATGCCGTAAATTAAAACTTTTACAAAAAATTTTAAAAAATTTCATAATAAAATTAATAGAATTTTCAATAAAATTAAATATAATTTAAAAGTCATTTTATAAAATGGAAGAGAATTTTAAAATCAAATTTAAACTTATAAATTAGGTAAATGAACAAAATTTTAAATGATTTTCGGCGATACTGTATCCGCAGATTGGAATAAATTAGAGCAACCATATATTTATTGAAATACGCAATAAGAATCTAAATAAATTTATAAATAAAAACCCAAAATGTTAATTATTTTTAAATTTGAAAAAAACTCATTATATAAAAAAATTCTATATTTATATATTGTGTTAAATTCTAAATTTTATTATTTATCATTTAAAAGCGTTTAAAAATAAAACAACTTTATACAAATGTAACTAATCATAAGTTTCGCTCTCGATTTTTATGTTTATTCCTTGATCATCGAGAGCTCGTTTAATCTCATTAGTTTTTCAAATATGTTATATAAAATATACCAATGGATTTGGAAAAATTTTTTTTATTAAGTAAAATAAATACATATTTTCATTTTGAAATTAATATCAAGTTTTCTGCTCGTATTTGTTTTTTTAAATAAAGCTACAATTAAAATAAATAAAAAATATGTTGCACAAATTTTATTTAAAAAAGAGAACAACATGCCAAAAAAAAGCAAGAGTAAGAAAACTTAGACAAAACAAATTCTCATTAATATACAATTAACTAATAAGCAATATATTTTAAAAAATAAAAAATAATTTCATAACTTAAATAGATTGCCTATTATAAATATTAAATATTGTAAATGCGTTTAGTCATTGGTAAGAGAATGGTTGGATGTTTTCCGTCAGCGGCGTTTAACACAAAAGCACACAAATTTGTAAGATAAAAAATTATACTTAAAAAAACCAAATATTTTATATATAAATATATAATAAATACACAAAAAAGAATTGATTACATTTTTTTGTCCAAACATATTAGTTATTTTATATAAAATTAATTCTCGTAAAAAAATAGTTCAGTATATTATATTTGTTCGAGAAAGAGAATGGAAGAAATTATATTTAAGCCATGAGAATTAGATCTTGCATGTACTGTATGCCTTATTTTAGTTCATGAGCATTTTTTATCCTTTTTATGAAGATTTACATTATAAACTTATATCTTTTAATAAAACTGGCATGAATTGTGGCATTGTTAAAAAGAATATATGTTAATTTTATATTAAAAAATAATTAATACGTTCAGGTACACTTTTAAATTTTTTATTACTTTTTAATATGTTATAATTTTTTTTATCTCTTACTAATTATTTTAGAATTGAATATTTTTATGTGTGTCTTTTAATTTCATTGTTTGTTTTTAGCTATACCCATTGGATATATTTTGTCTATTTGTTTTATTTTTTTGGTTTTTTAAAAAAAATAAAAAATTAATTTGTTTGATATTTTTACCTAAAAAATATTTTCAATATAAAAGAAATCTTTTAAGTTACTTGTGATTAATAATTTGTATTTTATATATAAATTATAAACTTTAATGGTTTCAGTTAATTTTTAATTTTTATTATTAATAGAAAATTATTGCCATTTTTTCGTCAATATCTTGTAAAGATGATTTAAAAAAAATTTTAAGGTCGATTTTATTATATAATTTATTTGATTTTAATTAAACTTCTAAAATCCTGAAAATTTTTGTTTTTTTTTGTTATTTTAATTTACTTTTTCAATATTGTTTTACTAATTTTTATTATTTGTTCAAGTTATTTCTAATGGGTCGCGTAGTCATGAAAACAGACTTCGGCGAAATGATTTTGTTTATAAATTATTATTATATTTTATATTTATTTTTAAATAGAAATAATTTGTTCAGTTTCTTTTAGGTATTAGAATGATTTAAGATTTATATTTATTTATTATTTAAAAAAATATAAATATATGATTTCAATCAAATAGCTTTAATCGTTTCTTTGTGGTTGTTGTGACATTTTGTTATAAATAAAAATTGGATAATATAAAGAATTTATTAATATAGTCCTTTCAAACTATTTTTTTTCAATAGATATCTTGCGAATATGTTAAAGATTTTGCTAACTCTTCAGCTTAAATAACAAGTCGTTTTTATTTAGTCAAAGATTATTGTAAATTATTTTATTTTTATTAATCAATAAATCATTTATAACTATGCTGTTATGATATCAATACTTTTAAAAAATAATTTAATACAAACGTTGCACTAAAATTAAGAATAGAAAATTCTGTTTTTTCAATTTGAGATTGTAATTGACTCATCTTAAATTAAAATATTTTATGTAATCGGTTATTGTTATGATTATGATAAAACTTTCATACTTTGTCGTAATGGGTTATATTTTATAGTTTTTAAAAAATTAATTTGGAAATAATTGTAAATATTGGAAAGGACAGTTAATAAAATTTTTCTTTAATTATTTTTTAAATTTCTTTATTAATCATTTAATTTTTATATTATTTTCATCATCAAATAAATAAAAAATTATTAATTTAGTAGTGTATATAAATTATTAGAAGTATTAAATAATTTTTTTAATATAATATCAAAAGACTTTAATAATAGATCTATAAGAACCAAGCATTACATCTTATTATTATTGATCAAATAAGTGTTAAAACCTATATTCACTATCAAAAAATTATTTTTTGTTTATTTTTTTTAATAATTTTTTGTTATGAATAATTTTTTCGATTTCTTTCTGAATATATTTTAATTTTTAAAATTATTTAAATATTTCTCTTATCGTTTTTCAATTCGGCTCTTATTTTATAGACTTATATAATTTTATAGCTTATTATAAAAATTGTTAAGATTTTATTATTAACGAATTTCTCGTTTTAATCTTTCGATTATATAGCATTTTTTATGTAATTGATAGTTTATTTCAAGTTAAAATTGTCATTTGAATTACAAAAAAAATAATAATGTAAAATTCAATAATTCACTATTTTGCGCTGAAATCACATTTTAGTTTATCTTAAAAAATATTTGATTATTTTAACAATAAGATTTTATTTTTTTTAAATGAAAATAAATTAGATAGGATTAAAAAATAATGTAATTTTTGATAGATATTTTAAAGAATACAATTAAATCAAAAATAAAATACTTTAACTCAGAGTTGTAATTTAAATAATTAATAAAATGATAGCAAAAAATGGCGAAACTGAAAAAAGTATAAATATAATAATACTTAACCATTCTAATAAATAACCCGTTTGGCTCGAAAAAAATTGACAGCACTTTGCTATGAGAGTAGAAATGATTATTTAAGATTTATTCTGGCATAAATTTTAACAAAATATAATTACTATATTATAAATTTTCTTATTAAAATATTAATTTTGTATTAATTTTTATTAAATAAAAATGACAAAAAAATCGTCTTCTCAACCGTGGCCACAACACTGCAAAAGGCTTAACGTGTCAGAGCGGCGGAAAGAGGTAGGCGTAATTAAAAAGAACTTAAGCAATTATAATATTCTGCTTAAATAGCTAATAACTTCGATCTTTTGATCTATTTATACAATATATTTAATAATTTAAATCAATATATTAATTAGAATATTAAAAAATATTTTAACAACTTTTTTAAAAATTCTTTAATTGAAATTTTATTATTTAACAATAAATAAAAATAATAAATATTAAATATAAAGTTTGATTTATGTAAATAATATAAAAATAATGTAATAAAAACTTCGAATTGAAGTATATTATATGAGGGTTTTAAGCTGTAAAAATATAATAGAAAATGAACAGTTTAAGGTCTCCAATATCATTCTCAATTTCTGGCATAAATTTCTTATGTTTATATGAAAATTATATTATTTATTCTCGATGTTTAAAATTATTATTTTCTAAATTTTCTATAAATTTATCATTTTATAAAAATGAATATATATATATTTTAATTTAAAGTAAATTTTCTTATCTATGTTTACGCAATATTTTATTTTCGGCAATGTCAACAAAATAAATGTTAAGTTATTTTTTTATCATATTTTTTTAGTTTTGTTTTTTACGTTAAAATTATTTTTTTGAAAATTTGCCCACAAATTTTTCTTTAATATACACTTTGTTATTGCATATTTACTTAGTGTGTTACATAAGTTTTGCACCAAAAATTTTTTCATATAAATTTATTTTTAAAAATTCAAAAAAAGAGAATAGTGATTCATAATTTTGTCAATTATTATCGATAAGATGTTTCCATTTTTCAGGCAAAAGATCAATAGAAATGGAAAAGTATTTAAGGAGTTAGAGTTGATTAAAGTAAAAATGGTCTTTTTCGGGGTAGGTATTTTTCAAGGCTAATTTAAAGAAAAGAAAAAAGATACAGAGAAAAAGAAAACGTGGGTAAATAGAAGAGCAAAGTTAGCACTTTAAAAAAAATAAGAAAAAATTTTAATACCGAATAAATAAATTATTGGAGGGCTGACACTGAAAATGGTCTCCAAAAATGGCATTTTTCGGAACCACCGCTAACAAATTTTTTGTAATGAGATCTGAAAACAATGAATTTACATAATTTGGGTAAATCAGGGTCACTGAATCCGAATATGACATTAGATTTGAGCTCTGGGTTCTCAATGAGCTTGTACAGCTCCAATTTCATGCACGAGGTTGAAGCAGTACAAGCTCTGGATGAAAAGATAGGACATATTTAAGGCCATATTCGGATTCTATGACCCTTATTTGGTTATAGAAAATCATTTCATGAATAATTAAATCTTATTTTGATCGTTTAAAAATTCGTGGAACATTAGTGCACGAATACCCTTTTTTGGCATAGTCAGCAAAACGCTCACAAAAATCTGATTAACAAACGAATAAAAAAAAATTAGTAGACAAATGTAGTATAATATCCAGAAGAATAAAATAAAAAAAGGATCTAAGAAATTCATCGTATTTTAGATTTTTTACGGATTTTTGAAAATAAGGAAAAATTTTGGTGCAAAACATATGTAACACCCTAAGTATATGAATAACATTGTGCGATATAAATACACACGCTTTACTTTAAAAATTTCATTAGCATTTTTGAAATATTTTTTGATATATAACAAAATAAGAAAATAATACAATTATTTAGATTATTTTAAGAAAATGTTTACTTTTCAATGTTTGACAATTTCATTGTAAGCTTTTTTGAAATATTTTTTATATTCGCATTTTGGTTAGAGTTGCAAGTTTGTTTTTATTTGTTATTGGTTTAATTTAAATTTCTAACCAAAAATTTAAGGGCTCCATAAATTGATAAAAATAAACAAAATTAATTATTTGAATTTTTATTTTTTGATTAAGTTATTATCCATAATCTTGATCGGTCCTCCAGAATCGTCCTTTTTAGTTTGACATGATAATCTTCTTCAAATAAAATAAGAAACAAAATGAACAAATTTTAGAATTAAGATAAATTTTAATAATTTCGTCATAATATTGTTAAAAATTAATAAATTTTAATAATAATTATTTATTTATCTTTTAATGTAAATATTCATATTCGTTATTTTACATTTTATTGATAATAATATTTATAGCGAACTTAACACATTAATAATTATTGTTTAATTGTTTGTTGCCTTTTTAAAATATAATCTTATTCTTCTTCAGTTACAACTGAATATTTAGCTTTAATTCACTATTACTACTATTTATTTTCAGAATGGTTAATAATGAATAGGGTTGTAAATTATATGGACTAAAAAACGCTAAATATGGACCAAAATATGGACTAAAAACTGCCAAAATATATGTTTTAAACCCTCAAAAATTCCAAAAAAGGTGTGTATATTAAACAACCAAAAAATGGGTTTAAAAACTTAAAAATGCAAATTTTTATCGTCGTCCACTGTATAAAAAATACTTTCAAATTTGCTAAAATTTCGAAAAGAATTCTCATTTAGAAAAAAGAAAAATTCACAAAAATTGCGAAAATATTTATTAAAAATGCCAAAATGATCGACGAAAACTCAAAATTTTCGTATTTTTGGGGGAGTAATTTTAAAAATTTCCAAAAAGTTGATCTTTAGGGATGAACTATAAATGTTAAAAATTCATACAAAAATTAAAATGAATGTATTAAAAATCAATTAAAGAGATATTATTTATAACAAATATTATAAACAGAAACTGGCTCCTTAAAAAAGAAAAAAAATAAATAATTAGTGAATAAAAAATTTTCATTACGAAAATTAAGAAAAAAAATTTTTTTATTCATTCCGATCTCTAAATTAACTATTATTATTGCATAAAATTGAAAATGAAAAAAAATAATGAAAAATTAATAAAATTTAAAAATAAATTAAATAAGATAGTTATTTTATTTAAAATAATTATGTTTTAACAAAACTCTCGAGCCAGTTAACTAAAATATTTTATTGAAATTTTGGGGAAGATTCTTATTTGTTAGGATATTTTTTCGTCTTTATTGCCTTTTTTGTTAAGAAAATTTTCAAAAAATGTCGAAAACGGAACAAATAGTGACAAAATGCCAAAATCACCCTAAGAGAAAAATTTCAATAAAGAACCAAAAACCCCCAAAATGGAAATATAATAATAACAAAATTAAATAAGTTAAGGTGCTGAAACCGAATATGAACTTTATTTTAAGTTTGGGCAATTTCAGAATTTTAAAAATTTTTTGTTTTTTGGAAATTTTTTGGCCCTCATGATTTTGTGTTAAAATTTGAAAATTCGTAACAAATCGCAGAGTTGATCAATTTTAGTGAACTAAAGCAATAAAAATAGAGAAAAATCAGGAGAATTTTTTGAATTTTATTATGAATTTCTAACTAAAAAGGCAAAAAAGTTATTTCAGAATTTCTGGAAATTTTCGATTTTTCAGAAAAAAATTCGTAACTGCCTTCTGAAAAGCTATTCTAGAAAAGTAAAATACTACAAAAAGCCGCAATTTTTTGCTCTATATGATAAATTTTATTTTATATTTTTATCACTTTCTTACAAATTGCTATAAAAATAAAAGTGATTTTGAGATTCGAGACCAAAGGGGGGTGGCCAGGATTTTTGAGTGGAAAATTTTTTTTCAAAAAAATCTTCCAAAAATATGCCTTTAGGTCCATTTTATGACGCTGATCACGAATACGTAATCAGTTTTTACTTTTGACATCGTTACGACCTCAGAATCCCTGTGTGATTGGGGATTCTGGGGCATCATTTTGAGGGGGGGGGGGGGGGGGGAAGTTCGGATCCGGTCGGTGTACATTAATTTTCTATTTATTTTTTCTAATCACTATTGTATCTCTTCTCATCACAGAATTTAAACCATTTTTAAACCAAAAACGTGAACAACTCAGCCTCAAATTGGCATTGCTTTCGCCGGCTACCCGACTTTTGGGGATTTGCAACTTGGGGACCCGACATTTGGGGACCCGACTTTTGGGGATCCCGACATTTGGGGACCCGACTTTTGGGGACCCGACACTTAGGGAACCCGACATTTGGGGATCCCGACATTTGGGGACCCGACTTTTGGGGACCCGACACTTAGGGAACCCGACATTTGGGGACCCGACATTTGGGGACCGACGACATTTGAGCAAAAGGCACTTAAGGAAACCACGGACATTTGGCAACCCGACATTTAGGGACCCGACATTTGGGGATTTTAATAAAACAAAAAAAAATATTAAAAAATTTAATTTTAAGCCACAAAATTAGACAAAATTACGTCTGCTTTAGCCAGAGTTAATTCCATTGCAAAAAAAATTAATTAATATTTTAAAAATTAACTCTGTTTCCGGACTCACCGCGAGGAGGCGCAGAATTTTGAGCCCATACTAACCACAACACAATAGACAAACCACAAAACATTTTTAAGTACAGTACACCTCTTTACAGTTTTTATTAAAACGGCTTTCTCAAGGGCCAACTAGAACAGAAATTCGTCAAGGACATTCAAAAAGTTAAAGGCGAGTTTAATGTCTAATTGCGTACAGCAACAAAATGCCGAGGTCATCTTTTCTGTTTCTTAGTGTCTGGAATTAGATTAATTTTAAAAATATTATTTTATTTTTCTTACAATGGAATTAACTCTGGCTAAAGCAGTCGTAAATTTGTCTAATTTTGGGGTAAATTTTTAAATATTTTTTTTGTTTGAATAAAATCGGCCCCAAATGTCGAGTTCCCCAAAAGTCGAATCCCCAAAAGACGTTCGACCCCAAATGTCGGGTCACCGAATGTCGGGTTCCCTAAGTGTCGGGTCCCCAAATGTCGGGTCCCTAAGTTGCAAATCCCCAAAAGTCGGGTAGCCATATATTTCACGATAGACAGAAAGATAAGAAGCCGAGGGTCGCGTAGCTGGAAGCAAAAAACTATCACAATTGCTGTTATGGATGCCGGAAAGTGTGTTGAAAATTTTGTGTAAATGGCAACACAAAATGATTAAGGAATTGAAATATGTTTTTGATTTTTCTAAAATTTAATGGAAAATGTTATTTAAGCATTATGTTACAAATGAAGATATTATTTATCATTATTTTACTAATGAAAATATATTTAAAAGATGAAGGAAAAATAGCTAAAAAAAATTGGGGACAAATCGAACCAAAATTTATGAATGGATCAAAGAATTTGGCCTTCAAAAACAAATACATAAAAGCTATAATCAAAAAATGATGAAGAAAAAATTGAATTTTTCAAAAATTTATTAAAATGGCAAATGAATATAAATAAAACAGAAAATATTCATGCAAAGAATGGAGACAAAATTATGCCAAAATTTGTAATCGAAGAAAGAAAAATTAAAATGTATTTGCAAATAAAAAAAGAAAACGCAAAAAATGAATGATCAAAAAATTGCTAAAATGAACAACATTCATTAATCAAACATTTCAAAGAAATAATTTGGAGAAGAATAAAAAATTATTCAATTTTTTAGAATTTGTATGAAAATTTTATTTAAATTTCGTGTTTCATTTAATTTTGATGTGTTTTCAAATGCCCCAAACATGCAAAATTTTAAATATATAATCATAAAAATCGAATTTGCCGAGAGATTTCTTTGATGAGAGGTTTTTTGGAAAAAATAATTCAATGTATAGTGCAAATTATGTATATAGTGCCAGAAAATGATTTATGTATTTGCCTTTGATTCAGTCTAATTGTGAATTCATTATAAATTTTCAATGTTTTTGCAGTAATTTTGTCATTAATTTGTTACAAAAAAGCTTCAAAAATGCAAAGAAATTGGAAAAACAAAAACGAAATCAGAATATTTCAATAAATTTTTATTTTTCTGATTTGGAAAATTAAAAAAAATTTTTTTTGCGAATTTTCGATGAGAGAGGTTTTGAAGGGGCTAAAAAAACTTTTTTGCTTAAAATTTTCGTTTGTTCTTTTTTGAAAATCAAGATCGATTTTTAAAGTAATGATTATTGTGATTTCCTAAATACCTAACTTTCTAGACCCCCGTATCACTCCTATATAATTAATTTCCTATATAATTAACTAATGAACATTTTCGATTACATCAGAAATGCTGATTCAAAAAAAGAGTTATAAAAACCTTCAAATAGAAAATTTTTAAAGAAAAAGCTATTAATTTTTTAAATTCGGGATACCCAAATTAAGAAAAGCATTTAGAATTTAATTTTGCTTAATATTTTATTT
>SIJG01000124.1:90424-168661 GCA_023374025.1 Heterodera schachtii
ACCAAGTATAATATATTTTCAAAATTATATAATATTAACTATATACGCTACTGAAAGATTGAGTTTATTCATAAATATTTCTTTGAGAAACTAGCAAAAAACATTTAAAAAAGCAAAATTAATATTAAACAATTAATGAACAAAAGTGATAAATAAAATGAAATTTAAATATATTCAAAATTAAAATATCAATGGACTTCTACCGCAGTTAGCATGAGTTAATGAAAATATAAAAAAATTAATGGAGATATATATATAAGCTGAATGTGTAATTGTGAATAAATCATCGATCAAAAAACAAGAGAATATTAAATATTTGAATAAAAAAATAAACATTGGTTTAAAGATAAATAATAAAAAATATACAAAATTTAATTCCTATAAAAATGGAAAATATGTTTAATCTACGTTTATAAAATTTTATCTGGGAATTTTATGAACATAATTAAAGCAGAAGCCACATTTGAATAGATAAGAAAAAAATACACTATTAGTATCATAAGAATTATAAGTTCAAGGTTAATTAAATACGATAAATTTAATATTAAATATAAATTATTTGAAAGACAATTCTAATTTTAAATCAACTATTAAAAAGAAAATAAATTTAAATATTAATTACAAATTATTTGAAAGACAATTCTAATTTTTAAATCAACTAATTAAATAGTTAAAAGACGCATAATAAAAAAGATTTACATTTTATGACAACATCTTTTATTAGAGTTTGGATCTCCAATTTGCAACCCCAAAAAATCTTTTTTGATAGTAATATTTAGACATAATCAGGACTATAAAATATTTTTTTTTGTTTATTCTGAAGAATTAAAATTTAATAAACTACCCAAAGATGCTAAAGAGAATAAAGCTGAGAAGGTTGACAATTTGAAAGAAGCAATTGATATGCATAAACACCACAATAAATTTGAAAATAATTATCAAAAAGTAAATTTTAAAGATTTATTCAAAAATAGATGAGGAATCAATTAATTAGAAATTAATAAAGTGATAATGAACAAGTATCATTATTAAAAAGTAAAAATTTATTTATTTCTTTCGATATCATTATAATTCAAAAACGCATTTATTATATTTTAATTAGCTTATAAATTAAATTTTTCTTTTATAAAATAATTCAAGAATTATATGGATGAAGAAATTGCGAGAATAGACAGAAAAATACTTTAAAGAAAAAGAAATAAAATATAAAATATATCCTTTACATAGGATTACAGCTTTGTTTTTCATTATTTAAGCTGGAAAATGAGCATCGAAGTTACGAGTTATCAGCTGTACAATCTCAATAACAAAAATACGAACTTGCTTCATGTTTCAGGCCCATAGTAAATACAGAAAAATATCAAATAATTTTAAAAACAAAATAAAAAATGAATAAATTAATTAAAAACGGTAAATATAATTATAATTTTTATGTTGGAAATGGCCAAAATAAATTTTTGCGAAAAAGATAAAACCAATTAAACAATGATTAATTCCCCTGACAAAGTTTTGTTCGGAAGATTGGAAAAATCAAAGATTATAATAAAACAATAATGTTGTTATTTTTAATAAAATATTTTTATCTGCTCTTTTTAAGAATCATTAAAATATATGAAAATAAATTTAATTTTTCAAAACTGTATAATAATTAATATTACTAACTATAAAGCTAAAATTTACTATTAATTGCTATAATAATTATAAACAGTACAATGTAAATATAGATAAAAAATTGACCAGCAGAACGTTGCCAAATTTGGATAAAAATGATCAGATTATTTGCATTAATCATTAAAATAAGATAAATAACCATTAAATGAAATTCACGGAATTTATTGTACTTCAAATAAAGCTTTTTGATTCATTATTTTAGAGTCGGCTGATCGCAATCGCACGGAAGGTAAAATATTAAATAAACTAAAATTTCATTTGAATAAAAAAATAATCAGTACCATATTGACGCTCATATAATAGAATAATTTAATTTGTTAAATTTAAGTTCAATTGCACGATGTTGCTGAGAATGTTATCGAAGCGGGTAATATTAAAATTTTCGGGCATAAATAAAATTGACCAATTAAAGGTGTGAAAGTTGTGTAATTCGTAAAATGTGGTATGTTAAAGGATCAATATTGCTATATTTTCAATTGTAAAAATAATCAGCAAAACATTTACAGAATTCGTTAAAATGATCGAATACCAAATACATAAAAATGAACCAATTTAAGGTGCACATGTCATCCAAATTCTTGAGCGGGGTATGTTACGGTTGATTATCTTTATAATTCAAATTTAAAATTAAATTAATCAATTTAATGAACCAAAGTAGTCCAAAGCACCGTTTTATTAAATAAATAGCTGCAAAATATACGCGTAAACTAAATAATAACGAGACGAATCTCACTCAGAATTCATAACCATTCTGGCAATGTACACAACTCGTATTGGACAATAAACAAGATAAAAAGAAAAAACAAGAAAGTTTATAAGATATAAAAAATAACTATTATTTTAATACTGCGACAATATGTAAATAAAATAAAAAAATAACTATTATTTTAATACTGCGACAATATGTAAATAAAATAACTGATAACATGGAAAAAGCAAAATATTTTTATGATAAACAAACTATCAATAAATTTTTTAAAATTTTTTGTCAACATTTGTTTTTTCAGAATTACCAACAAAAAGGCAGTAAAAAAAGAAACCCTAAGAATTAAAAAATTTCAAAAAAGAGGTAAGAATTTAAAAATAAAATAAAAATGTTTTAAAAAGCATAGCTCTTAGCCGAAAATCTTTGAACTTTGCCCTCGGAAACGCTTGAAAGATTTTTTTTTTCATATGATTTTTAATCGTTAATTTGTTTTGCATCAGTCCTCCCACTATTTAAAATTATTGAGATTTTTTATTGCTTTATATATATTTATTTTTTAGATTAGAGTAACTTAAACGATGATTTTAAAGTGCGTCATAAAATATGAAATTTTCATATTTTTATGCAATTTATTTACAATATTATGAAGCTTCTATATTTTTTATCTATTACTCATGATGTTTCATAAGTGTATGTCGCGGTGCTCAAACGAAGCATTTCTTTTATGTTTTATTTTTAGTATCTCACAGTTTCAATAAAAATCTTTTTAGATAAAATTTAATATATAGAAAAATTAATGTATATATATTCTCAATTCTTTATTTGCTGTCAATTTAAAAAACAATTTTTTTTTTTATATATTTAGCAGAAATTGAAATTTTTCATTTCAAAATTTTCTTTACATTTTAATAAATATTTATCGCATCATATAAAATAAATAGATATTTTTATTTTAAATAAACTTTTCCATCATATATGTATAAGCTATATTAAGTATTTTATTATTGAGGTTTTTTCATATTTAAAGGATGATTCGGTATAATATAAGATAATAAATTTCTTATGTTTATATGAAAATTACATTATTTATTAAGATATCACATTTATTATCTAATACTCATGATATTAGAACTGTGTAGATCTCGGTGTTCGAAGCTGCTGCTTACTTTTACCTTTTAGCTTTTTTTATTATGTCTCGATGTTTAAAATTAATATTTTCTAAATTTTCTATACATTTAAATTATTTTATCATTTTATAAAAACGAATATATTTTTTTAATTTAAAGTAAATTTTTCTTATCTATGTTTACGCAATATTTTATTTTCGTATCATTAACATAGTTAAATTATTTAGAATAATTAGAATAAAAATTTTAAACATTTTTTAATTAACAATTAATTTTGTTTTTGGTCTTTTTAAATATATTTATTTTTCTATGAAAATTCACTAATAGCATAATGATGTTTACATTTTATAAATCAGCAACATTATTGGTTAACGACTTTAAAGATAAAAAATTCGTGCTTTGAAATTGTTCTTTTTTTAAATGTTTGACATTATTGACTTCATTCTATTTTATTATATATTACCAGTAATCACTAATTTTAATCTGCTTTCAATTTTTTATTCTAATTATAGCATTTTGTTTGAAAATTCGAAAATATAATATTTGAAAATAATATAAAATACATGAAAGATTTTTCAAAACAATAATATATTTTCTGAGATTATTTAAACGCATCGTTTTGATTTCAAACTTCATTTAATAAATTCAATTCATTTTATTTATAAGCAATGTCAACAGAATAAATGTTAAGTTTTTTTTATCATATTTTTTTAGTTTTGTTTTTTTTACGTTGAAATTATTTTTTGGAAATTTGCCCACCACAAATTTTTCTTCAATATACACTATATTATTGCATATTTATATGAATAACACTGAGCGATATAAATGCACACGCTTTCACTTTAAAAATTTCATTAGCATCTTTGAAATATTTTCGACATATAACAAAACTAGAGAAAAATATAATTATTTTGATTATTTTTAAAAATGTTTACTTTTCTATATTTAACAATTCCTTTGCAAATGGTTTCGAAATATTTTTTATATTCGCATTTTGTTTAGAGTTGCAAGTTTATTTTTATTTGTTATTGGTTTAATTTAAATTTCGTACCAAAAATTAAATGGCTCCATGAATTGGTAAAAAATAATGAATTTTTATTTTTGATTAAATTAATTATTCCATGATCTTGGTCGGTCCAGAATCGTTTTTTGTTTGTTTGCCATGATGGTCTTCTTCAAATAAAATAAGAAACAAAATGAACAAATTTTAGAATTTAGATAAATTTTTATATTTTCGTCATAATCGTGAAAATTCATAAATTATAATAAATAATTATTTATTTATCTCTTGCTGTAAATATTCATGTTCAATCTTTTAGCTGTCAATTATCAGTTAAGCCGACATAGTTATATATTTAATTTATATTTTTCTTATGAATTATAATAATTTTTCTCCTCAAAAGAGAGGAAATAAAATAATTAATTTTATCACTCATGACATTTGTCCGCATTTCATTGGAATTCATTGTAGTAAACATAATTAGATTAGCGAAACAATCTATTTAAAAGTTACAATTATTTGGATTTTTTGTTTCGAAATTTTTTGATTTTTTAAAATTATCGATTAAATTTTTACTTCTTCTAATCACAGTTGTACCTCTTCTAACGTGTTTGTAGCTACTCCACCCTTGCTTAACAGTTGGGACCATCTCTCTATAAGTCATGATCAGACCTAGATAGCGAAGCTCAAGAAGCGCGAAGAGCTTTTTCCCAGCTAAAATGCCAACGGTTCACGCAACCGATAGTTATAATTAATAATGACTAATTATTTATAATCTTAAATTCTATGATTATTTTTTTTACAATTTGTTCGATAATAAATAATATCTTGTATATTAGGTTATTAACTGATCTCAATATATATTTAGGTTTTTGCATGTCATCTGTATACCAAATAAATAACAGTATGGCTTAATAAGAAATATTTTATCTTTAAATATGATCATTTTAATTTTTATAATTTTCATACTTAATTTTCACTCCGTTTGTACATTTTTTATATTTTATTTCTTGATATTATAATCCCATTGTTACGGTTTTATACAATAATTTTATTTTATTTTAAAAAATAACAAAATATTGGCATTATTTTAATTAATTAATTAATTTAGCGCTTTATTTAAGGTTAGTTTATTTGGATTTGTAAGATATAGAAATTTTTAAAATTAAATATTCCTTTGTCATATTGTTTTCAAACACTCCTCTTTTTATTTCGAAACAGTCAGAGAGTTCTTTCGCTTCCTCTAAATGCTGAAAAATTTTTTTAGATTAGGTTTTGCTTAAATTTTTTTAATAGTTATAAATATTCGTTATATTTTTTTTAATTTACGGCTCAATATTTGTTTTTTTAAACAAAATGAATTATTTTCTTGTCGAAGATGAAGAGAATTTAATTATTTATATCAATTCTATTCATAAAAAAATTCAATTTGTCATTTTGCTTTGAAAGTTTGCATTTTTGTATTTCTTTAATTTTTTTGAAATTTAACTTCGTCAAAGGTTCTGCTTTTTGATAATTTTCAATAAATTATTTAAATACAAATCTATAGAAATTTTAACATTTCTAGTTCTACTTTCGAAAGATAAATATTTTTAATAAATAAATCTTTGCAATTTTTTATTATCCATCACAATTAAAAAGTAGCTCTTCTAAATATTTTATACTTAACTTTTTATTTTATTTTATTAGTGCTAATTGCTGACTGAACCGAAGCACCATAATTTGACCGCGTATAGCTAATATTCCTGGCACTTCATTATTAATTACACAATTACTTTTTATAACAAAAATCCAATGAAAAGTATTATTGTTTTTAAATTTTATTAAAAATTTCTTAAATATAAATGGTTTTTTTGAAAATTGTTTATTTAAATTATATTTACTTTTATCCGTGGTGAGTCGTTCCACAAAAAAGCTCAGTGATTGATTATTCATTTTCCGAAAGCCGATCGCACCACTTTTGGGGCACCAAAAGTGCCTGATCCTGAACCCGGACCGGCCCGGTTAAGAACAATTTTTTGTTCAGTTTTTCAAGGGCTATCTCCCAGGCCGGGTCCGGTTCTCGGAACATTCACTTGGAGCCCGTCATGGGTCGGGAACATCTGCCGGAGGTCTCTCAGCCTTTTCCCGACCCTGTCGATGGCCAATACAATCTAAGCTTGCTGCTACCGGCGGCTAGTATTAACCGGACTTCACCGTGTTTTGTGAATGGAATAATTAAATTTAGTTATTTAATTTTATCAATCACTGAGTTTTTTTGTGGATCGACCTAGCAACATCCTGATCAGCTTATATTTTCCTCGGTAGCAAAATTAAATAGTGTTTTATGAAAATGTAGATTTAAATATTTTCTTTATATTATATTTCTTCCTAAGGTCATGGAATTCTTTTTCTAATTTTTATAGCTTTTTACAAAAGATTTTATAAATTTTCTTTTAAAGCATTAAATTCTTATATAATTATCATATTTTTTTGGCAGAGTAGGTTTTTCTCTTGTTGAAAGTTCAATCAACGTGTTCGAATATTTTTATTATCAAATTATAAATTCTGTTGTTTCAAATTGAATTAATTATTTTATTTCTTGTAATAAAATTATAATATAAAAATTATATTTTATTAATATCTATTTAATTAATAATTTCGTTTTTAAGTTTTATTTATTCGCTTTAATTTTTGTCAATAATTTAATGGTTTCTTTTCTTTGCTTATTCCTTTTGCTTTTGAAAAAAAAATAAAAAATTATTTTTTAAATAAAAGAGCGTATTAATTTATTTTTTATTAAATTTAATAAATATAAATGATTCAATGCTTATTTGCAATATTTAATTAGCACTTTGTTTTACTAAGATATAATGAACTCACTCTTATTATCATGTTTTTTTCAACTAATTAATGTATTTTATTTATGGCATAAATTTAAATAACAAATTCATGTGAAAATATAATGTCTACATAATTGAATGAAACGATATTTACATATAAGTATAATTACATTATCTATGCTTTAGAATTTTGTTCATAGTTAAGCACTTTTTACGCTCGTGCATTGTCCTCAGTTTTATTGGACAATGATTTTAGATTTTCATATATTTTCTTTTTTTAATAATTTTTTCTTAGTTTATTAATTTTATGAAAATTAATTTGTGTATGTAAAATATTTTTGAAAGTGTAATTTTTAGTAATCTTTCAGACAAATTTCGTCTTGCTTTCTTCGTATGCAAATCATATTGAATTATTTTAATTTTACTATTTGAATTGTTCGTTATTTAGATATAATGATTCGGAATATTTTATTTTTAATAATTTGTGAAATATAATAGATATTTTTTTCTTATTATTTCTATTGTATTATGTGCCATCAACTATTTGTTT
Source organism: Heterodera schachtii (assembly GCA_023374025.1). Taxonomy (NCBI): domain Eukaryota; kingdom Metazoa; phylum Nematoda; class Chromadorea; order Rhabditida; family Heteroderidae; genus Heterodera; species Heterodera schachtii. The sequence continues at coordinate 98,301 of SIJG01000124.1, forward strand.
TGTGCCATTGGTTGTTCACTGTATGTAATTTTACACATTATTTTCGTCTTTTAGATCATATTTGATCCATTTTATTGCTAATATAATTTTTCTTTTATAATCATTTACATAATTATCAATTCGAATATTTTATATAATTTTCACTTCGTTTATTTTTATACATATTGACTTAAGTTTGGCAACTTATATTAACTGATTTTATAATTTTAATATTTTAATTATTTTATTAATAGATAAAATGAATTCTTAATTTCAAATAATTGAATAAATTTTAGATAGTTTGTTTTGTTCGTAATCTGATATAATTTTGAATTTTCTATTTGTCAGTTTGTTGATATAAGTAATTATAAATTCAATTCCATCTGAGAAATGTAATTAATTTTTAAAGCAAGATTTTTAAAATTATTTCATTTTATTGTAGTTTTTTATTTTAAATATTACTAGGAAGCCATATCAGCTCTATAATATAAACACAATTTTAGCTGCCAGAATAAACAAAATGTATTTAATTTTAAAAACAAAGAAAATTTGAGAAATAAAAAGAGAATTTTCCAAATAATTTGTATTTATGATAATTATCACACCTATTTGATTTTATTAAATGGATAAAATATAAATATATACTTTTTAAATATAAACAAATTGTTAATCAAATAAAAACCCAGCCAACATTAGAATTTTTTCTTCATTAGATTTAAAATTTAAAACAAATAACTAAGGCCAATAAAATCTTAGTTATGTACCAGTATAGTGAAATGGTGATCACTCAATAAAAAAATTTTTTTAAAGTAAAATGGCAACTTTTAATACTGTTGCTCACTAACATTCATTTATTCAAATGAAAATAAATATTTAATTTATCGGTCTGATTAATTTTGTTTCTATTTTTTTAAACTTTTGACATTTTTTCATTCTGTACAAAATGATTTGTCTTGTATAATGTTTCTTGGCATGAAGCATTTTCAATGGAAGATTCTGTAAAGTCAGTCACTTATTTTTGAAAGAAAATATTATTTTATTCGTGTTATTTTTACTTAGTTTATTTTTCTTATTAAATTTATTGGAGGATTTTTATATAGGTTGTCTATGCGAGTCCGAAAATAAGAAGAAGTATGAATAAATGAAGTTGATTTTTTGGTTATTTAAAATGATTATTGATAAATATTTGGTAATTTATATACATATTTTTATGATTTTGTTTTTATATTTTCTGTTGTATAATAAATATAAAGTCAAATGTATGTGTTCATAGTCTTTCTCATTATTATTATAAAATATTTCTATTTGTTATATCGATGTCACAATTGGAAAATAGCATCCCGCGTATATTGCGCAAGTAAAAATCATTCTGATAACTGTTTTGTAAAAAAAATGCAACAGTTCCCTCATTAATTCTAAAGAATTCCATTTTTTATTTTAATATTTTTATTTTATGCATTTCTTAAATGATTTTGTAGATAAATTTTTTTTCAACTTTTAGTTACAAAAGAATATTATTTTTCTCATTCACTATATGGAAAGCATTAATTTATTTCCAATTTACTTTTCAATCCCTTCAATTCATTGATTATATGGCATTATTAAATTTTATTGAAAAAGAAAAAAACTCAAAAAATAATTAATTTCTTAAAATTAGTCTTCATTTTAGTAATTGAAAGGAAATGCATAGAAAAATAAGTACTAAAAATTGATAAAATAATAAAATTGCGTGCTTCAAGCTTTGATAATACAATTATAACTTTAACTATGCGTCCATGAGACATTAAATTTAGTGGCAAAATTTAATGAATTAAATTTAAAGAAATAAAATAAAATAAGTATAGTCCAATATAAGTAGAATTAAATTGAAAAGCTATAACTCTTTGCAAAATCATTAAATAGTTGTTAAAAACGTAATAAATAATTCATAATTACGATAATTTGCAATTATTTAAATTGCTTGGAATATATTTTATATTTAAAACTGTTTGAAGTGAAATAATAATAAAAAAAGCAAATATTAATAAATTAACGTAGTTAATAAACTCTATTCTCAAAAAGTATATATTATAATTGAAACACAATTCTCAAGGCAAATATAAAAAAATTAAATCAAATTTCTCTTATTAAATTTTGTGCTCATTCAATGGATCTAATACTTTTAAAAAAATTCCCAATCCCCTGGGAAATTTTGGAAAATATTCCCGATTTTCAGTGCATTTTTGGTCTTCCATATCCCATGAAAGGACTAATATGATCGTGTTAATCCAAATGATTTTTTCATCATCATAAATGTTAGCTTACAAATACCAGGAATTTGTTCAAATTAAAAGATTTTGAAAAAACCAAAAATTGTTATGTTCAAAGACTTTTTCTGTCAAATTTTGTCCAGAAAACCCTCGATGTTCTCGATTATTTTTTTCATTAAAACATTGGTGGACAGGATGTGTAAAGTGATTTTAATATATTTTAAAAGAGAAATTATTAATAAGGAAAATAATAAATAAAAATATTACACAAATGATTTTGTTTAAAAATATAATCAATAAAATATAATTTATGTATGAGAAATCTTTGCCAAAACACAAAAATTTGCCCACTATGGTTTATTTATATATAAATGGAAATGGTTTAGTTGCTTAAAAAATTATTTGTAATTTTATTTGTAAAAGTTATCAATAATTAAATATCCTTAATTTTGTATCCAATGGACATGCAACTACAAACAAAAGCTTTAATAAACACAGTTATATTAGTAACCGAATTTCAACTGGATTGTAACAGGAAAAATCCGCCAAATTTTAAATCTATTAATTAAAGAAATACATATAAAAATAAACCTATCTAACAGATTATTGAGAAATTAATAACTAAATAAAAATGCTATAAGAAATTTTTAAGACAAATAATTTTGTTTTAATGCTGATTAAACAGAAAAGGAAACAGATATGAATTTTATAATAAAATAGAAATAATTAAATTTAATTCACGGAAAGTGAATTAATTTTTAAAAAATGTATTTAAACTAAAAATTCATTGAAAATTAAAAACTTAAAAATTGTTTATTTTATTTTAATTAAAATTAATTGTGACCTACTAACAGTATAAAGCATTTATGAAAAATCCAATAAACTTAAAAATCTAATATGATATTAATATTTTGAAATAAAAACAAGGATTGTATCAATATTAAAATAATATTGTAATCAATATTAACATGTTAATAATTTAATTTATTAAATATAATTAGGAAAAATATTATTTTTTTGTGATATGAGCATGAAAAATTTAGAGAAATGAGTAGTTCATTAGATTAAAACATATTTAGAATTCTAAAAAATTAAATCCATAAAAATTCCTTGTCAAAATCAAACCCGACAATTTCTCATAAAGTGATGAAACGATACAAACATTGATGATAAAAATTTGATAAATAAATAATTTATATAAATATTTGATTAAAGCTAATATATGTACAAATTGCTGATGTCAGTATTAGATTATAGCTATGTGATTAAAAATACAATTAACATAAATCATAAAAATTAACTTTAACTATTTTTAATAAAAATATAATTTCCCGGTATGAATAAAACCTACGAATAATTTTTTAATTAATATTTTACGCTTATAATAAAAAGCAATTTTAAATAGTTCATTAATAATCAAATATTTAAGTGACAAATGTAGGCATATCACAATTAAACAACTCCAAAACTGCATTGAACATGAGAAATTAACATATAAATTAGGCACATAATTAAAACAATGAAAATTAATATTAAGTCATAAAATTTGTTTTATTAAGGACATTTTTAGATTCAATAACAATCAAAAAATGAAATACAAAAAAATAACCATTAAAATGTAACAAAAAGATACAAGAGATAATGGCGCACTGTCTTACTTGATCGTCGGCAAGAGTCTCTCGTGTAAAAGGACTTTTTGTTTAAAAATTATAAATCTGACGCATTATCAATTAAAAATGTGATGCCAGAAGGAACGGAGTGTGGGAGAAAGTGGGATAAAGGACCTGAGAGAACCGCTAAAAGTGGCGCCCGTAGCTCAGTTGGTTAGAGCACGGCACGGATTGCTGGGGTCGTGGGTTCGAGTCCCACCGGGCGAGTTACCTTTTATGTTCTACATGGCGCTCCTGGGTGGATCCCCTCCACACTGCCGGGACCACTGGACCAATGAGAGTGTCCAAGTCCGTCGGTGAAGGGCCAAGGAGAGCCCGAGGGACCGGTCTTCCGAGGGAGGCGGAATGTGATGCCAGAAGGAACGGAGTGTGGGAGAAAGTGGGATAAAGGACCTGGAGAACCTCTAAAAGGGACGCCCGTAGCTCAGTTGGTTAGAGCACGGCACGGATTGCTGGGGTCGTGGGTTCGAGTCCCACCGGGCGAGTTACCTTTTATGTTCTACAAAAATGCTTACTGCTCACGCTTGAATTGTTGTTAATCCAAAACTTTAATTGAAGGAATTTAAAAGTTATTCATCGGTCAGACAAAGATTATGAAGGAATAAATTAATCAAATCATGATTAATTGCCTAATTATGTTTGATTACCGCAAAATTTTTTAACCAGTATATAATACAATTTTAGACCATAATTTTGTTTTTCATCAATAAAAGGAATTCAATAATTTTTATTACTTACAATTAGCAAAAACATTTTGCTTTAAATATTTTTAGATAGAAAAAATATCAATAAAAAACTTTGTAATACAGAAAAAAAATGCAAAATTCAGATTGTAATAAAAAAATTTTAATATGAAGCCAATTACGCGTTTGGTTGTTCTTCAATGGAAATGGATACCGGAATTGGACCATGAAAAATTTTTAATTTATAAATAAATTATTTTTTAAAATAATTATCAATGACCTAAATAATTTTTTTTAAATGTAAAAATAACAAACAAACATCCGCACAGAATTTACGAAATTGGTGCGAATCAATTACGTGGGTATTTATTTACAAAATAAAATTTAAAAAAAATTCGCTATTATAAAAAAGGATACAAAAAAACGAAAGAATTAATTTAACCATTTAATGAACTTACTGAAAATAAATAAATTGAGAAATCAAGGCGGCGATAGAAACAAAGAGGAAGTCATGAACATGATAAATAAAAATTAATTTAACATTTTTCATAATTTATTTAATTTGTTAATGATAATTGTAGTCAAAGAACTTTTAAAATAATAATTCAATTTCAATATTTATTAATAATTTTTTCAATTATCTAATAAATATATCCATCATTGATACAATAATTGCAACAAATACTTCTCTTTCATAGTAAGAAATAGAATTCATTTGAAGTGAAATTCAATGAGAAATCAAATGACAAATCGGCCAAAAAATTTCTGGAATGGAATTTAATTATATTATTTGCTGTGTACAGTATACCAGAGATGAAAAATTATTAAGCATTTGCAAATTTACTATCCAAAAAATGCATATACGCTCTAAAAATTGTAAATTGAGATAATTATGTAAATAAATTATTATTTAAAAAAACTAAGAAAATATTTATCAATATAAGAACTCTTGTATAAATGAGAAAATCAACATATTCATTCATTGCATTATTAGAAAACAATGTCTAAAAAACCAAAATAATTATAAAATGATCACATTGAAATTAATTAACAATAGATCTAAATTTTGATGTCGAAGATAAGGGTTATCGAACAGATAGATATCCTTAATTTTGTCGGTTCTATGAAAGCTTGAGAGAATTTTTGATGATAAATTATTTTATTTCAAACCTAAAAATTTAAACTATCAAATTTTTGTCTTGATGGTTATGAGTAGGGATGGGAATTTAAGTCATGAAAAATCTCAAAAAAGTCGACTTAAAAAGTCATGAAAAATCGCCAAAAAGTCGCGAAAAGTCATAATAAAGGCAAAAAAGTCACGAATAATGCAAAAAAGTCTTGAAAAAATAACCAAAAAGTCACATAAAAATGCCAAAAAAGCACTAAATAAATCCAAAAAAGTCCTGAAAAATTAGCCAAATGTAATTAAACCCAAAAGCCGTTTTAAACATTCTTCGAAGAACGTAATTTAAAAACGACTAATTTTAACGAAAATAAAATATTCAAAAGTGTTACACCGCCAGATTTTTATTTTATTTATTATTTTTCAGTTCCGTCATTTGAGTCCTATGGTATAAAAAATTTCAGTTCCGTCTCGAAGATTGACTTATTTTTTGGAATTTTCGTCACAAAAAGTCAAATTTTGCCTTTAAAAGTGGAAAAAGTCATGAAAAAAGTCACAAAAACGCAAAAAAGTCATAAAAATCCCAAAAAGTGTAAAAAAGTCAAAAAAAGTCACAAAAAAATGCAAGTTAGAAGCTTCAAACAAAGAAGGTCATTTAGAGTCAGCAAAACAAAAGTCATTTGACTTAAATTCCCATCCCTAGTTATGAGCAATTTTAATTGTTATTTTATGGTGTTTGAAAAATACATAATTTTAAGAATTTTTTTTTTAATTTTATGACAAAATATTTTCGTTAAATTAAAGTTTTGTTAATAACAAATGCTTAAGCATGGTTCTTATTTGTTTTTTGCATTAATACTTTAGCTTAAAGTTATTTAAATACATATTTTTAATAATTGAAAATTTTGAATCTAATTTTAAGAATCTGTTTTAAATTTTTTTTTTTTTGGATTTTAAACTTTATTTTGCAAATTATGTAAACAATTTTCTTTGTATTTTTATTATTTAATTAATTAATCTTTTTTATTAAAATAAAAGTAAACATGCTCAGCTGTTTATATTGTTAACTTATATATTTATAATTTTCAAGTTTCCTATATTAAAATGGAACAAGCAAAAATATTTATTGAAGAATAATATCTGTGTAATGTTATTTTCTTTCATTCTTTAATTCGTGCTTATCCTTTTTTACTCGGATTAACTAATCTTTTTCACTTTATTGTATCCTGTTTTAACATATAGATTAATTTTTATTTTGTTAGTTTATTATTTTTCGATGTATTAAAATATTTTTTACTGGCATTCATTTTTAACCTAAGGAAATTTAAGAAAAGAATGAATCACCACAAAATGTTCCGCTTTTCTCAGATTGTTTTTGACGAAATAAATAAAATTTTTATTCAGTTTTGTTGATTACCATTCTTAAATAAAACATCGACGTCAGGCTGTAAATTTTTTTCAATTATTTACTATTAAAAAATTTTATTTTAAACTTTTTTCAGCTTTGAAATATAAACTATGCAATAAATTTTTTGTTCATTTTGAGTCTTTCATTATTAATTAATGCAATTTTTATTTGAATTAATGTAACTTTTTATATGAAAAAATAAACAAATCTATAGAATTTGTTCCTATCGCCTTACTGGTCTTCTTTAATTGATTTAATATATTTATTGGTTTTTCTTTTTTTATTGATTAATTTTTACTTATTATTATTTTTTGCGTATAATTATACCATTTGTTAAATGGATTAAAATTTCTTCGTTTATCTTTTTCTTGAAACAAATAATTTTTATCAAAATTTTTATAATTCTCACTGCCTATTTTTTGATTATTTAAACTAGGGTTGCTCCCCGTCCCCGAGCTCCCCGGTCCCCGACCCCGATCCCCGACTTTTTTGGGCCTATTCCCCGCCTCGACCCCCGACATGTCGCTCCCCGAGGTCCCCGGCCCCCGACTTTTTGCCCCCCGACTCCCCGACACTAATTCGGGGAATTGGGGACTCCAAGCATTGTAAAAATTTAAAAAGTTAATTCAACAACAAAGGGTGGAAAGGTATAAAATTTATCAAATTTTGAACAATTTTCTTAATATACTAAATTTTTAAAATGAGGCTTTGAGGCTTTTGTGGTTTTTTGAGAAAAACTGCAAAAGAAAGAATTTTTTTAATGAAAATATGCTAAAAATATGGTCAAAATTCTTTTTTGTGGACAAATCAGTTAACAAATCGCATTAAAAATTACAAATTTTTTCTCGGCGGCGCCTGTCGGCACCGCCGGCCCTCATTGTTCTCCAAAAGTTTTTTGGAAAAAGCGCCGCAAAAAAACCAATTTCGAATTTTTGAAATTTTGGTTATATATTTAAAAGATTTTCAATAAAAGATTATTAATTTTGCAAAAAAAACTCAATTCATACCTGTGCATTTTACTCACGTTTTTTGGGTAAATTTTCTGGGAGCTGGAGCGGGATCGGGAGTTCAAAATTTTCGGGACGGGAGTGCCGAACGGGAATCCCGTAAAAATCTCGCGGGAGCCGATCCCGACGGGCTCTAATTAACAAGCCCGAAAAATAAGATTTTAGTATCAAAATATGAACATTTTGCAACATTTTTTCAAACATTTGGGATCAGAAGATCAAAAAAAAATTTGCGTCAGATTTTAAAATTTCTTGATAAAACAGTAACATTATTCAATTAAATTTCAAATTATAAGTATATTTAAAAAATCAGAATAATTTTAGTCGCTACCCCAAAATTAGAAATTCTTATAAATAAGAACAAATGGAAGCCCTTGGTTTAATACTGGCGCTAACGAAATCAGATGATTAAAGTGAAAAAAAAAGAAAAAATGGTTTTTTTGGGTTAAAAAATTTGGCCATTCCCCGATCGGGGTCCCCGACCCCCGACAATTGAGCTCCTCCCCGCCCCGACCACCGACATGTCGCCCCCCGAGGTCCCCGGCCCCCGACATTTTTCCCCCCCGTGGGCTCGGGGAGCAACCCTCATTTAAACTAATTAGTATGATTATATTCTGAAACAAAAATCATAATTCAGTTTTTTGACTATATCATAGATGAAATTTTTTCTCGCCAATCATATAAATATTTGATATTGATAAATTTGCAACTAAACCTTAGTTCAAAAATTAAGATAAATTTTCTTAAACAAAATCATAATTAAAGAATTTTAATTATTCAATTCATTAATTTATTCGATTCTCTGAAGAATTTATTTTTAATAAAATAAATTAAGTAATTTTTTCCTTTCGGCTGCATATTTTAAAGTATAACAGCGGCGACTATTTCTTTTGTTAATTGTTTAAATGTAAATTATTAATTTATTGTATCACTCAGAAGAGTTTAATATTTTTAGTCTTTTTTTGCGTCCTACATTTTAAATTTAAGAATAGTTGTTAATCATATTTATAATTATTTTAATAATTTATTAAGAATTTTAGTCAATATATTAAATATTCAAATTTTTTATTAGTTATATTTTTTAGTTAAAACTAAAACAAATAATTATGTTTTTCCATGGAAAAATTATTAGAGTTAATTATTTTGTTTCATTTTTATTTAATGCTTTATTTTGTGGGAATTCATGTTTTTTTGGCAATTGTTCCTTCAGGTCTTACTTGATGATGGATTAGATACAATCTCATTCGGAATGAACCCTTTTTTGGTTTTCATGCTAATTGATTTATTAATTTAAGTTCATTTTCTATTTTTTAAATTAAATATTAAAAAGTTTTTAAAAAACCTGTTGCTTTTATTTTTTTTTAAATTTTCTATGAACTTTCTTATAAGTAAAAACATTATACATAACTTTCCATTTATGTATTTTTTTACTGCTGAGGTTGATATTGGTTTTGTCGAAATTATGCTTTTATCACGGTTAAAATAGCATTTTTAATAAAATAATTTTAATTTTTTGTATTAAAATTATCAATTTTTTTATTAAAATAAAATAAATTTTAATTTTACTTTAAATTTTCTAAATAATCCTATGAATATATTCTTTGAGAAATGCATAAAAAAATATATATATATATATAATCTATATTAAAAAATTGCTTGTTCGAATTGCTTGGAATATTTATGAATGCTTAAATTTACAGTTTGAATAAATTTTAAAAATCAATAATTAAAATATTTTATCTAAATGAACAAATTAATTAAATTTAAATATATATTGACATAAGCTTTGTCGGCTATCAACAAATACACGGATACGCGATCACTTTGGGTTTATTGTCGGTTTGTTCATTACTTCAAATAACATATTTTCTTATTGTGTAAATTATACAAATACTTAATTTATAGTGAATTGATTCAGCTTAAGCGTAGTGACGTAATGGTTGTTTTTAATTTTTTGCCATTAATTATTAAACCGGTTAATTTGTACTATTAAATTTAATCATTTGTATTAAGCAAATTTGTTATATTTTATATTAGCCTTGCATTTAATATTCTTGTTCCAGAAAAACCCAAACTTAAAAAATTTACACTCACAAATCACTGGTAAATACAAATTTACCTTTAAAGTTCATTTTCAAAAGAAATATATTTAAATCTAATAGAATAACTTTTTTTATTTAAAAATATTCTACAATAATTATTAATTCATGAAAAACATTTTAAAATAAATTTTTTTTTACTTTTCTCTCTTTCTCTCGGTTTTCTCTTACAGATATTCATTTGCTACCTAAATTTCTCTTTTTCTCTGGATGCGTTCCTTTCCGTCGTTCTCTTATGTTGCTTTTTTTTTCTCTTACGCTATTTCACTTTGTTCTCTCACTTTCTATATGCAAATATTTTGTTGTTACAAAATATATGCTAATTATAGCGCTGGTCATGAATATGACATTTAGTCAAAATATTAAACACCGAACTCTAAGCTTTAGTTCTAAACGATTTTTTTTAATTATTATATAATTGAGTCTCAAGCAATTAATCACCGATTTGAGTTCAATAATTATTAATTTTAAAGGGTATTTTTTATGTACTATCATTGGGAGAAAAATACAATAATAATAATAATTTTTTAATAATTCGAATTTATTATTGTGGGTAACAAAGTTTATTCTTAATTTTAAGCGCATTTGGTTTTTTACTTAATGATTATTTTTTTAATCAAATTAACTGAAAAAGAAAATAAGAAAATATTTATGGATATCGAATGATGTCAAGAATTTCTCATTTAAATTACTTCAAAAAAATTTTTGATTTAATGGTTTTTTGACTAAATTCACAGCAGCACTATAGTAGCTTCTAATATGTTTTCGGTTTTTTTATTTTTTGTTTTTGAGCTTTTTTAAATTTTTACAACAAACAACATAATTTTTATTTTTTGTTAATTATTTCGTTCACAATATTAATAGTCATTATTATTTATAGATTTTTTCTACTATCGATTATTAACTAAATCATCCGCAAAATTATTTAGTTTTAATTCATTTTTAGTCGTAAATGATTTTTAAACTTTTTTATTTCTCGTTCTAGGTTTATAACTTGAGAATTTCCCGTACTCAGTAAGAACATAAATCTGCTGTTGTTCACAGATTTTTAGCGATTTTATGATCATAATTAAATAAACTCCTATTGTATTGACAAAATAAAATGTATTTTATAAATATTTTTGTGTATGATGGATTTATTTAAATATCTTATTTGCTATATATTAAATGCTTTATTTAAATTATCCGTTTATAGTTGACTTGTCGACTCGGATTATCACAGTCATTGTTTGTCCAATGTAGTAAATGTATAATATTGAATGTTTTTCATTTTAATTTATTGTTAATGTTTAAGAGAATGAACAAGCAATATTAGAAAAATATTCAATTGGAATTTGCATAAAGGCTGCATTGTTTGATACTGGCCCTGTGCATTGGCGCTAAATTGGTGAATAAATTCTTTAAATAATTAAGTTTTAATTCTTCGTTTATCTTAAAAATTTAATAAAGTTATTTAAATCAATGTGTTAACAATATTTATGATATAAATATGTTATTATCGTTCAACTGCTGTTTCTATAAGTGGACGTTTTAATATTTAAATGAAGATTTAACTAATTAATTACATGATATGTAATTTTTCTATGTTATAATAAATAATATTCATATTGTATTAATTATAAATTTATTTAATTAGAATTGTTAAATATTAATGCTTCAGGTATTTTATTCCAGTCTTAAAAAAGAATTTCTTTTATTTGTAATTTCTAATAAAATTTTATTTCATTATTGTATACACATTTAAAGATAATTTTGAATTTTAAGAATTTTTATCATTACATACGAATAATAAAAAAATTTTAATAACAGAAAAGTTTACTTTTAAATAAATTGAATTTTTTTAAATTTATTTTCTTTCCAATATTTGATAAAAATATTTTTCTTTTCATTGTTTTTTTAATATTCTTGGCCAGTCTCTTTTATTCAGGTTGATTCTTATAGGCAATTATGTGATTTCAAATATTTGTTTTAACTATCTTTAATTTTTATTAATGAATCATCGAGACAAGACAGCGTGTCAAGATATAATGTCTGCCAGTCCAGCTGGAGGTTCCAATAAGTCGAACTGATTCACTAGGTCGATTTTATTCCTTAAACGAACACATTTATACTTTTTAATTTTTTCATTCTTTATTTAATATTTGTTATGAAATGAAAATCAATGCTCAAGGAATCTTAATTATTCTTGCTAGTGCATGTTTCAATTTAAAATTTTTTTTTATAATTGATCGATTTTTTTATATATTGGTTAACTTAAATTTATAATAATAAATAGCTGATTTATTGTATTTCTAAATGATTTTCATAAAATCTGTGATTTTTAAAGGGCTAAATCATTGATGTACAATGATTTATTATTTTGTTACCATTCATTTAATTTTGTATGTTTTAGATATTTTTGTTTATTTCATTTTACTTTAATTATATTTATTTTAGAGTATGGATTATTTTTGAGAATAATACTAGCAAAGCCATAATTTTATTTTTTAATTAAAAATCATAGGTTTAATGAGTCAAACAAACTCCTTTTTGCAAATTTCATCATAATTAAGCAAATTATGTGATTTTTGTATTTAATTATCACGACCATGCTGCGTTTTACATTTAAATAATAATTTAAAATAAAATATTTAAAAATTTTACATGTATTATTTTTATAGAATGAAAAATTAAATTTTATTTGTTAACTTTAAGTTATTTAACAAATTATGTTTTTATGCATTCTTTTTTAAAATATTCTTGGCCATAAAATTTCTCTTTTGCATTCGGCGGAAAACACAAAAGATAATAATTAGATTTGTTATTTCTATATGTTACTTTTTAAAAACTATTTTTTGATTGTGGCTAAAAGTGCTATTGATAATAAAATACGTTTCTTATTACAATGATTAACATTTTTTCACTTATATCATAAATTTTTGTTTATCTAATAATTTATTTATTGAAACTTTTTTTAAAAATCTATTATTTAAATATTAAAAATTCCAAAAGTTTCCAAAATTTATTTGGTCTGAATTAAATATTTATAGTATTATACAATTTTAATTTCCGAGTATTCTTTTTAGATTTTATGTATATCAATTATTCCAACCCGAAAATTACATGAATTATTCGATCGCATAATTAATTCGGTTTCTTTTTATTGTATTTATTTTTTATTTTATTTAGATTAAATACCAAGAAGTAATTTAGTCGATCTGCTTAAAATACCTTTTTAAATTTTTATCTTTATCAACATGTGTAATATAATATTTAAAAAAAATTTGGAAGCATTTACTATTTGTTTGTTCTTAATAGTATTTAAAAAATTGATTAATCTTTTTCTTTTATTGATTTATAATCATGATTTTATTCATTTAATTTTATTCAGAATATGTATTATTTATTTATATGTCTCAGGACTTCATAATGTGATTCGCATCTCATCGCTCATTGTATTTACGTCATTTTAAAATGGAATATCTGAGTTTTACTATTTTAAATTAAATAATTAAATTGTTGAGAGCTGTTTTTATTTTTTAATTTTCTCATTTATTATTTTTTAAGTGAATTTATCTTTTAAATTATCAATTTCAAATATATCCTCATATTATTCGTTAGATTTTCCATTTTATTGAGAAGTTAAATTTTTGTTATTATTTATAGATGAAAAATCTTTTCAATTGTTTATTTAATTCATTTTTTCCTATCTTTTCTCATTTTTTGTGCTTCATAATTTTTAATAAAGTAGAAAGAAATATTTATTTTTAACATGAATGATTAAGGCATATAACCAATATTAAGCCTTTCTTACATTTTTAAAAATGTTCAAGATTGTTTTTTTGTTTTAATAAACATATCAAATATATATAAGAAAATTTAATTTTAACAATAATTAAATCATTTATCTCAACATCTGTTGTTTATAACATTTATAAAATAAAGTTTGAATACAATTATCGTAATTATTATTGTTTATCACACAAAGAAAACTTTATTTATTTGTTAGATAACTTTCGCGAAAGAAGTACGTTATCTCTTTTGGCTAGGCCATATATTACTTGGATAGAATTAAATTATTGTTTGTTTTTGTAGTCTGTTTGGTTTCATTTTTCGACAAATAATCATTTTCCATTTTTTATTGATGCAAATTTTTTCATAGCTGCGGTTAAATATTTTATTTTTTAATCCTTTTAATTAAAAATCTTTAGACTTTTTTTATTTGTTATCAAAATAGGCTGTTATTATTTTTTAATTGCATTTTTTACATTGATATTATATTAATCATTGATAGAGTATTCCCAATAATATTCTTGGCATTTGGTTTCATTTTTATCAAAATGACCATTGAAATATTTTCTTTTTAATTCGGGAGCCTTTATTTATTGACACAAATCTCATTATGACGGGAAATGGGGTAAATTGTGATGTTTATTTTTAACTTTAGATTGTTTTTAAAAGTAAATATTTATTTATTAATTAAATAGATAATTCTAATTAGTATTGCTTTGTTTTAATTGTATTTTAAATAAAAGATTTTTTATAGCATATGGATTCGTTTTAACCTTAATTTTAACACTTTGGCAAATTATCCAGTTAATTTTTCTAAAAATTTATCCTTGTTTTATTGATATAAATTTAATTACCTAATTATCTCTCATTTCTTTTCTTATTAGAGGGTATTTAAAAAAACTTTTTATTTATATAATTTTAAATTTTATACTTTATTTTTTTATATAACATAAAAATGAATATTATCAAATTTTAAAATAGTGTTGATAATATTTATTTTTGCTTAATTTCGATTTGCAATATTTTTATTGTTGCATGCGTTTTAATTTTTTCTGTACGTGGATATTGCTGTTATAATCTTTTTTCAACCTTTAAATCTTAGAATTTAAATTCGGTTCTATTTAATAATTTTTCTGTATTTTTAATTCTAATTTTCCTGCATTTTCATAAAATTAGCATAACTAAAATATAAATTTTTTAACTTGGTTTTTTGTTTCATACTTTTCTTCGAATAGAATTTGTTCCTATCGCCTTACTGGTCTTCTTTAATTGATTTAATATATTTATTGGTTTTTTTTTTTATTGATTAATTTTTACTTATTATTATTTTTTGCGTATAATTATACCATTTGTTAAATGGAATAAAATTTCTTCGTTTATTTTTTCTTTAAATAAATAATTATTATCAAAATTTTTATAATTCTTACTGCCTATTTTTTGATTATTTAAACTATTTAATATGCTTATGTTCTGAAACAAAAAGCATAATTCAGTTTTTGACTATATCATAGATGAAACTTTTTTCTCGCCAATCATACAAATATTTGATATTGATAAATCTATAACTAAACCTTAGTTCAAAAGTTAAGATAAATATTCTTAAACAAAATCATAATTAAAGAATTTTAATTATTCAATTCATTAATTTATTCGATTCTCTGAAAAATTTATTTTTAATGAAATAAATGAAGTAATTTTTTCCTTTCGGCTGCATATTTTAAAGTATAACAGCGGCCACTATTTCTTTTGTTAATTGTTTAAATGTAAATTATTAATTTATTGTATCACTCAGAAGAGTTTAATATTTTTAGTCTTTTTTTGCGTCCTACATTTTAAAATTAAGAACAGTTATTAATCATATTTATAATTATTTTAATAATTTATTAAGAATTTTAGTCAATATATTAAATATTTAAATTTTTTATTAGTTATATTTTTTAGTTAAAACTAAAACAAATAATTATGTTTTTCCATGGAAAAATTATTAGAGTTAATTATTTTGTTTCATTTTTATTTAATGCTTTATTTTGTGGGAATTCATGTTTTTTTGGCAATTGTTCCTTCAGGTCTTACTCGATGATGGATTAGATACAATCTCATTCGGAATGAACCCTTTTTTGGTTTTCATGCTAATTGATTTATTAATTTAAGTTCATTTTCTATTTTTTAATTAAGTATTAAAAAGTTTTTTTAAAAAACCAGTTAATTTTATTTTTTTAAATTTTCTATGAACTTTCTTATAAGTAAAAACATTATACATAACTTTCCATTTATGTATTTTTTTACTGCTGAGGTTGATATTGGTTTTGTCGAAATTATGCTTTTATCACGGTTAAAATAGCATTTCTAATAAAATAATTTTAATTTTTTGTATTAAAATTATCAATTTCTTTATTAAAATAAAATAAATTTTAATTTTACTTTAAATTTTCTAAATAATCCTATGAATATATTCTTTGAGAAATGCATAATATATATATATATATATAATCTATATTAAAAAATTGCTTGTTCGAATTGCTTGGAATATTTATGAATGCTTAAATTTACAGTTTGAATAAATTTTAAGAATCAATAATTAAAATATTTTATCTAAATGAACAAATTACTTAAATTTAAATATATAATGACATAAGCTTTGTCGGCTATCAACAAATACACGGATACGCGATCACTTTGGGTTTATTGTCGGTTTGTTCATTATTTCAAATAACATATTTTCTTATTGTGTAAATTATACAAATACTTAATTTATAGTGAATTGATTCAGCTTAAGCGTAGTGACGTAATGGTTGTTTTGAATTTTTTGCCATTAATTATTAAACCGGTTAATTTGTACTATTAAATTTAATCATTTGTATTTAAGCAAATTTGATATATTTTATATTAGCCTTGTATTTAATATTCTTGTTCCAGAAAAACCCAAACTTAAAAAATTTACACTCACAAATCACTGGTAAATACAAATTTACCTTTAAAGTTCATTTTCAAAAGAAATATATTTAAATCTAATAGAATAACTTTTTTATTTAAAAATATTCTACAATAATTATTAATTCATGAAAAACATTTTAAAATAAATTTTTTTTTTACTTTTCTCTCTTTCTCTCGGTTTTCTCTTACAGATATTCATTTGCTACCTAAATTTCTTTTTTTCTCTGGATGCGTTCCTTTCCGTCGTTCTCGAATATGACATTTAGTCAAAATATTAAACACCGAACTCAAGGCTTTAGTTCTAAACGATTTTTTTAAATTATTATATAATTGAGTCTCAAGCAATTAATCACCGATTTGAGTTCAATAATTATTAATTTTAAAGGGTATTTTTTATGTACTATCATTGGGAGAAAAATACAATAATAATAATAATTTTTTAATAATTCGAATTTATTATTGTGGGTAACAAAGGTTATTCTTAATTTTAAGCGCATTTGGTTTTTTACTTAATGATTATTTTTTTAATCAAATTAACTGAAAAAGAAAATAAGAAAATATTTATGGATATCGAATGATGTCAAGAATTTCTCATTTAAATTACTTCAAAAAAATTTTTGATTTAATGGTTTTTTGACTAAATTCACAGCAGCACTATAGTAGCTTCTAATATGTTTTCGGTTTTTTTATTTTTTGTTTTTGAGCTTTTTTAAATTTTTACAACAAACAACATAATTTTTATTTTTTGTTAATTATTTCGTTCACAATATTAATAGTCATTATTATTTATAGATTTTTTCTACTATCGATTATTAACTAAATCGTCCGCAAAATTATTTAGTTTTAATTCATTTTTAGTCGTAAATGATTTTTAAACTTTTTTATTTCTCGGTCTAGGTTTATAACTTAATTTATTTCTCAAAATGCTTTTAAAGTTTTTTAATTTATTTTTGAAATTAAAATATTCTCGATCTGAATGTAGCTTTGCCCGCATTGCAAATTGTCCGTGTTGAGAATTTCCCGTACTCAGCAAGAACATAAATCTGCTGTTGTTCACAGATTTTTAGCGATTTTATGATCCTAATTAAATAAACTCATATTGTATTGACAAAATAAAATGTATTTTAAAAAGTATTTTTGTGTATGTTAGGTTTATTTAAATATCTTATTTGCTAGATTAAATGCTTTATTTAAATTATCCGTTTAACAGCATTTCTTTAAAGTGATTGTTTGTCCATTGTATTAAATGTACAATATTGAATGTTTTTCATTTTAAGTTACTGTTATATTTTAAGAGAATGAACAAGCAAATATTAGAAAAATATTCAATTTGAATTTGCATAAAGGCTGCATTTCTTGATACTGGCCCTGTGCATTGGCGCTAAATTGGTGAATAAATTCTTTAAATAATTAAGTTTTAATTCTTCGTTTATCTTAAAATTTAATAAAGTTACAATATGTTAACAATATTTATGGTAGAATATGTTATTATCGTTCAACTGCTGTACTATAAGTTGACATTTTAATATTTAAATGAAGATTTAACTAATTAATTACATGATATGTAATTTTGCTATTTTATAATAAATAATATTCATATTGTATTATTATAAATTTATTTAATTAGAATTGTTAAATATTAATGCCTCAGGTATTTTATTCCAGTCTTAAAAAAGAATTCCTTTTATTTGTAATTTCAAATAAAATTTTATTTCATTATTGTATACACATTTAAAAATGAGTTTGAATTTTAAGAATTTTTATTAGGACATACGAATAATAAATTTTTTTTAATAATAGAAAAGTTTACTTTTAAATAAATTGAAAATTTTTTAAATTTATTTTCTTTCCAATATTTGATAAAAATGTTTTTTCTTTTCATTGTTTTTTTAATATTCTTGGCCAGTCTCTTTTATTCAGGTTGATTCTTATAGGCAAATTATTAAATTAAGTAAAATCTTTAATAAATTATAAAAAATTCCTGATTCCTGAATTTTTTGTTTTTTGTTTTTTTATTACATTAACTTTATGTGATTTCAAATATTTGTTTTAACTATCTTTAATTTTTATTAATGAATCATCGAGATTTCATTATTAAATACAAATTTTCTGGCTCTGGCAACAATTATGTTGTTTACCTATTATAGACTATATAATACCAAAATTTGCTTCTTTTATTATTGCATTAAAGATGAAAAATTTAAACTTTTGCTATTTTTTTTTGCTATTGAAATAATTAAATTGTTTGAATTGTTTTTGAAAAATTTATATGCTATATTTATCAGATTATATTGTCACATTTCAAATACTTGTACAGTTTATTATTTTCGAACGGCATGTTTGGTCATCTTGGCATTTTTATTTAATTTGTTTTAATATATAATGAAAGTTTTTTTGTTTTTGTTTTAATTTATATTTGCATAATGCTAATATTATCATTATTCTTTATTTGCATAAATTATTATGAGATAAATTTATGTAATTATAGTTTTTGCTTTTAAATATTTTCATAAAACAAATTCATTTTTGTTTTAACAAATTATTCATTGCTCTTTTATAATTTTGTTGAATTAATTACAATTTCAATTCGAATAATTATATTTAGCTTAAAGTTTGTCTACTAATGCACTTATCGTTTGAGTTCTCACGTTCATAAAAATGCAAAATATATATTTTTAATTTGATCTTCATAATAAAAGGTAATATAAATAATCAATTATTTTCAAAAAGCTTTAATTTTTTATCTGAAACATTACATTTACTTTTAAAATTTGATGCATTAAATGCAAACTCTTATTTTTATAAATAATTTTTTATTAATTAGTTTATTAAGATTTATTATTTCTGCTTTTCAAGGTCTTTTTGCTTTGCTTGTCTTATCTTTAGCTTTTAAGGTTTTTAAAAAATTTAAAGAATTATAATTGAAATATATAAATGTTGTTATAATCCGCAAAGTTTATTTTTCATTTGACTTTTTTTTCATTATAACTAGAATCGATTAATAATATAACTTTATTATAGAAATTATTAAATTTAAAAATCGTCGGGAGATAAGTTTCTTATTGGCCATTTTGAACTAACTCTATCTTCTCATTAAATAAACAGGTTAACGAATTATTTTTATACTAGATTTTTGGATTGACTTTATTTTACATATTTCATATTTGAATTTATATTTTATTTTTTAGGGTTTTTCAATTTTGCGCTCTCGCATTTATATAAAACTGCAAGCAAATCTTAAGTTATTTATTATTTATTAGAAGTTTAGGTTTCGTAAATAAAATAGTTCAAGAATTAAATTTATTAATTTGCAATTTAGTTCAAATTTTTAATTTTTTTCCTCTTTACGTCACATATATTAAACATAATGAGAATTTTTTAATTATTTAATATTTAAATGTCTCCAACACCAGGATTCCATGAACAGGTCCGTCGATTTAATTAAAATTGATTGTTGTAACAAATAATAAATTTTGTTTTTCATTTAATTGTAACTCGATTCTTGAACAAGGCTTTTTTGTTTGCTTGTCTTCGAATCTAAATATCTTTTTGTTATTTTTTTTTATGCATTTATCTGTTTAACATTTTAATTTTTATTAAATATTTATCATTTAATTTTATTCGTGTTTTTGTTTGAAAATAGCTTTTCCGAATTTATCAATAAACAAATAATAATTTTTCAATATTTATTAATTATATGAAAATATGTTTATTATTTATTTTAGTATTGTTGTAATAATTTTTTTTGATTATTAATCTATTTTTTCTTAAATAGTTAAATATAATTTTTATTATGGTATTTTGTTTTTATAAGTCCATAATTAAAATAAGAGAAATTTTTTGATTAATTTCAAACTTTTTCGTTGTATATTTATTGAATTCAATTCTCTGTATAAAATTCATGGGATTTTTATAATGAAATCTAACACATTTCAATTATCAGGTTTTATATTACATAACAATTTAATCAGTTATTTTGCATAATTTATTTATGACTTTTGAACACAATATTGTCAAAAATAAAAATTTTGTGAATTAATCTTATCTTATTTATTTTTTAGGTTTGCTTTATAAATTCCTGGAGTTTGATGGTTTAATAAATTAGCATTTTTTAAATTGTTTCACAAAAACTTTTGTTTCTCAATGTGAAAGTTATATTTTTAATTATTCTTATTATTGATTTAAATTTTTCGAGAGATGGTTAAAAATACTAAATCTATACTAACGAATTATACAATATGTTTTCTCTATTTTATAGTTTCGAATATATTATTTTATCAATTTTAACAATAAATGTTAAAATTAAAATATTTTATTGCAATAAATAATGCTTATCATTTTTATTGCATTATAATCTCATGGTTTTGCTCATAAGTATTGTACCTTATGTGTTCTGCAACCATCTTGTCATTTCTTTTTGCAATTAATCGCACCAAAAAATAAATTTTGAATTATTGAAATACCTTTAGAATAAATTATTATTATTTATATAAAATTTTGCAATTAAGTCATTACTTTTATTTTAATGTTTATCCTTCTTTTTGGATTTTGAATATAAGTCTTTTTAAATTATTTTGTTTAAATGATGTAATTTATTGAATTTATCATTTCATTTAATTAAAAATAGTATTTTATTGAAGCAAATTATCTAAATATTTCTCGCAAATAAATAGTTGAGTATCCCCTTTTCCGTTACATCACATCACGATAAGCCAATTTACCAATTTAACAAGTTTCTTTAAATTCAACTTCCATCTACAGAATTAATTTGGATCGCCATTTTAAGATTTCTATAAATATTGTTTGGTTATAATGGTGTCTATTGTTTCTTATATAATAATTAAAATTTTTATTTCTTTTTTTATTTTAATATTTTAAGGATACCTTTTAAAAGGGTAATGTCATCTCATTTAATATTTTTAAATAATTATTATTTTGGGCATTTATAAAGTTAAATATGGCATTAGCGTTCAATTGATATTCCATTCATTGGGTGTTTTTTTTTCTTGTTGTCTTTTTTGAATAAATTATTTATTATTATTAATATTGGCAAAAAACTTTTGTTTTTAAAACAATATTAAGAATTATTTATTGCATAATAATTGTTACCTTTGTTTTAAATCATAATATTTTCAAATAATGCAAAAAACTTTACATGTAATTTCTTCACCATATGCGTCTTTTTCGGAGGTTTCCGATTGTGTAATTTGTTGGCATTTCTATTGTTATTAATTTTATTTATGGTTTTTAATTACCGTTTTTATACTGGAAATGTATAGTAAAATATTTTCATGATTCTAAAACAAAGTAAAAATTAAGCAAATATATATATATATTTTCATAATTAGCGAAAGTTATTAATTTCAATAACTTTTATAATCTCATAATAAATAAAATTAATTAGACTTATATATTAATTAATTTATGTGGTTTGAAAAGATTTCGATTTAATAATGTAAAATTTTTAATATAAGATTATTCTGTCTTCTCCTTTAGAGAGGGATAAATTTTAAATTCTTTAAATTAATAAAATTAAATTCGATCATTTGTGCTTCAACTAGAATGTTTAATTTTGTTTCTTTAAAATGGGACAAATTTTATTTTTAAAATCAGACATTTGATTTTTCTCATGTCTTTTATCTATTAATTTTATAAAATGAATTAGGTAATAAATTTAACTATTTAGTATACAAAGTTTTTTTCAATTTCGGGGTGCCAGATCACCATAAGGGAGTGTTCTGATCAACTTGATATAAACAACTTTTTTGATCAGCATGTTACAATTTGTCAAAAATGGCACTCCAGGAGCTTGAATTTGAAATTTTAGCACCCGCCCTATAGCACGGATGTGGCACCAAATGTCTAAATATCTTCAGCCAATTATCACTGTTTATTATCTTTGATCAGATTTTATTATTTTTTAAATATTTTCAAGCTTTTGATTAAAAAAATTAAAAGTGATAATTATGCCTACTTTTTTTAAATCAAGTACTTTTTATAATATAAATAAAAATCATCATTGTTTATAAATTATTTTTTGTTAGAATTAATTAAATATTCATTTATTTCATTGTAATTTGAATAAAGATATTTCATGGCATATGATGACGATGGGAGAAAGTATGTCGGGTCTGGTCGCTATATAACCTAATTTGGCGAATATTTTGTTTTTAGTAACTAGCTAATTGAAAATTAATAGCGTTTGCAATACTTTATAGTTTTTGCAATTTTATATATAATTTTTCTTTTCTTCAATTTTTTAGATTAATTTATAGTTTTTTTTATCTTATTTGCCTTTTTTTGATTAAATTACTTTATTAAATGTGCCGATTAAATCGTGTCCTGTATAGTAGATTGATATAAATTAGGTGTTTTGTTGTTTCTTACATTATTTGTAGTCTAGTCTAAATTTAAGTCATTTTCTCTTTATAATGTATTATTTTATCTTATATTCTAATTTTTTTGTTTTTTCAAGCTTTTACGATTGATTTTCTGATAGTTTTTTTTATTTGTTAACGAACAAAATAGTGTAATAAAAATTTTGGTTTTTTAATATCTAAAAAAAATCAATTTCAAATTTGTTCGTCAATTATCAATTAACAAATGAAATATTTGCATCATTATTATTCGGAATTTTATATTAAAATTTCAAGTTTATACTATAAAGGTTTTCTAAATTATTATCATATCGACGCTGTTTTCTTAGCATGTGTATTTTAATTTTATTCGTAAACAATATTTTCCAATTGAATTTTTTTCTTTTAGTTGTACAAATTGTGAGGCCATGATTTTCAGAGAATTCAGTTTTCCCGTGATTAAATATTTTATTCACATAAATAATTTTTTTTCGATTTCGCGCGATATTCGATATGAAAAAATATATATCGATTAAACGAAATTTGAGAATGTAATCAACATGATAAGAAATTATTTGATCGCATATGAATTGCTATTAATTCAATTTAAAGGATTAAATATTTATGAGTTTGAGTTTATATTTTTGCAATAAATTAGTTTTTTACATTATGAATTTTATGTAATTTCTTAAACTATAAACATTTATTAAATTATTTCTATTTTAATAAATATTCGATGTCAGTTATTTTTGCTATTATTTATCCTATATTCATGGCAAAATGTTGCGTAAACTCATTATTATTTGTTTGCTTCAGGGTGCCTTCCTTCTTACTAAAAAATATTAATACAAATTTAAATAATTATTACAAAATTAATGTATATTTAATTAACATTTACAATATTTATATGATTATTTTTATTGTTAATTTTCATTGCTTTTATGTATATTCTTTGTGACACCGATACGTATAAAGACCAAAGCATCGACAAAAAAAGTTGTACTTTTCTTTCATGTTAAATTTATTTAAGCAATTTCTTTCATTTCTAATAATTTTAAATTAAAGTTATGCCATAGTAATTGTGATGTATTTTTTATGGAATTTTTATATTTAAATTCTGATTGTGAGCAATATTTTTACCATTCCTTTCCTTATGTTCTATACTATTTGATATTAATTTATTATTTTATTTGAAATTAACTTCTTATTATTTCATTTTCAAAAAAAAAATTAAAAATATTTAATTATAAATTTTATCTCTTTCTCAATAAATGTAGGTGATCAAATATTTACATATTCATATTTAGTATAGTTTTAATATTTTTTTAATTACCATATAGTGATTACTTCGTGTAAACGAAATTAATATTTTCAATAGGATAGTATTCTGTATATTTTTAAGTTTACTAATATTTAAAAGTTTGACTTTTTAGGTAAGTATAATAATTATACAAAGTATTTTAATTTTCTTAATATATTCTATAATAATAATATATTTTATAAAAAAAGTTTGAATGATTTTCTATTTTATTGTTATTTCAATAGGAAACTAAATGGTCGGCCTCTTTAATAATTATTCTTTTTTTCCTGTGTATCCAACGAGATTTAAAATGATCGAGTGCTTTAATGAATGATTTCAAGATGGTGTTATTGCGCATGATTTCATTTCTCACGGAATTCGGTGTTTAATTTTTATTAGTTTCTAATAATTTCTTCGACAATATCTGTATTAATATTTCTTCATCCTTAAATTATAGCGCTAATTTTACTTTAAGCTTAAATTTTTATTTTTGATTTTATTTTTTTATGCATTATAGTTCTTAATGGATCTTTTCTTACAATTAGTAATTAATATTTGTAGGATAAATATGAAAAAGATTTTTTAATTGATCATTTTAATTATGTGATTTTTAAATTATTTAAATTGTTTATTTATGATTGCAATAAACTGGCTTATCTTTTAATAATTTCCTTGTGCCAATGTTCCAGAAGGACTATTTTCTTCCAAGATCCCGGCGTACTTTCTACAAACTTAAAAAATAAATGTTTTACGGTTTGATTGAAATATTATTTAGATAATTCGTCAGCGTTTAATTTTAAGCTATTAAGTATTATTACTTGTATTAAAATATTTTTTGGAGATTTACTCCATATTTAAGCTTTTATTGCGAAATTTATTGATAAATTCAAAAAGTTAGATTCTTGAGCGTTCGTTAATTAAAATGTTCTCAATCAATCATAATACAATTAACTTTTAATATTTGATTTATTGATTGCGTGATATTTAGTTGTTTAAGTGTTAGGTATTTTAAAGAATTTATTTTTATTCTCTGTTTATTGAAAATTTAAGGTTTTCTAAATTATTATCATATCGACGCCGTTTTATTAGCATGTGTATTTTTATTTTTATTCGTAAAACGATATTTTCCAATTGGATTTTTTTCTTCTAGTTGTATAAAATTTGTGAGGCAATGATTTTTAGTGGATTCAGTTTTCCCGTGATTAAACATTTTATTCAATAAGATTAATATTATTTTTCGCGCTCGCGCGATATTCGATGTGAAAAGGCTTATACCGATTAAGCGAAATTCGAGAATGTAATATATTTATTAATACTTATATTATTACTTTTCTCAGTTTTTATCAGCTTCACAAGGCAAAATTATGTTCTTAAATTCATTAAATTATTTGTTGATTGTCGAAATAGTTTTTGTCTTGATGTTAATAGCGCTTTTAATTGTTATTTAAGTTATTTGAAAATTATGGTAATTTAAATTTTTTTATTTTTAATATAGACAAATGATTTCGTTAAAAATAAGGTGTTCTAAATAACAAAATTTTGAGCATGGTTCTATTTTGTATTTTACCTTTAATACTTTAGCTGAAATTTATAGTTAGTAAATTATAAAATGAAATCTTGAGAATTTGAAAATAATGTGAAATCCGAAATTAGTGATGAATTTTGAAAAAAATATTTAAAAAAAAGTTTTGGCAAAAAACTAAATAAAATTAATTAAAAGATGGTGTAATAAAATAATTCAATTTTTCAAACAAAAAAATAATGATCAATGAAGATTATTTAAAGAATTACTCACCTATTAACCCAAACACAAATAATCATTTTCATATTACACAAAAATGAAAATTTATTTTTAAAATTAAAAATATTGCAAAACTCTCAATAAAATGCAATCATAAAATAATTCAATTATGTTAAGATAATATGTAATTGCATTCACTAGTGATAATGATTTATTTATTTTTATTAAAAAAATTAACTAAATAAACAAATAGAACCTAATAAGAATACAAAAAATATTTCAACATAATAATTGGATGACTAGATATATCTTTAAAAACAGAACTGAAATTATTTATTAAAAAAAAGAGAATTTTTATTTGAAATCCGAATAAAAATATTACTATGTTCAAAATTGTGGTGAGCTGCATCAAAGGGCTGTTATGCTAAAAAAATATAAAAATTTATATTAGGTTAAATAAACATTAATTTATCATGTAATAAAACCAAAAAGTTCAATTAAGCATCATCTTTTAACGACGTCCAACACAAGATAAAATAATGCTTGAATAAAAGGTACCAAATTAAATTAAAAGAAATTAGGCAAATTCTTCTTAAAAATGTAATAAGAAACTAAACTGTTGTCATTGGGACAGACGAATCATTGTTAAATAAAGTATTTTATAATAGGTTAATCATGTTAATATGAAGTTCTAATTTGAATTTACCAAAATATTTTATGCTATAGAATTAAAAGGATGAACTCGAGAAACAATTACTTTAATTAAATAAGGTCAGTAAGGCCTGACTATATAAAACAAAAAATAATTAAAGCAATCAAAATGTCTCATTTATAATAACTAAAAATATTACAAATTTCACGTTCATACTCTGTGGGGTTGAGCTTGCAACAACGCCATGAATATTAGAGAGAAACTAATAATTCTTCTTAAAAATAAAATTAAATATTTTATACGAGAAATCATTTCATCACACCACACACTTTTTATTTAAGAAAAAATAAAAAAAATAAAACAAACTTGAAAGTTAAAAGAGCCCTTAATTTTAAAATATTCGACAATAAATATGTTTTGACGCCAAATTTAAATTGAGTTGAATTAAAATTTTAATGAAAGAATTCCACATAAATAAATTAATTAAGTCAAATAAACAAAAACTTATTAATATAAAAAATATTACTTACATATTACATTCTTAGAATTAATCATTACATTAATAGCATAAATCAGAATTGAAACTGAATATAATAAAATTCAAAGACTTTTAGATCATATCCGAAAAGCCAATTCTGGAACAAGAGAAGAAAAAAATTGTGAATTATAAATTGAAGGGTATTAGTATAATTAATAAAAAAAAACTCGACCCAATCTGACAGGTGCTCATGTGAATCTCATTCAAGTGACGTTGGAATAAAATCAGAAACTATCTACCACGAAAATCAATCTGATGATATAATATATGATTTTGAAATAAACTTTTTATTAAATCGAGTTTTATGATAATTTCATAGAAAACACTTAAGTTTTTATTTAAAGATTTCTTAAAATGTTGCTGAATATGTATATTTTTCTCAAACAAAATTTGCAGGGTTGCTTGTCGGTTTTTTCCAAAAAAACGAAAATTCAGTAAATAAATGGGATTATAAAAAAAAGTAATTTAATAATAAACTGTCAAAATTATTTGTTTTTCCTAACCAATGCTATTTTCTTGATAATAATTATTTTAAAAAAATTAAAAATGAAATTATTAAATTTTTTAAATTTTTGTTAGACTTAAAAAAGCAATTATAATTTCTAAAAATTTTATTTTATTAAAGCATTAAACGAAATGAAAAATTGAAAGGTTTTTTATAACTAATTATAAAAGCACAAACCATTAAATCATAAGATCACGTTTTAAAAAGAAAAATTTAATAAAAAATGATAATCTTTTTTTTTTTTTGAAAAAGTAGTTATCTCTCACAATAAAGATGAGTATGTTTAATTTATTTTAATAATTAAAATCACCAGACTGAGTTTATAAAACGAATAATAAAATATAAATGTTCTTGTTTAAAATTTTTTATATTTAAATTTTTTAGCATGAAAATATGTTTTATTCCAGACTTAAAAATTAAACTCTAATAAGGACAAAAAATCATCATCTATATGTTGAGAGAGCGGACGATAAAATGGAAAAAATAATTCACCAAGTATAATATAATTAATATTATAAAAATAAATATGAGTTCATTAAAATTAAGAGTTCCAAATAAAGTGATTTTTACTAATTTATATCAATAGACTATAAAAAGAACACGCTTTAACCGGCACATTAAATAATAATATAATCACAAAAAATTGCATGAACAAGTTATTAAGATTAAAACTATAAATTATATCTTAAAATTAAGAAAAGGAAAATTATGTTTAACATATGCAAATATTATATAGTATTGCAAACGGTATTAATTTTCAATTAGCTAGTTACTAAAAACAAAAATATTTGCCAAATTAGGTTATATAGCTACCGGATCCGACATACTTCCCTCCAACGCCATCATATGCCATGAAATATTTTTATTTAAATTACAATGAAATAAATGAATAATTAATTAATTCTAACAAAAAAATGATTTATAAACAATGATGTTTTTTATTTATGTTATAAAAAAGAACGTGATTTTATAAAAAAAGTAGGCATAATTATCACATTAAATAATTACATAAATACCATTTAAAAAAATCAAAAGAAGTGTAAAAAATATTTCTCCTCTCCAAAAAGGTAATTTATTATTTTTTGATGTGATTTAAAGAAAGAAAATGTAATAAAAAATATGCGTATATAGTAAAGATTTAACGCTGTTATAATGAAAACGAGGAACGCATTTAAAATAAAGGAGGAGGTCAGATCACTTTATTCAAGAATGCATCAAATGTATTATATTAAAACTATTTATTAATCAATTAATAAATCTTAGTTAGTGTGATAATGTAGATGAAATC
This sequence comes from Heterodera schachtii, assembly GCA_023374025.1. Classification (NCBI taxonomy): domain Eukaryota; kingdom Metazoa; phylum Nematoda; class Chromadorea; order Rhabditida; family Heteroderidae; genus Heterodera; species Heterodera schachtii. The sequence continues at coordinate 127,604 of SIJG01000124.1, forward strand.
TTATTATGGTTTAGTAAATGAAAGTGTTACTTTCATAAATTATACCCTCCATTATTATCTTTAAATTTAAATACAGATCATAAGAAATTTAAAAAGGATCACCTGACTAATTTCAGGATCAAAATTAAACCAAATAAAATTTTACGTAATTTAAATTATTATAAAATAGTAAATATTCAAAACATGCAAAAATTGGTGTTAATTAATATATTAAAAATTCCAAACATACATTATAAATTGAAATAGAAAACAAGTATTAAATTTTTATCAGGGAGAATCGAGCACATTAAGTTCTATTTTTTGTCTTTTGAAATCAGAGAATTTAACTAATATTTTAATTAATAAAAATCACGAATGCATAAAACTCCAATATGAACTTTTAAAAGCTTAATACCGTTATTTCTTAAAAATAATTTTATTCAATTATATAAATAATAAATATGATTTAATAAAAAAGCAATATATAATTTTAATCAATGAAATTTACTAAAAATAAGTTATATTGAAAACGAGGAACGCATTTAAAATAAAGGAGGAGGTCAGATCACTTTATTCAAGAATGTATCAAATGTATTATATTAAAACTATTTATTAATCAATTAATAAATCTTAGTTAGTGTGATAATGTAGATGAAATCTTATTATGGTTTTAGTAAATGAAAGTGTTACTTTCATAAATTATACCCTCCATTATTATCTTTAAATTTAAATACAGATCATAAGAAATTTAAAAAGGATCACCGGACTAATTTCAGGATCAAAATTAAACCAAATAAAATTTTACGTAATTTAAATTATTATAAAATAGTAAATATTCAAAACATGCAAAAATTGGTGTTAATTAATATATTAAAAATTCCAAACATACATTATAAATTGAAATAGAAAACAAGTATTAAATTTTTATCAGGGAGAATCGAGCACATTAAGTTCTATTTTTTGTCTTTTGAAATCAGAGAATTTAACTAATATTTTAATTAATAAAAATCACGAATGCATAAAACTCCAATATGAACTTTTAAAAGCTTAATACCGTTATTTCTTAAAAATAATTTTTATTCAATTAATAAATAATAATATAAATTAATAAAAAAGCAATTTAATTTTAATCAATGAAATTTACTAAAACTAAATTATAATGAAAACGAGAGACGTCTGAAAATAGAGGGGGAGGTCTGAACGTTTTAAAATTTATTCAAATATTTTTAGTGTTTGATAATTAAAATTAAATAATTTAATAAAAAATTAAATTACAAACTTATGAAATAGATTTTAAATTAATACAATAAAATTCAAAACAAATAATAAAGTATTTAAATAACATTTATATAAAAATGAATCTTGTGGCGTTCAACTTAGATGTGTTCCAAAAGGACAAAATAATAAAAATTCGATAAAATAAAAAAGCGGGGGTGGGGAGGGGGCCGAAGGGCCACTACGAGGCCGCGAAGCGGCCGAGCGAGTACCTTAAGCGCAGAAAAATTAGGAGCGGGGGTGGGGGAGAGGGGGGAGAGGGGGGGGGAGGGGCCGAAGGCCCCCTACGAGCCGCGAAGCGGCCGAGTGAGTGCTTTCAGCGCGGGAAAACCCGATGGCTCCTGCTGGCCCAGTGTTGAAAGCACCCCCGGCGCTTTAACAGGGCCCATCGGGCCCTGGTTAAGCAATAATGAAAAAATATAAATAAAGAATGAAAAATCAAAAAAAATAGGTGATTTTGGTTAATTACAGAAATTACCTGATCTTTTATACGGTGACAATGCATGATAATTGTAATTAAATTATATAAATTAATTGCAGAATAAATAATAAAATGAAATTTTTCTAAATAACAGAACCAAAACTGCTACAATATTTAAATGGGGAAACAGACACAAAAAATTAAACAATTAAAAATATCATACCATCGAATAAATTAAAACCTTAAAAGGATTAATATTATGATGATTAAGAAAATTATTAAATATAGAAAACTCAAGAATTTCTTAGAAATTGAATAAAAGAAACATAATAAATTATATAAACGATAAATTTCGCAATAAAGCTAAACATTTTAAGTAAATTTGCAGATATATAGTAATATCAATACTCAAAAAATATTTATTTAATAGCGTATAAAAATAACAATTTATGACAAGAAATTATTATTATAAATTTTTTAATAAGTTAACTTAATCATTAAAACATTCTGATTTATTGAATCAAAACGAATAAATATAAATTCGCGAATATATAATCCTAAAGAGTTTTATCACCTGCCATAACCAAAAATATTAAGCATTTTTCCAATGCAGTGAATTAAAAAATATCTAAAATATATTAAAAAAAATTTGGATAATAATTTATACTTGATTTAAAAAATCTTGACGTTTTCAACATAAATCTATATTTTTAAGACGAATGAAAAACGTAAATGAAAGCGTTATTAGATCTAATTTAACAAGCCAAATATTGACATTAATAATTATATTTGAATCAAAAGGGACCTTGAATTTATTTATTTAGGCAATTTAAAAAGATAAATTTTTGCAAAAATTCTTTTTAATTGTTAGTACAGTTTTTGTCTTGGTCAATTCAGTTCCTTTACATTGAAGTTAAAATATTATTATGAAAACATTATTAATAAATTATTGGTGAATATGAAAGACAGAAATGATGAAAAGTAAAAAATAAAAGCATTGTTAGTAAAAACAAAAGATAAATGATTCTGTAAACTTCAAACATAGCTGAAAATATGTTTTACGTGCTTTTAAGGCAGTTCCAAATCCAAAAAATTAAATGCAAGAAATATCAAATTACACTTTAATGTACTAATTATAAGAATAAAGGCACATTACAAAAATTCATAATAGAAAAACGAATTTTCAATATTAGACATGTAACCAAACGAAGTAATATATAATTTGAAAATGCAACTCAGCTGATCAATTAGATGAAATTATCTTTTCTTAATAATAAATAAAATAAATAATTATACAAAAATATTTTATATTAAAATTAAAAAATTCTTTAAAATAAACATAATTATTGAAAAATCAATATTTACATAGAATTGCAATATATATTAATTTATAAAGAAAAATATAAAATTTTCGACGATTGTAAAAATGGTTTCATTTAATAATGTTTTTTTTCTAAGAAATCATCTTTTAAAACATTGTTCATTTCTTAGAAAACGTAATTGCATTCGATATGTATAAACAAGTTGGTTTGATAAACTTTTTTGAATTTAATTCAATCTTAATGTTCGTATGGTGAAATTTTATTATTATAATTAATACGAAAAATTGTATTTCCATCATACTCCGTATAAGACAAATTTATTATTTAATTAACATATTAATTAAAAAATATAATAAATCTCAATAAAAGACGGATTTCAATGAGAAAAAAGAAGTAAATAAATAATAGTATTTTAAAATGAATGAATAAAAGGAAAAATATTCTTCTTATAAAATAATTAGATTTATGGGAAGTTAAAGGAAAATGTTTTTAAATAAAAAGGAAACAAAAATTTTAAAGAAAAAAACAACAAATAATGACCATTTGCACTATAAAAAAATTCAATTCGAAAAAATTAACATTAATTTCACCGCTCTATTAACTAAGTTTGTTCATATGGAAGAATATGAAAATTTAATCATTTGACAATTTAAAAAAAATATTATATTGAAGACTTGGACAAATTGTTATGAAAAAGGCAAAGGCAATCAATAAATTTAATGATTAACAAGAAATTAATAATTGACAGTAATTATTAATGCAGTGCCCGATAATGGCGAACATATTAGGCCCAATAGACTGGATAAAATCAGAAAAAATAAATGCGTAGTGATATTAGCGAAAATTACCTAGTTAAATCATTTATATTGTGTATATTTAACGGTTTCATAAAATATATCTGAATTTTAGACAATTAATGCCGCTGTTATTTGCGATTAAACGAATTTCAGGACTTAAAAAATAATAATTTTTAAATGAAACCAAAAAATGTTAATTGATTTATTTTGTTTAACAAGTCAATAATTTAAATATCGCAATTAAAAACAAACCAATAAGGAATTGAATGATGTTGATTATTACATTATTAGTTTATATTCTACTGATGACGAGATTGGACATGGATAATTAAAGTATTTTTAAAAAATTTATGGATGTTGAAAGATGCTATAATAATACAATAAAATTTCTAACTTGGCATTTCTAATTTAAAAACATTATAGCACAAACTTATTAATTAACACCTTTTAATTATGTAATTTATATATATTTGTATATCGAAATAACAACAAACTAAAACGAAACAAATATTATTTGTAATAAATATATAGCCTATGAATTAAAAATATAAATAAAATGCCTATCACATCAATAAAATCATTCCCCTCTTGGCTCACGCGAAATAAAAATTAAGCCCTTTTTAGCAATAATACTTATATAAAATAATCAAAAACAAATAGAATATCCTAGCTACAAAAATATGAAAAAATAAAAGATTAAACAAACAAATAAAATTTATAATTTTACAAGAAAAATACCAAAGTACACTTCAATGTACTAATTATAAGAATAAAAGCTGGAAAAACGAATTTTCAATATTGGACACAAATACAAAAAGCAATTAATAAAGTTTTAATGATTCAGAAAAACATAAAATTCAAAATAGAATAAAGTAATTTTAAAAATTAGACACTTCTAAACCAATATAATTTACCAACAAAAAATAAACCAACTTTACAAACAAACAAAAAATTTTACGAATTTAAGTATTTGTTTTTAGGTGAATAAAAAAGAAAAAAGTACAATAGGCATATATTTAGTAAGCCTAAATCGTCATGAACCATGAATAAAAAAACGAATTTGCCGAAATTAAAATATAGATTAAATAAATTTAAAAAATAAAAATAACTAAAAAATAGAAAATTGCAGAAAGAGTAATATTATTGAAAATTAAACCTAATAAAAATTATACTAAAAATTATAAAGTTCTAAGCATGGTAAAGAAGAAAGACCAAACCATTAAAAAAAAGCAAAATAATTGGCACTGATAATAAGATTGAAAATATTAATTGCTTTTAAAAAACTTAAAAAAATAGAACCTTTTTAATATATTAAATAATACAATCAGATAAAAAATTTTTTTTAATTTGAAATTTCATATTAACATTACAAAAATTTTGTAATAATAAAAAGAGTAAACATTTAAATTATAAGAATAATAATAATTAAAATTTCTAAATTATAAAAATTACAAATTTTCATAAAAGTAACTTTCAAAGTTTCCATAGCAAAAAAAAACCAAACTTGTGGCTGTCTCAACTGGATAAAAATTTAACTTTGTTATTGTTAATAACAAATGTGCAATATGATATTAAAATAAAAATAATTCCAAGATGATTAAGTAATTATTAAAGTTTCCCGCAACAAAAAAAACAAATGTAATTATTTCAAAATAATTAAACAAATTTAAATAAGTATTAAATGCAAACAACAAAATGATTAAAAAAATGAAAGATAATTATTAAATTTTAATAAAAACTCATTTTTAATAGCTATACTAGGGGTACTAAGCAAGGATAAATGTTATTCAAAATGGTAGAATTGAATAATAAAAAAATTCAAAACTATAAGAATATAAAATGAAAATGACTAATGAATTGATTATTTACTTTCTTTTCAGTTGTTTTTAATAAAATCAAAAACAAGTAGTTAAATTAGTTTAAAAAAAAGACCTTAAAAAGATGTAATAATAAACCAAGTTTAATTAATGTGAAATAATTTAAAAAATGTTCAATTTAAATCAATTTAAAAAAATATCTTATCAAATAAAGAATTTAGGAAATTGAAAAAAAATCTAAAGGTAAAAAAAAATTGTTTGAAATAAAAGATAAAAATGATATAATTTATCATTTAATCAAATTTAATGACTATTGGCTCTCTTTCCAGATAGTCAATAAGAATTAATTTAAATATAATTAAATATTTGACAATGACTAATTAAAAATAATTCATTGATATTTCAACCAAAAGCCTAATATTATATTGAATTAAATGAAATATAGGCGAATGAATTTAATAGTATACATTTAATTTCATGATTTATCTAACTATTGATTACTATAAAATTTATATATTGTAATTAAAATAATTAATGGAAATTAAGAAGCGAAAAAAGAAGGAAAAAAGGTTCAAAAAAAGAGTGTTGCAAAGACCAAGTACATACGATAACGAAACAAGAGAAAAGAAGACAAAATATTTATTAAGTAGAAAAACAATGTAAAATTTTTCAATATAATATTGTTCAAGTTTACTTTCTTAATATATAATATACAAAAGTAATATAATAATAAATTTTCTAGCTAGAAAAAATGTATTTAAATAATCCTTTAATAAGATTGCGAATATCAAAGTTCAGACCATGAATAATTATAAAATAAATTAAAATTGATGAAGAATTTACCAATTAATTAAATAAAAATGCTCAAAAAAACACATTCGTAATAATTTTATTCAAATAGGAAAAAACTTTTAACTCGGTAAAGTTAATTATTTTTATATTTATGTTGTAACAAGATTTTTTTTTTGTTAAATTTAATGATTTGTAATTTATTTAGAATAGTCTAAACCATTTTGTGTAGTATGATGTAAATAAATAATTTTAGAAATATAAATAATATTTTTATATCATTTATTAAATCAAGAATCTGGCAAAATGCATTCATTTAAAGCAAATATACTAAAAAATATACATTATTTATTCAATATGTAAATAAATTATTAGTCAAGAGGATAAACCTAAATACAAAATAAATCTATGTAAGGATGAAAAAATATATCAATTCATCACCCACACAAACCTAATTATAAGAATCAAACGAAAATAAAATGAGATAATTATCTTTAAATTTTAAGAAAAATAACAAAATATTATAATACAATAATATTAAATTCATAAAATACAACTATCTTAATATAGTTTAATACAATATAGACAACATAGGGTAAAATTACAACAAAAAAATCATGATAAAAATTTTTATGGTCCAATTCCTATATCCATTTACAGTGAATAATCCAACGCATCATTGGCTGCTTCATATTAAAATTTAGTTAATTTCAACCTGGATTTTTGCATTTTTTCTATATTACAAAGTTTATTAGTTAGAAATTTTTAATAAAAATTATAAAATTTAAAAAAAACTAAACTAAAAATAAACAAAATTTTGTTTTTGGTAAAAAAATGATCCTGATATTTTGACAAAAACCAAAAATATTATTAATAAAATAAAAAATTAAACAATTAATAAGAAAAAAATCATTTTATTGGTCTACTAAATAAAAAATGCATGAAAAGGCAAATAAAAATTATAGTTAAAATAATAATATACAAATAAAATTTAATAAATTATTAAAATGAGAGAGAATTAAATAAAAATAATTTAAATACTTAGGTTGTAACATAAATTTTGTCCGCCAAAAATTTGTTCGAGATTTTTTTTTTAAATTGAACAAAATATAAATTCAAAATGCCGCCATTATTATCATTATTGATTTTCCTATTTATTATTTAAGAAATCAATTCCAATGGAAAAGTAAACTATTTAAGGAGTTAGAGTTGATAAAGTTTTAGCGTTTAATTTAACGTTCTATTTCAAAATAGAAACAAATATGTTTCGGTTTATTTATTTTCTCTCATTTTAAAAAAGTATGTTCAAATTTTTCTGCAAAATTTATTTGAGTCATCATTTATCATTTAAAGAAATAGAATCTTATGCATTAAAAAAGATAATAACAGTTAACTTTTTAATTTATTTGCTTTGTAATTTGTTACTCAAATATTGTATAATACTTTATGTAATACAAATTATATAATTTAAATAATTATTTATTCTTTAAGTAAAATTTCTTTTAATATTTATAAAAGTTCTTTTACTTTTCATTTAATTCACACAAGAATTAAGAAATGTGATTTAGTTTTATATTCAAATGAGTTGAAAATAATTTTTATAAATAATGCTAGTCCATGTGCTCAATTAACAAATTATCAATATTTAAGTTTTGGAATGCAGTTTTCAATATTAGTTAGCATCATTTTCAAGCATATTTCGATTTATAAATATAAATTTTTCTTTTCAGCTAACCCAACCCAATAAAACATTAATTTTTATTTGAATCGGTAATTATTATTTCTAAACAATTAAATGAATGTTTTATTTTCATGTTTGTATCTTTGGTAAATGAAAGAATGATTAATTTGGATAATTTAATATTTTTTGATTTAAAAATAAATATTTGCATTTTATCTTTTATGTACTTTGATTACTAGTATCATCTATTGCTTTTTAACAATAATTAATTGTCATTATAATTAATGCATTTTACTTTTATTTGTGGATCAAAATTGTTAACGAAATCGTCTTCGACAGAAAATCTTTTTATAAGAAAAAACAAGAAATGTCTATAAATATTTGCGCATATCTCTCTCAATTTTAAGAATTAATCATTTAAATTGCTTTGTTTTTAATTTTATTTGAAGCTTTATTAGTTTTCTTGTTAAAATTTTGTTTTTTTGCCTATTTACTTTTGTTGAATTTTAAATCTAAAACTTTCAATTAAAAAATTGCTTTACCGTCATTGATATTGAGATCGTCTTGAACTTTAAAAGTTTGTATTTTTTTAATCGGCGTATCGATAGGATACTGGTACAATAACTATAGTTTACATGTATATTTATAAATATTATGATTTAAGTAAATATTTTTTAAGAAAAAAAATCAAAATATTTTCCAAAACACTAAAAGAATCTCTTAAATTAAAAAAGGAATAAATTATATTAAAAGCAAAATTAAATTACATTTTTATTTTAACTTTTAATAAACAGAACAAATAATAAAACAATTAAATTATTATTGACAAAAAAACTAAAAAATTTTAATGACCTAAAAATTTCTACAAAAAACCCTAACTGTATTTTCATGCCTTATATCGAATTATTTTTTAAAATTCCACAATCTCGTTCCCAAAAAAAATATCTCATTTGAGCCTTAAGCTGTTAAACTCTATATTATTTATTTAGGCTTTATTTTTGCAAATGATTAATAGTAAGAAGATTTTAATTCTCTTAAATATCTATGCAAAATTTATTTTTTATCCGTTTTTAATTTCAAATATAACGATTAGTCTGTTTAATTTTTAAATAAATTAATTAATCACGAAGTAATTATGAATTATTTTAAATGTACAAATATATTAATGTTCTTAAACAGATATTTCTATATCTTTGCTAAAAATTTCATTCATTTAGTAATCTTGAAAACATAAACATTATGAGTTGTTTTAAAATATTATTAATTTAAACTTTTGCACCGGAGGTTTTATTATTTAGAAAATCCTTTTTAGTAATTAGAGTTTTAATTTCTTGTCTTGTTTCGCAATAATTCGTTGAATCATTCAATCGGCACGACGACATTTCGCCAACTGGACATTTCGCCAACTAAACCAAATTTGGACGTTTCGCCAACTAACCATAATTATGACATTTCGCCAACTGACATTTCGCCAACTAGTCATCTCGCCAACTGACATTTCGCCAACTGGACATTTCGCCAAGTAAGCCGAATTCGGACGTTTCGCCAACTCACCCAAAATTGAATGTTTCGCCAACTAATTTTGCCAACTACTCTAAAAAAAATTTTCCACTAGAATAGTAATATAATTTAATACAAATGTGTATCTATGAAAACCAGGGCTCTCAGTGCTTTTTCTGCTTATCATATCACTTATCAATTCATCGCAGTGACTGTATTTCTTTGATTAGAGAATCAGAGTCCCTACGTATCATCGTGCCCGGCAAAAAAAAACAATTCATTCGGTTCTGTTCTGACATGAAAGGTACACAGGATTCTGATTCTCTGACCGAAGAAATAGAAAATTCACTGCTCTGAATTTTTAAGAGAGCATACACACATTTATATAATTTTTATTATAATTAAATAAATATATGACTAAAAAATTTATTTTAGTTTAGTTGGCGAAATGTCAGTTGGCGAAAGGTCCGAATTTAGCTTAGTTGGCGAAACGTCTGAATTTGGCTTAGTTGGCGAGATGTCAGTTGGCGAAGTGTCAGTTGGCGAGATGTCCAGTTGGCGAAATGTCCACACACCCATTCAATCCTTTTCGTAAAATTTGTTTCAATATTTTTTTTCTGAAAAAAATCGCAAAATTTTAAATAATGTGAATAAATTTTTTACTAAAGTGAGATGCTTTTGATGCAAAAAATGCATTTTTAAAACAAAGAAATTTATATGATCCTTTAAAAATTAAATTGTTAGTAATTTTAGAAAGCCTTATACTTGAATCTTAAAAATTTATCAATTTATTTTTATTCGTTTAAATTTACTTGATATTATTATTTTTAATGTTCATTTTTTAGTATACTTTCAGCTATATCTTCCTTTTTATGTTATTGTTTAATTGTTTGCCTCAAAAGCAAATTGTGCCGCTTTTTTAACGTCTTCCCTTTATGCATATTGTTATTACATTTTCTTTCTTTTATCTTTATTTACAAGCATACTTCTATTAATTCAATAAATGTGATTTCATTTGAATTACGGTGCAGCTTTTTTTTTTGCATATTTTTAAAAATAATATTTTAGTTATTTTTCATTGCTTTTTTTGTTTTAATCTCATATCGTTCGGATATTTACCAATTATTCATACTATTCAACTTTTGCGCGCTCTTCTTTTTGTTTAAAGATTTTTGAAATATATAAATGTTGTTTAATTTACTACCTTTTTTTTCCATTACACTTTTTTTTATAATAGAAAAATATTTAAATAATGATTATAATTTAATTAGTATGAAGATAATATAAAGATTAAAATAATAAAGGAAGCAAGGTGCACTTCAGTAATAATCAAGGAACGCGGCCGGTATTAAGAAAAGCACTTAATTTAACGGTTTTGAACCGGTTTAAACTCAAAAATTAAAAAATTTTGAGACTCATAACCTTTTTACCAAATTGGTTCGAAATCCTTTAAGAATATGTCATTCGGCTTCACTAACTTAAAAAAAAATTAATATTATAAATAAGTATTTGAAGAGTGATAAAAATTAATTGCACTACATTCTAAATTTAATGAATACAGAATTTTCTAAGCTATGAATGAATGAAACATAAATTATTCAATATTTTACTACTTAAAATTTTCTTTCTCTCAATTTCACCTGCAAAGAGCCACAAAGTTCTCTTTTCTTAGAATTGTTTATGTAGAAAATATGCTTAAATCATGCAAATTATTAAATTTACTTTTTTGTCTTATTAAATATTTTTTTTTTGCAATTTTATTATTAAATAACTTTTTCAATGCTTATTTGCTTTATTTAATTAGAAGATTTTTTAATAAATTCTGACTAAATTTTTCACCTATTATATATTTTTTATGTAAAAGGCCGAATATTTTATTTGATTTTCTCTTGACAAAATCTCTTTGCTTGTTCTATGCTATACTTGATATGCTGGTTGGTTAAATTTTATCAATGAATTATTGTTTATCGCAATTAACTTATAGAAATATTTTGATTAATGAACTTTCTCATATTTAATTTATTTCACTTAGATTTTGTTAAAAATTTATTGTTTCGTATTTCTACAATATCACCGTAATAAATGACGACAATGTAATAATTAACCTAATAGTTGATTAATTTATTTCTCTCTATGAATAGAAGAAAATATTAGTTTATTTTTCTATGTAAATTATTTGGGTTTTCTTTGAAAAATGTTAGAAGATATTACGGTTCTTCACGAAGACCGTTAAAAGTTGCTACACATTATTTTTTAATAAATTTATGGCAATAAAAATTAATTATTGTTATTTAATTTAAAAATTATAGTTTACAACAAAAATAAATAAAAAACAAGTCACGAAAGTGACTGTCCACTTAATTCAAAAATACTTACTGACTTATTATAAGTAAATGTTCTTGTTGCATTAAGTTATTTGTATGTAATATGCTATTATTATATTGTATTTATTTTTTTTTTTAGAATTAATTTTGATGGTAGTTTGTATCTACTTTTATTTTTTTTATCAAATAACTAATTCATTTTATTTTAGTTTTTTAGTTTAATTTTATTTGAAGATTTTATTTTATTATTTTCAAACTTACTATTATTTATTAAATAGTTTTAAATTTTTAATTCACCTTTTTTGTTATTCTCTTGTTCCAGAGTTAGACCTTCTCCATTTTTTATCAAATTCGATTTTTCAGAGCTATGTATGACCAAAATGATGGTTTGAAAACTGAATTTAGCTAATAATGTATTAAAACAAAAGGCTTTATAATTTTATATTAAAAATTTTAGATAAAATTTATGATTATTAAATCCAAATATTATTTTCATGCTCTAAATGAAAATTATTGTTGATTATAAATAAAATTTTAAAATATCTATAAATTAATTAAACTGCATTAATGATAGGTAATATATTTGCCAAAATCTTTAAAATTATTCCAATTTAACAAAAGTTACTTAGTGTAAGCTTGTTTAAAATAGAATATAAATTCGGCTTTTATGCGTCCAAAATTTAATTTTTTTGTTTTCGAAGATTTTGCAATTTATTTATTAGTTCATCAGTTAAATGTATTTAGTATTATTAAATTTATTACCTACATATATTTAATTAAATTTAGTAAAATTATTTTTCTTGAATGAGTTTTCTAAATGAATATTGTTAATCGTAATTAATTTATAGATATATTTTAATAATGAAATTATTATTTTTAGTTAAAATAAAGTCTTTTTTAATATTATGATTATTTTACTTTTAAATTAAGTTTATCTTTTTTTAATTTTACGTATTAAATGAAACGAATAAAAAATATTTTATTTACTAAAAATTTATTTAATCATTTTTTGTTGTAACCGCATTCATCTAATTGCATTTCAATTTGAGGTACTTTTAAATAGCTAATTTATTTACGTATTTTCGTGATAAATTTTTAATTAATAGATTGTTTTAATGTGATTGAATTAATTATTACTTTCATTTAAATTAAACAATTATTTATTTTTTACCTTATTTATCATTAAACAAATATTCAAGATAAAAACAATTATACCTACCTTTAAGATTGTTATTAGTGACCTTTTGTAAACGTTTAAGTTATTTGTTCTTCTAGTCCTTAAAAACTAACTTCTTAGTTTTGCGGAGATGATATAATTGGGGAATTAATAATAAATGAGCGAAAAGCAATTAATTTAATTGACAATACTTATTCTCTTGTGTTTTGTTTGAATAGTTCATATTCATATATATTCTTTTCATATTTTAGTAATATGAGAAAACTTACATAAATTTAATATTTATATACAGTTTTCTGTATATTCAAATGTCGTTTTTAAACTTTAATTGGAGTTAAAAATATATATAAATTTGGTAATATTTTTTAAAAAAAATGTTAAATATTTTAATAAACATAAATTTCTAATTTTATTGTTCCAACTTATTATATTTAAAGCTATTTGTTAATTAAGATTTAATTTAAGTTTATCACATAATTTATATTGTGTTCCCATTTCTAAGTAAAAAAAATTGAAAATTCTATGTTTTTATGTTTTGATTAAATTAATCATTTCATAATTTTGCTCGAAGCGATCATTTGTTCAATATATTTTCCTATAGCAAATTGAATTGTGTGTATTTTTGAATTTTATTTGCAGCACAATATTTATTTATATTTTGATTATTAAAAATAATGACATTTCATTAGTAAAGGAAAATTTTGTTTTTTTAATTAAATTTACTTGCTTTTAAATTGGCGAAGAAATTCTTTTATGCAAAAAATATATTTTTATTTAAGCAAATTATTGGAAACATATCAATTTTTTATAATTGACACCATGTATCTAAATTTTTTAGTTGTCTTATGCTGTAGTTATTTACAAATATAAATTTCAAATTGTAAGTAATTTTTTGAAAATATAATGAACGCATTTTGGTATTTTTTTTTGTTTTTTCTTTATATGATAATAATTATTAATAAATATAAATAAACGCAAAAGATTTCTAAATTGGCTCATGCATATTTAAATCTAAATTTTATTCTTGTATTCGACCGATATTTTTAATCGTGGTAAACTAAATATTAAATAATATTTATTATTTATATTATTTATTCACACCTATCAAATAATTGTCAGATTTTTTATAAAAAATTATATTATTAAATATTTAAGGATTTTTTTGAAATTATTTTATCTAGATTTATAAAATTTTGGTTTTAAATTATTAAATAATGGGTTTTTGATTACTTTCTAAATTATATTTTGGTTTTTTTGTTCAGTTTTTCTTTAATTTGTTATCGAAATACAAAATAATAAAAAAGGCATTGTAACGCAACCACAACGTGATGGTGATCAGTTAATGCTTAATATTTTAATTTTTCAATGAAACTTGTGTAGTTTATTTTTCATAAAATAATTTATAATTTCATTAGATAAAAAAATTATGTTAAATTGTAATTTTTGATTTTCTATATTTTTCTTTAAATATATTTTTATTGATTTTTTATGCTTTTTCTTAAATGATTTTTAGTTTTTTAGTTAATTATTTGATTATTTTTTCATTCATTCTCTCATTGTAAATTCATTTTTATTATAATTAACTTCGTTCGTTCGTTATAACAATAAATTTAATGTTCCAATATCACGGTGTAATTGTTGTAATTATAAAATGTTTCCCATTGGTATCACAATTGTAAAATTAAATTGTTGACTTTGATGCTCATGAATTCATGAAAACAATTTTTTTTTAATCTAAAATTAGATGATATTAGATAATTTTCAATTTTATCTTCGAATAAATTTAATTTTCTATCCTCGTGCGTAACTCACCAAACAAAAAGAAAAAGGTGCCGCACGATTTTTTTTTTTACATTATTTAGTTATTTCTGATTACAAATATATTTTAAAAATAAGACTATGTAATATAGTGAAGCTTGTGAATAGTAGTTTTTATAATATCATTTTTAATGGATAAATAAATTAATATAATAATTCAATTAGTATTAAAGTTTAACTATTAAGTGTAATATTTTTTGTGTATTGATAATAGTTGCAAATTACCAAAATAATCTTTTTTGCGAAATTTATTCTTAATATAATTTATTCAGTTTCTTTTATTCATTTACATTTAAATTTTATTATTAATTCTCGCGTCAAAGCAAACAAATTACCAAATTTAAAACTTTTCCTATAAAATGGCTCTTTATAATCCCTGTTGCTATAGTTAATGTTGGTTGTTAATACTTTTATTTTTCTTCGTTGTTTTTATTAGTTCGGATATAATGCTTTATTATAAAGATATAATTTTAATAAAGAAGTTGATGAAATAATTATTAAAAAAACAATTCATACATACAGGATGTTAGCATAAATGTTAGATTTTTAATGAACAAAAACTATTATTTAGATAAACAAATTATAAATGATGATTTATTATAAAGAAAATAAAAACTAAAAATACCATTAAATATATTCATTTATATTTTACAAAACATTAATTTTATACGAAAAATTAAACGAAAAAGGTTATTTCCAGGTCAAACCGCTGGTTGAATCGAGATTAAATTATCAATGGGAAAGAAAATAAATTGATTATTGGTTTTAAATAATCAAAGACTTCATATATTTAATTAACATGTAATAATAATTTAGAAATCATTTAGACAATAAACAAAATAGAAGTAATGCTTATATTAAAATGATCAAATATATTTATTTAAATCATTAATTCAACAAAATAATGTTACAAAAGCGCAAGATGCATTTCAGTAAGTTTTTGCAGCTTTTTTCACGCTTTTTACAAAAAAACTAATAGATTTATATTTTTCATTGGTCAATTGGTTTTAGTCCTATATCACTCGAACTCGAAAAGAAAGTCAAAATTGTATCTCATACACCGATTAAAATTTTAACTAATTAAATGTAATTGTTTTTAATTATCAATATTTTTTGAAAGTCTACTAATGTTGTAATGAAAAAGAGAATAAATTTAAAACATATAATAATTTTTTTAATATCAATCACTATTAAATTAACATTTTTAATTTAAATTATTGTTTTTGTAATATTTATTATTATAATAATTTGCATAATTGAATTCCGGTTGACTTCTTCTACATTATTTTATTATAATAAAATTTTTAAAGACAACTAAACCGGATCAATTTATTGTATTTGAACTTTTTTTTAAAACAAATTTTGCCATAATTAATTTTTATTGTATTTTAAAGATCCAACGAGCAAATATATAATAAAATTTATTTAAACTATTCATTTTGTTCGATAATCATTTTTCCATATTATTTACCTGCGTTTGCTACGAATTGGAAATTATCCAAAAGTATAAATTTAATTAAATGTTAGCTCTGTATAAAAAATATATATATATTATTTTTTCTTTGAGGGTTGATAATTTCTTGATATTCATTGCTTTAAAAGTACTGATTACAAATTTTTTTTTTTTATTAATATTTCAGGTTTCAAAATTTCAAAAATGAAAATAAAGCGATTCTCCGATGCTTAAATTTAAGAAATAAAATTAATGAAATGAACTTAATTATTCAGAAGAAACCAAAGTTTGAAAGCAAATTAAAAAATATATTTTCTATGCAAATTGTTTATAAATATTATATTATTTATAAGGTAAAAAATTTGCTTTTGATGAATTATATTAATAAAAAGAAAAAAAAACAATTCCGCTTCGTTATCCAATACCACTTTTAATATTATAAATTAAAGCAATGTTTAAGAATTAGTCTTTTACTTGGTTTCGGAATTCATCTCTATATATTCGGATGATTGTTAATGCAACATAAATTCGGTCTTTAATTTTTTTTTTAGAAAAATTAGCTTTAGTAGGTCAATGTTCTACTTGATAGCATATCATATTTTTATTCACTAATTTTAATAAATTTTATGAATTTAACATTTATCGCAATTATCTTAAGCATTATTTTAGTTAATGATCCTTTAATATATTTAATTATTTATTTCACCTTAGCTTTTATTTATTGAATCTGTCATATTTTTTACATTACGATTATTGTTTGTCGCGTGGTTTGCGTGTACTTTTCTTCAGTTTTAGGCAAGAAATATTTTCAATTTTAAATATAGTTTTTCTTTTATTTATTATTTCAATAATTTTGCTTCAGGAACATTTTTAATTGTTCATACTTTTTTTAGAGAATTACTTTATGTCCAGTTTTATGGTGCTTAAGCAAAACAATTGAAAAATGTTATAATTTTGTCGTTCAATCGACGGTGCTTCTCTGCAATTGTTCACTCGACTCAAGAATTTTTACAAGAATATTAATGATAATTTTTATCATAAAAGTGAATGCGGAAAATTTTCACGGAAGTTCTCATCCATTGATTTAATTATCTAGAATATTTCGTTCAGATTTATCAGCGTAAATTATTTTTTGCGTTTCTTTTAATGGTTTCGTCTCTATTCTTGACTATGCTTAGGAATTTAAACAACATTTTTATTATGTTTAATAATCTATTTTTTAATATATTCATAAAAATTATCTTTTAATACAAATTTTTATGCACTAAAATATAATTTTCCATTTTGGCATATTTATC
This sequence comes from Heterodera schachtii, assembly GCA_023374025.1. Taxonomy (NCBI): domain Eukaryota; kingdom Metazoa; phylum Nematoda; class Chromadorea; order Rhabditida; family Heteroderidae; genus Heterodera; species Heterodera schachtii. The sequence continues at coordinate 145,255 of SIJG01000124.1, forward strand.
TTTTTATATTTTTTCTTGATGTAAAACCAAAAGGTTTGTTTACTTTTTTTACGAATTTCAATTTTAATTTTTACAAAATTATCGAAAACAAAATAAGTTTTTTTTAATTTTTTTAATTGTTAAATTTAAAATTTATTTAATAATTTTTTTTATCAAATTGAGAATTAATTAAATATTATATTTAAGGACTTGTACAAATATTTTTGTGAAAGAATTTTAATATTTACTTATTAATTTATTGGATCACTCAGAAGAGATATTTTTTGTTTTTGTTTTTGCGTCCTACATTTTAATTTAAGAACAGTTCATAATCATATTTGTACTTAGAGTTTTTTCATGGAAAAATTATTAGAGTTAATTATTTTGTTTCATTTTTATTTAATGCTTTATTTTGTGGGAATCCATGTTTTTTTTGGCAATTGTTGCTTCAGGTCTTACTCGTTGATGGATTAGATACAATCTCATTCGGATGCGTGAACCCTTTTTTTGGTTTTCATGCTAATTGATTTATTACTCTTAATTTTAGTTTCTATATTTTAATGAAGTTTTAAAAAGTTTTTAAAAATATTAAATGGGTTTATTTTTTTATTTGTTAGTTTATTATATTTATTTTTTCGTGAAAGGTTTAGATTATTATTTTTTCAAAATGAAAATTGGAATAAAATATTTAATTTTAAGCACTTTATTTATTCGCATTGTATAACTTAATTATTTCAATTTATTTCATCTAAAAATTATATGAAAAATAAAGTATAAAGTATTTATCTTTTAAAAAGATTAGAACATTTTTTAAATTCATTATTAATAAATTTTGTTTATTTGTTTGAATATTTTGTAATTATAATTATTTCTCGAATTAAGAAATAATTTAATTTGGAGAGAAGGCAGCGAACAAAGCTTGTCTTTCTGTGGAATCTTAGCGAATTAAAATTATATTATATGACCTAAACTGCATTAATAATTCAATTCAATTCTTTTACTAAATAATTTATTGAAGTTTTTTTTAAATTATGAACTTTTTAATTGTTTGACATGTAGTTCCTTACAAGCAAATTTTTTAAATATTTATTTTCTTTAAGATGTATTTTTTCTTAAAATTTTATTTTTAATATTTTTCTTTTATCTAATAAAACTTTTCTTAATTATTTTGAATCCGTTGTTAATTTTAATTTTCTAAATTTCATGAATTTATTAACTGTGTTTTAAAAAGGAAAATATTTTCAACTTTCATTTATCGTTTATTTCATTTTTTAGTAAAATATAATAAATTTAATATTTTATGTTTAAGTTCGTGATAAAAATCAAAGAAATTAATTTGTTTTTTTAATTCCATATTATGATTTTCATAAATTATTTTATAAAAAAATGTGAAAATGATCGAAGTGAAATTCTGATTTATTAAATTATTTAAGAGGTAATTAAAATATATAAAACAACTCACTGTCTTTGGTGAAATTTTTCACTTCATTTATTGTCAGTAATTTTGATATTTTTTCTCTAAGGCTATTCATATTTTAATAAGTATTTATTTTATCTTTGTCGGTGTTAAAATTTTAATTGTCTTCTAAATAATTTTACAATTAATTTCTATGTCTATCAATACTAGACAGTTATCTTTATTAATTCCTTTATATTTTAATATAATATTCAATATCACTTATATTTTGCTTTTAATTATTTTATATTTATAGCAAAACTTGTGGCGTTGATCGATGATTTTTCCAAATGCTTCGTTGAAATTTTTTCATACTTTTTATATTAATAAATTCGAAAATTTTTATTATTTTTTCTTATAAAATATTTCAAAATCTAAAGAAGTTAAAAATTGCAATTCTTAAATCATCATTCTAAAAATATAATAATAATAATTAATTAAGTAAATGAATGAATAGTTTCTTATTAAGGAGGCATAGTGCTGTTGGCGTGCTATTTGAGCGATACCATAATGCCAAGAATTAATGCGAGATAATCTTATAATAATTAGAAATTTTTTATTCATTTAAAAAAATGTATTAACTATATTTTAATGCCTCCAAAAGTGGATGAAGTGATACAGTTTTGGAAAAGACACTAGTCGAAAAGGATTTAAGTCGTCGATTTTCACAAAATAAAAATAACAATATTTGAGTTAAACAGCGAGATTAATAAAAATCAATAGAAAAAAAATGTAAGTAGACAATAATTATTATTTAAATAATTTATATTTTAGGAATAAATATAAACATTAACTTTATCCATACTCACATGAAATATTAATTACTCATAAAAATATTATTATTAATGATTGAAAAAACAAATAATACATCGAACGATCTTTATAATAACTTTTCTTTAATTCCATTTTTTGTAAAGTCGTTACATAAAAATCAAATATGCATTTTTATCAACATTGTAAAATTAAAAACTAATAAAACAATGTCAAATATTAATATATTATTATTTAAATTTACTATATCCATTAAATTAATAATTTTCACTTTTTGCTGAAGACGTCTTTTTGTCATAATATAAATGACCAGTTTATTTACATATAAACAAAGATTTATTAAAAAATATTTAAATTAAAATAAGAACATTTTTACTTTTGATATTTTGCAAAAATTTAAAAAACACATGAATCCACGCGCTTTATAAATAATAATGATGTAAAATAATATTATATCATAAAGAGAAACGAACAAAGCATGAGATTTAGTGAATTTGAATAAACAAAAAATGAAAAACTCTTCCGCATAATTCAAACTTTAAAATTATAAATATCAAATGTATTTTTAATTATATAATTTTTACTTTCTTGAACTGTGGACTAAGAATAGTCGGACCGACTAACCCTAATTTAAATTCAATTTTTTTATTATTTTGAATATAATTAATAGATATTTTAAATTTTAATGTCTTGCTTTAATTTAAGATTGATTATTTACATCAATAGAAATATTAACCATATTAATTAATCTAATGCTTGGAATCTTATTGATGTATTTAAAAAAAATTAAATTAAGCAAGTAAATATAATATTGCAATAAAATATTACGACAAATTCAAAAGATAATAGACAATAAATAAAAATTTATGAAAAACTATTATGATTAATGAGGCCTTAAAGATTGCTTTTTATTTTTTAATAATGTGATTTTGGTTTCTTTTTTTAAAGGTAACTGATAATTTATTTTACTTAGCATTTTTATCCTCGTAAATGAATATATAATTTGTTTTATTAATTATCTTTTTACATATAATTGAAAATTAAAGTATTTTGTTAACCTTTACATGAATTTTAAATCAAATTTGAATAAAGTTTGAAAATCTATTCCTTAAATTGATTAACTAAATTTTTAAATTAATTTTGAATAGATATGTACATATATTATACGAGTAAGGACATTTTTATATTTAAATTCCTATTTTTAAAAAAAGTTTATGATTATTTGTATTGTTTTTAAGGAAGATGAATACTAATAATAATATAATATATAAAGTTCTTTTAATATTTATATTTAATTTTTCAAAATTATTGGCACTATTATTTATGCATTTTTAATTTAATATATTTCATCGATTTAACAATCGTAGAAGCCGCACCAATAACACGTATTTTATTCATGCGTGTTGTTTATTTATTTTATTTTTAATGTTTTGATTTACATTTTTTTAGCATTTAAAATTTATTAAAAGCTTTATATTTATATAAAAATTATTAACTTCAAGTTATCTAAAAAAATCTATGTTGCCCAGTTATAATTTTGTTTAAATTTTAAGCTATCAATGCAATATTTAAACTTTACATAACATTTGTTTCTTAAAAATGTTGTTATTAAGATTATCATTCTGAATTAGTAGTTTATTTGATAAATAAACTTTTGACAATTTCAAAAAATATATATTTGAAACGGAGATTAAAAATAAACATAAAATTTCAAGAAACAAAAATTAATAATATTTAAAAAAAATTTACAACACCAGTGTATTGAATTTATGAGAAAATAACTATTTTAATTGGGTTAACTGAATGGAAAATGCCTGAAAAGAATTTTTTAATTATAATTAAAATATATAAGGAAAATAAAAATGCAAAGGCCCGGAAGAAAAGAAAAAGTTTTACAGCTATACATAATGATATGAGCCAATATATTTATCTATTTTTAAAATACAAGTAAAAAATAAAAAGCTCAAGAGAAAATTTTTTTTTGTTATCTGGCACCAAGATTTACTTAAACAATCAGATCGACTCGTAAATAAAAAATATAAATAAATCTAAATTAACAATTTAATTGATTTGAAGAAACAAAGACTATAAATTTTTTCTTAGCTACGGAAGTTGAAATCAAGAATGAATCGCAAATATATTAATCGCCAAATAAATATTTCCTTTTAAAATACCTTTATTAATTTTATAATTATTAAAAATCAAAATTTGGATAATTCCCCATTTAAATTATTTTATTATTTACTTAAAAACTGTTATAAATTGAGATTTATGCATAATTTAAGACATAAATTCTCCATTAGCCAATTGTCCACTCTTGTAATAATTAAATTTGATTATTTTTTTAGTAAGAGTATTGCAATATTAATTTATTTATATCTACAACTGAATTATTTTTATTTTTATTTTACAATTTATGCAATCAAATCGTAATTTTTAATCTTTTAATTAATAAGTTATGAGATCAATATTTTATATCACGTTTATTTTTTGAACTTAACATCAAATAAATAAATTTATAATCATTTGTCTTATCTTCTTTAATTTATGCTACTTTATTTTTTATTTTAAAAACATTAAATTTATTTTTATGTATTTATGATATAAGTTTACTTAATGATATTATGCTGGTAATACGGTTTCTTGCGAGCAAAAATTTTATATCTTTTTATTTATTTAGTCATAAAAAGCTTTTTATTTGAATTAATGTGTCATTTTACAAAAACAGCTTACACAATGCCTTTCCAAAATGCCTTGAACCAGGCGCGGCTTTAATATAATAACAATGTTTTTCCAAATCGTTTTGATTTCAGAATTATCCAGTGATTGACAGGCATGATCGTTTTGAATTTAATGAATATAAAATATTGAAAAATATTATTGCTTGAAATCGTTTCTTGAAGATATTTAAAATTATTAATACATTTAAAATTTGTGCTTAAGATCTTATTATTTTTGCTTTTAATTTATTTATATTTTATTATATATATTTGTCTTTTTTGTACATCCAGTATTATATGCCCTCGGAAAAGACACTGTATACAGTTCCGTTGTGTTACTGCTGAAAAATAAATATTTTTAACCTTAAAATTATGGGATTACAAATTGATTTATTTTCATTATTTATTATGGTTTTGCAATTAGTCTTTCGATTGTTTATTTTTATTGTATCAATTATTGGGTTATGTATTAGCTTAAGCTTCGATATTTACTTATATTATTGGAAATTTTACTTCAATATAGTAAACTTTATACAATACTAATTTTTATTAAAAGCTGTTTTCCATTTTTTAAATACTTTATGATAATTTTGTTGGTATATCATTTTTTAAAATATTAATTTGCACAAAAGAGAAATAATTGACTCGTTAGGCCTGTGTATTTATTTCTAAAATTACATAAAATTAACTAAAAATATTGCATTAATCAGAGTTAATAATATAACAAATAGAATAACAATTTGCACTTTTATTATTATACTTTTATAGCTCAGCAAAAACAATTTTTACCTAAGAAAAATATTGAAATAGAAAATTCTTTGTTTTTTATGAATAAAAAAACACATGTATACAAAGTAAAATTTCATGTCTGACTATATTTCCTAGATAAAAATAACATTGACTAAATTTATCTTTTAACCAAAAATGTCTGGGAAGAGAAATAATTTTAGCTAGAATGATATGAATCTTAATCGTTGAGTTTCGCAATGGGTAATGATTACAGTCAAAAACTTGGAAATTATCAACCAATAAATTCTTCAAAGGCAATATAACAAGCATTAAATTTTTAGGTAAGTTGTAATAAATTTAAGTCTTTAGTATAACAAATAAATAAAAATATCAAAAATTTATATAAAGCTAAGGGAAATGATTACGAATAACAAAAAGCTCTACAAAAATAATTTAATTCATGTTTATTAATATGGAATGAAATTTAAAAAAATGATACACTTTTTTAAGCTGCTCCATTTACGCTTCTTAAATTTATAAACTACAAACTATAAACATGATAGCAAAAAAATCATGTGAATTATAGCAATTTAATTATATTAAAAAATTTAATATTTAAATAAAGTAAAGAATAGGGTTAACCAATTGCTAGTGAAAAATATTATCAATAAAAGCAAAAATGAAAGTATTATAAAAAATGAAGTATATAATACAAAATGCTAAAACGGGGTCAACGAATTTTTCCACCAAACAGAAACAATTCAGTGGCGAACTTTCATTCATAAATACGTAAAGCTAAATTTCATATGATTAAAATATTATATAACTTAAAATATTTCCCCGATGCATAAAATTCAACACGAATTGAATATTTAAAATGGATCATTTATTCATATAGATTTTAAATGCTATTTATCAAGTTTACAGGTCATTTGAACTCTGCTACATATTTTAAAAATGCAATATTAAAAATTGCATAGTTGATGCATTTCTGTTAATAAAAGTTTATAAAATAACAAAAATAATAAGAAATGTTAATTAACGAATTTTAATAATATGTTATATTGAATATTGAAATGTCAACTTACTTAAAAACGATAAAACTTTACTTTTAAAAATTAAGTAGCCTATGAATGTTATGAGTAAATGCTGATTAAAATTGAGAATAGTAATATATATAAAGTAATAATATAAAAATAAATAAAATCTCACATTCAAAGAGAAATAATTTAAGAGCCGATTAAAATAAATTAAAATAAAAATGTTAAATTATATAACTTATAAAATTATTTTATTAAAATTAGCAAAAAATATATTTATGACTAAAAAATATTTATTTTGAAATATTTAATAAATTTAAAAAATTAAGATTATTAAAGTTATGTTTAATTTTAGAAATATGGGCTCTATGAGTTACTAAAATCTAAAAAAATTGAACAAATTCTTTATTTATCGATGAACTCAAACGATCGGTCAATATCCCAATTTTTTAGAAATATTAAACAAAGATTTATCTTACAATAAAAGCTATAATTATTCATCTTTAAAATATAACAAAAAAAAAAACTCAATAAATATTTTTTTGACTTTCTTGAATATGAGTAAGAAAAATGAAAGCAAATAAACAACTGAAAAGATTACCATTTATAAATAAATCCAAAAAATTAAATATAATAGCCTTTGCGAAAAAAATATTATAATATTGAAACTTAAGATTTTAATAAAGAAAAATAATTTCGATTTAATATAAAGATATAAACACAATGAATCAAAATAATAGGAAATATAAGAATAATTAAATTTATAAATTACATATAACCACACAAATTAAATGTAAGAAAACTTTGAACAGGTGTTGTGCTGTTTTGAGAGACGATTGCAAATCACACTATGAACTCATGAGACATATAAATAAATAATTTTAATTATGGATAAAAATTTAAAAAATAAAATATTAAGTGAAAATATTCATTTGCCAAATATAGAATTGTCTTTCATTTTTGATCTGATGAATTAGGTGTAATTGACTTCAAATTTGGCTTACATGAATTATTTCAGATTTTTAGAACAACTTCTTCGACATTATAAAAATTTTTATTTATATTCTTTAATGTTGAAATAGTTATTTACCCATAGTGATGGTTGGAGAAATTTGGAAAGTTTAATTATAAATTATTTATAACTAAATTTACACATTCATTGAACCGAATGTTTTTTTATTTTCAACGAATATATTTTGTAAAACTGCTCGCAATTAAATAAATGAATTGGATATTATTAATCACCAATAATCATGGTATTGCATTCTAATCTAATAACAGCGAGGATTTTAATTTAAATTTTTTTAAATGACTTTTTGATTTATAATTTTTGTTTTTGAATTTCTAATTATAAGTAATAAGTTCAAATTAATTTATGTGATTATTAATTAAATAATATTTTTTCAAATATATTTAACCTGCTTTTTTCATATAATTTTTTTTAAAGTTTCCAAAGAGAAAAATGCAGAAAAAATATATAATTATGATTTGAATTAAATTTAAAATACATTGTAATATTTGATTCACTAGATAAACATATACAAAAAGTTGTTTTAAGTTTTGATATTTTTTTTACTTCTAATTAATCATTATTAAATAATTGACTTATTTTAATATGAATTTTAACATTTTTCTATCGATATATTCTATAATATTATTGTTGAAAAATCCGATTATACATTTGTTCGAAGCCGATTAATAAATATTTGAGTCAGCCTTTTAAATTCACATTTTTTCTTAATGCTATGAATGTATAAAGAATCATTTAAATATTCTTATAATTTTTCTTGGCTCATTTAAAATTCAAATATTCATTAATAACATTCAAATGTTTTGCAAACTCGTCTAAGCACTTTTACATTTAAATATTTTAAAAATGTTTAGACTTTTTTTCATATTATAATTCTAATGGTGAGAAAATTATTTTTACATTTCGCTTAAATTAGTTTTTTTGTGTATCATTAATCATTTTTTCTTAAATTATTTAGTTTAGTTTCTAATTTTATGGTAAACATTATTATAAGAAGGGCTACTTTACTTGCGCTCTTGACTGGTGTGTTCATGATTTGATGTATTTAGACTAAAATTAATTTATAATATTTTCTTATTGGATAATATTTTCACATTTATTACATTCTTTTATATGTATATGTATACTTTTAACTGTAAGATATTCTTAAAGATTATTTTTTAAATGGTGACAAAAATATGCATTATGCATTTTAAAGATAATGAATAAAATAATTTCTTTTCTTATTTTACACTTAAAATTTATAATAATTTTTGACTTATTTTGCAAAAAGCTTTACATAAATATATACAAAAAAAAAATATTGATTTATTTGCCTTCATCTTACGTCTAATATATAAATATTTTCTTTTAAGAATTATTTAGTAATAACTTTAATAAATTTATTTAAGCAAATATAGCCTGTATTTAAATTTTTATGTGTGATCTCCCTAATTGGGTCTACAAAATTTGCAGTATGAATTTTGTATTGTCAGAAATCTCTTACTTCATTTGTATAAAATTATGCTTAATAATTTTCATTCAATTTTTTCATAATAAATTTAAATTTTTTGGAGATTTTTGTTTATGATCAGAGAGTTCAACAAAACCCCTCTTGGTCAACGAAAAATCATTGTCATTATTCATATATTTCTCCTTTTCAAAGATAATAATGTTTTAGTCAATTAAAAATATTCTATTATTATTCTCAATGTTGGTATTACGCAATTATATGATTTATTCTGATTGAAATATTAAATATTAATACACTCTAAAATTTTTAGAACTTCAATGGAGTTGTTATGATTACTAAAAATGTTGGTAATATGTGCTTTCACTGTTTCACATTGCATAAGTTAAATAAATGGTTTAACTTAAAATTTTCGTATTCGTAAGCCTCTACATTTTTTTCTATTTTGTAAATTGTTTTATACCGTATTTCTGGGTCTACGTCAGTTGGCCCAAGCAAGTTTTGTTAAGGTTCGAAAAATTTATGGTCAGAAGAGTTCAAAAAACCAAATTTTCCAACTTTTTTGGCTCGACTTTAAGCCAAAAAAACATGCTGGGGCCCAAACGTGGGAGCCCAACTGACGGGTTCCGGTATTTCTGGATGTGTTTTTTATAAAGAAATTTTTTTTAATAAAAGATGTTTTTTTTAATTAATCTTCTTTATCTATTAAGCTACGAATTTCAAGTTTTGAATATTTTAAAAAAAACTCTGCGGCCTTCAAATAATTTTTTCCATTTTTTCCTCTCTTAAATTGGGTAAATTACTTATGGTTTTAAGTATTTTCTTTTAAATTAAATGAATACATTTTATTTTGAAAGCTTCATTTTAAATTCGCTTTATACTATATTTGTTTTTATGCATTGTTTGGCGCCTTACAACATAAGACGAATCGAAATATTTACAATCCGTCGCCATTATTTAATTGAATTTTACATCTCGTTTTCTGGGTTATTTTCAGTATTGTTTGCTCGATCGATCGAAAACGATTAATTGCAGTTGATACAATTGAGTGATATATATTTTTAATCTATAAGGTTTAGATTTTATATTATTCTTTAATTTTTATTTTCCTGTTATATTTATTCTATTTTTAATTTAATGCCTATTAAGTTATAGAGATTATTTTTATTAAGTAATTTTTATAAATATATTTTTTATTAGTATAATATTTAATAAAAAGTTTTGAATTATTTCTTTTAACTTCTTATATAGAATGAGTTAAACAAAACTTGTTGTATAATTAATTGGATAAAGTGAACTTCTAAATTATTATTATTATTTTGTTTTCAATCTTTTCCAATTTGAATATTATGCAGGCAGTTCATCAATGTTGATATAATATTTTTAGGCTTCAAAATTTTTAGCATAGTTTTTTGGTTTAATTGCATAATTAAAAAAAATGGGTTCATTTTTTACTAGTTAATTTAATGTTTTTGTAAATTCCAATAAGTCTAATTTTTTTTTATCCTTGTTAAATTGTCAAAATAAAAATTTTAATATCTAAATAAATTTTCTCAATACAATTGGGAACAATTGGGTTTTCTTTATCAAACATAAAAGCATATTTTTCCATGAACAATTAGATTTGATTATTTTAATTTGTATTATCATTTTTAGAAATAAATAAAATATTTTATTAGTTAATTTAATGTTTTATAAATGCCATTAAGTGTAATTTTTTTACTATCATTAATTTTTGTTAATTGTTTTTGTTTATTCTCTTGTATATAATATTGATTAAATAAATTAATTTTGTTTACCTAAATTGATGGCATTTAGTTAAAGATTCTAAGCCAAATTCAATTTGTTTATCGTCCCGAAAATGAGTTTTGGATCAGCATGAAAAAATTTTAACTTTTGTGCAGTAGATTTTTCCGTAATTTTGATCCGTAATTTTACTTTTGGATTATTTTTCGAACGATTTCTTGTAAGATTAATTTTAAAAAACAAATGTTTCTATTTTATATTTAAAGGGCTGAGCTTAGTATCATTTGATATATAAAGAAAGAAAACTTTTTTTAATAGTGAATTATTGAAAAATGTGTAAACAAAACAATCACAAATTTTCTGAATTTTTTAAATAAATATAACTATATTAAAATCTATTAAATATAAATATTTTAGAAAAAAACTTAACATACTTTCATATGCCTATTTTCCTATTTACTTTATAATCATATTATCTAGCCCGATTTAGTGAAGCAAATTTTTCTCATCGATATTTCTGCCATTTTTTGTGTTAACCTTTAATCGATCAACAAGTGAAGGATGAAGAATGGGGTGGATGGATGTGTTGACAAAGTAAAGTCGTGAACTGGGGCCGTAGCGAAAGAAGATGGTAATGGTTAAATGACCATAACCATGATGGTAAACCCGTAGCAAATGTGCAACCACGAGTTCATGGTCAGTTAACATGGTCATTTGACCATGATGGTTGGTGGTTTGCGAACGCGCAGCAAAAGAACATGGTTGATGGTTACTTAACCATGTTACCATGGTTAAATTGCAACCCTGCCTCTACCCATGGTTGCAGACCTAACCACCAACTTTTAAAAATATGCCAAAAATCAGTCAAGCATGATAAAAATATCAAATAAGATTTATAAAATAGAGAAATGAGGGTAGAAAATGGATGAAAGAGAATGGGACAAAAATGGCCAAATCGATTAAAAAATTTGCATACATTTCAAGGATTTTCCGTCTTCACAAATTGAATTTATTTCATTTTTGGTTATTGTTTCTTTATTTAATAAATAGACATTTTTTCTTTTTTTAAATCAATATTTTTGAGTATTTACCCACCCGAATTTAATTTTTATTTTCATCAAACATTTTTCTCTTTGGTATATTAACATATACTCATTTTTTGTAAAACCAAAATTTAAATATTTACTTTCTAATTAATTTTAGGTATTTTTGATAAACTTACACCCTCACAGATTTTGTATCTTAATAGTTTATTTTATTTCTTGTTATTAATTTGACAGAGTGCCTTCCGAATAAAAAATTTTTTTTGAAAAGCAACAGTCAGAGGAATTCTGTCTAAAAGAAAAAAAATATATACAAATTTAAGAAATTAAATATTAAAAGGCAAAATAATTATTACAATTATATAATTTTTTGCAAATATGTGTTAATAAAAAAATTAAAAAAATATATTTTAACAATATAAATACTATTTATTAAGAAGACACATTGAAAAATGCGAAAATATAATAAAAAATATATAAATTACATATTTTTATAAATCAGACATAAAATATAGAATGACATTTGCGAATTTTCAATGTAATTCATTTTAAATTGTGTATATTTAAGGGTCATCATAAAATATAAATATATTATTTATTGCAATTAATGCCGAAATATAACTTGAGCAATAAAAGTTTATTTACCAAAAAGTAAGATAAATCTAAATAATATTACTAGTATTAAAAAACATCATCATAACAGTTAAATATTTAATTTTTTTTAATTAAAAATGAAAATCGAAGATATATAGGTAGGTCTGGGAATTTAAGTCATGAAAAATCTCAAAAAAGATGGTGAAGCACAAAAATAGGATATGAAAAAATTAAATCAAGTAAACAACTGAAAAGATTTTCATTATATATAATTCGAAAAATTTAAATATACTAGCCTTTGAGAAGAAAAAATAATAATATTGCAATTAAAGAATTTAATAAACAAAAAATATTTTAAATTTAATATAAAGTTGTAACAATGAAGTAAAATAATAGAAAATATAAAAATAATTATAAATTTATAAATTAAATAAAACCACACAAATTACATAAATGTAAGAAAACTTTGAACAGTGGTGTGCTGCTTTGAGAGATTTCTCTGAATTTATCCTAAATAAAAATTGATATTTATTATATATTTTGCATTATTTAATAATAAATCGAATAATATAATCACAAAAATAAAGAAATGAATAATTATGCAAATAAATTTAAAATGAAATTAAACAAATAAAAATTTAATTTAATCTACCAACATTAAGCTTGCATAAATAAAAAATAATTGAAATAATCAAAAAATATATAAATTATATAAGAAATTATAAAAAAAAATAGTCTTTCTTCTTATTATTCTAAATTATTCATTATTTTAAATTTAATAAATTAAAGCCTGGTAAAAAAATTAGTTATAATTTAAAAAAATTAAAAACAATAATGAAGTAAAAAAATAAATTGTTAGCAAAAATTAATAATTGAAAAAAATTATTAAAATAAATGAAGCATTAAATTATTTTATTAAGGTACATTATTAATTTATTTTTATATTTAATTATTAATTTCCATTCCAATCGCGTAAATTTATTTTATCCATTGAAAAAATTATGTTAAATTTTTAATAAAAAAATTTTCAAAATTTTTTTTTATAAAAGGGTACGCAGATTTTTTATTTGTATTTTTTTTTTTTTTTTGCTATTTTTATATAAATTCAAAATTAAATTGCATTTTTTTTACAAATCATCCGGCTTTTATTATTATTATATTTCAAAAACTTTCGTTTAAAAATAAAAATTTTATAAATTCAAAACTTTCTTTCATATCATTTAATTATTTTAATTATTGTAAAGTTTGTATTTTTATTTCTTGAAAAGGCGATTCTTTAACTTCCATCTTGGTTATTTGAAAAAATTTATTATTACTATCTTCTGAATTTCTTGATCATTAATTGCTAATAAAGGTTAATTTAACTCGGTAATTTAATTTTTACCTGTTAACGAAAAACCTTATATTTAATTTTGCATTTCTGAATTTGTTTTCTAGTGAAGCATTTATTTTTTGATTTTTTGTAGTAATTTAATATAAATTATTTTATTAAAGAATAATTTTAAAAAATTATCTTATTAATGCATAAATTTGTATATAATATGCTATCATTTTGATGCTATTAAATTTTTTGGAATTAATTCTGATATATTGAAAAATAATGAATTTGTTAGTTGAACCTTGTGATAAATTTAATTAGTTTAAATGTGCGCTAATAAAATTTTCTTATTTATTTGTTTCTAAATGATGTAATCATTAAATTTATAATAATTGATTTGTAAATGATTAAAATATGAATTTAAAAATTATCATATTTTTATCTATTATAAATATTTATTTTAGATTTTAATTTAATTTATTACAATTTATTTATTTTGTATACAGAATTCTAGGACCTTTTTTTTTAATTAATTATTTTATAAGTGTATTTTCTGTATAGTCGTATTTTTACTGTTTTTTATTCCTTCATGTTTATTGTTTTTACTTTAATTTTTATGTTTATGTCCGTCCGGAAATGTCCGTCCGCAAATGTCCCACTGCGAAGGAAACATTTTATACAACAAGAAAGCCGAACGAATTTTAATGCTGAGAAAATCAATGAATAAACTAATCAATGAAGAAATAACAAATTTTCAAGGCAATCTTCTAAATGGTTATTTAACTAACATCATAAGATATCTCTCATAAACAATAAAATTTTATAGTTCAAGATTAAAGCCCAAAAAGGAAGACGATATATTGTATTAAAAGTATTACAAAACAGAATTTAGGGCACCACATATCTGATCAAAAAGGAAATAAAAAATAATTTTTAAATGAAATCTAAAACAAATTTTTGAAAATAGTCATTAAAAAATCACTAAAAATGTAAAAATAATTTTCAATAAATTCTAGAAATAATTACCTTGACAGAATGTAAGCAAATCCTGTCCCATATCATACAAGAAATAAAAATATAAAATTATAAAAACAAATTAATGAAATTTTTTTTTATAATTTTATAATATTTTAATCTTAGAGTAATTAAAATAGATCTGAAAACAGAGGATAAATAAATAAATAATAGTTTTTTTTTTTAGTTTTTTTTTCTTCTGTTAATATTGTTTCTTTATTAATTAATAAATATTTATTTTATTTTTCTCGTAAGAATAATGTGCGGTGCGATAAATATAAATCTATAATAAAAACTGCATATATTTTAAAAAGTAATTTTAATTCAAAGATATTTATTCAAAGATTACAGATATTTAGGCTATTCACTTTAAAAACATTAATCTGTTCGTTTTCTTATGAATGAATTGATTTTTTGGATTCAATATAATTTTTATTTATTGTCTAACCCGGTGCTTATGTGTATATGTTTTTTAAATCTATTTCTCTTTTTTATTACAAAATTAGTAGACTTTCAATAAATATGCATAATTAAAAACAATTACACTTAATTAGTTAAAATTTTAATCGGTGTATGAGATACAATTTTGACTTTCTTTTCGAGTTCGAGCGATATAGGACTAAAACCAATTAACCCATGAAAATTATAAAACTATTAGTTTTTTGTAAAAAGCGTGAAAAAAGCTGCACAAACTTACTGAAATGCATCTTGCGCTTTTGTGACATTTTTTTTGTTAAAATAATGATTTAAATAAATATTTTGATCATTTTAATATAAGCATTACGTCTATTTTGTTTATTGTCTAAATGATTTCTAAATTATTATTACATGTTAATTAAATTGTGAAGTTTTTGATTATTTAAAAGCAATAATCAATTTATTTATTTTTTCTACTAAAGTAACTAATGAAAGGATTTTTATATTTTCATTGTTTATTGGATAATTATTTTTTAAAATACCAATAGATGCTCAAATGGCTCTTCATTCTTATTGCTTATGCCTTTTTCAATTTTAAAAATTTAATTATTTTAATTAATCGGTATTTTTTAAATATTGGTTAAACTAAACTTATAAATAATAAATAGCTGATTTATTGTACTTTTTATTAAATATTTGTTAAGGTCGGTCCAAAGGACTTGACATTTGGCATGGTTCGTTGGCATGCTTTTGTTATATTTTTATTTTTTAGATTTATTTTTTGTTCAATTGTTAAATCTAATAATATTTTTCTTAGGATTGCAGCTAAATGTGAATAATGCAGAAAATTTATGCTTTAATTATGAATATAACAAAAAATTTAATTAAGCATCAGAATAAATATGTTTTGCTCATGTGTATGATTGGTTATACTAAAAATTAATTTCTATTGGATAGGTAAATATTTTTCATGTTAATCATCTGGTTATTTAGGCATAATTTTGGTATTGTTAAGAATATTTTTCAATAATTTGAACTTATTTTTTTTATGGTTCCGTTATATTACAACAAATGTTTTCTGCATTTGAAAATTCGTTTAAGTACTCTTGCCCATAAAAATCATTTTTAATCAAATTGATTCACGTGAATCAGAAAAAATATTATATTTGATAAACCAAATGCATTTTCATTTATTAATTTATTTTTTTGTGTAATATTTTTTGAATTTTAAAGCTAAATCATTTTTATTACATTTGTGTGTTTTATTAATCTTATTCAATTTTATTCATGTTGGCGTAGATGGCTAATCAACAATCCATCCTGTTTTGTTGAAAGAAATAATATGGATCATTGTTAATTATTTTATTAATTTATATACGAGTTTTTTTTGTTTATTTTATTAATATTTTTATGAACTTTTAATTAATTATAAATACAGTTATATAAAAAGTTTTTTATTTTATTTAAAGATAAAATACATAATATTATTAAGTACTATTGAAAAATATATTTAGTAATTTTAAGCCTAACTCCAATATTTAGTAATTAATTTTTAAGATAAACTTTGATGTAAATTTAGTTTGAATAATTAACTTTCTCATAATTAAATTCGTTTTATTTTAAAATCAATATTATACTTCGCGCCGTTATTCGTCGCATAAGTTATATCACTAAGGACCATTATGTAATCAATTTTTATTAGAATTTTAAGTTTCTTTTATTGTTGTTATTTTTAATTTTATAAATATTTAATTATTTAATCAAAATTATGTTATCGATTGTTTTTTTGCATTACAAATTTATTCTATATGTTTACTTTTTTTATACTTCTGTAAGCAAAATACATAAATGAATGACAAAATTTATAATAAAATTGGTTTATTTTTATTTTTTATTTAGGGGGTAAATTAGTTTTCAATTATTATAAAATCGTCCTTGTTTTCTTTAAATGATTTATTAATAATTTCATAATTTTAGCAAGCAATCTATATTTGCTTTAAAGCTAACAGATATTGTCTCAATGTCAATTTATATTAATTTTCTTACCAAGAAAAAAATAAGTACCTTTTTATATATATATATATATTAAATTATTCATTTTTCTTTATTTGGGTTGTTTTCAATCAAAATTCAAAATGTTATTATTTATTTTGATTCTTTGAATTTATTTAATTACTGAGAATGATTTTTTCGCATCCACTATAAATTTATTAAATACATTATTAAATATATTTGATAATTTTATTCGTATGCATTTGTATTATTTTTTTGACTATGATTTATATTTAATTTATTTATTTTTTTATTTCTTTTTTAAATTTAGAATACAATATTATTTCTTTTACTTTCATGTCAACCGGATCGAGAGTTCGTTCATTGTCAGTCAGTAATCTAAATTGGTTTTAGTGTTTAATATACAAATATTTTACAGCATGTCGTTTTCCGATGATGCTCCTTAACAAAATAATAAATAATTTGTTTTTTTATTCCGAAGCTTTCTTTTATATTCACTTAATATTTATAAATTATTCTTCAAATAGTTCGATCATTATCTTTAAGAATGACATAATTATATTTAAAATATTGTTTTTTAGAAATTTATCTTTTTGATCTTTATAATGAAGAAAACCTGAATTTAAAAATAATTGTTACTCCAGTTTCTTTAAAATTATTTCTCGCATAAAATTAGATACTTTGAAATTCATGAGAATAATTTAGTAAATAATTGATAGTTAAATAATAATAATTATTCTTTTTATATTAGTTTTTAACAATTGTTTAAAAATTGTTGTTGCAACATTGAGAATTTATATTTCACTGAGTCCGGGTCCAATGAAGTGTTATAACCTGCTGCTGCTGCACCGTTCCCAAGGCGTCTGCGAATGTATTATTTGGTTTTTTCCAAATAAAAGTATAAAGCTGTTTTTAATTATTATGTTATTTTTCTTGCATATTTTTTCGCATAATATTTTTCTCATATTAATTTTTGTATATATTTTTATAAAAATGAAATTTTAGGCCTTTGAATTCTTATGGATAAATAAATAAACATTTATTAAAAATTTATAAAAAGTAGACCTCTCTCTTCCAAATCATCATAAAAGTGACGAGTCGTATCTCTTTATAATATTTTAAATTCATTAGACATTAATTCTTTATTTAGATAATTGAAAAGACTTTTTAGGAGAATTGTTTGTATTTAATTTTATTTAAGTAAATCTGACAACTCTTTTACAGTGAAAATAAACATCCTGTTTTGGTAAATTAAATCAAATTTCTTTTTATATTTATTTTTTATTTTAACAATAGATAAAAAATAAATTTTCAATATTTTAGTGAATTAAAATGTTTTATAATGCACCGAAATTATTAACTTATGAAAATTAAACATGCATATTTAAATTGTTGTAATGTTTAAATGGTTCTAAATCTTTTACTTTTTGATTTTCGAAAATTACTTTAAATTAATGACTGTTTTTGATTATTAAACTGAAGTTATACTTTTTATTTTTTATAAATAACAAGATGAGTTCCAACTCTTCAATGTTGTTTGGAAACAAAAATTTAATAATTACTTAAATATCTTTTTTTCATTAATTTAATTATAAATTTTATCATTTTACAATTTTTACTTAGTTTATTATCATTTATATTATTTAGTTGTTTTAAAATTAAACCTTAAATTTGGTAAGAACGTTTATAAAGGCTATATGTTTTTTAATAATTAATGAATAATAATTAAATATTATAGAAGGTATTTTTAACCAATTATTTCTATTGTATTTATGCCATGAAAATATTAGTTTTTTAGGTCGGCCTTTGCCCAGATTAATTTAAATACTCAGAAATTATTTATTAAATAATGTTCTGCTTATTTTTCAAAAATTTTGTGCCAATTTCGCACCTTTTACTCTATGCTGTCTATAATTGTATTAATCTATATTTATTTTTATAAAATTATTTCATTAACAAAAGATAGTTCTATTTTGTGAATTTAATATCATTATATTATAATATTTTATTATTTTGCTATAATTAAGGATTGCTTAATCTTTATCAATAAACTCCAATATTAAGTGTAATTGTTTCAGAAAGGATTTTCATAAATCTTAAAATTTAAAGATAATTATTCTCATTTTATATTTTCGTTTGATATCTTATAATTAGGTTTGTGAGGGTGATGAATTGAAAAATTTTTTCATCCTTATATAAATTTATGTTGTATTTAGATTTATACCCTCATGTTATTTACATATTGAATAAATTATTTATATTTTTTAGTATATTTACTTTAATGAATGCATTTTGCCAGATTCTTGATTTAATAAATGATATAAAAATATTATTTATATTTTTAAAATTAATATTTAAATCATTCTACACAAATGGTTTAGATTATTTAAAATTAAATTACAATTCTTTAAATTTACAAAAAAGTACATATTGCAACATAAAAAAATTAACTTTAGCGAGTTAAAAGTTTTTTTCTATTTGATTTTTTTTTTATATTTTTTCATTTTTAGAATATTAATTTAAATTCAACATTATGTATATTTTGAATATTTTTTTATAACAATTAAATTGTTTTATTTTAATTATTAAACTAGGTAAAAGAAATAATTGTGGAAAATCGGGAGAAGTATAATAAAATCCATGTATGGCTTTCAATGATTTGATTTGTTTCTTTTTGATTCTAAATTTCGTCCGGCGATCTTCAAAGTTATTAAATGTGTTTTTTTATGAACATTTGTATTTAATTAATTAGTAAATTCTTCACTTAATTTTAATTTATTTTATAATTATTCATGATCTGAACTTTGATATTCGCAACCTTGTCAAAGAATTCTTTAAATACATTTTTTCTAGCTAGAAAATTTATTATTTCTAGTTTAGTTCTGTTAAATCTATGTATTCTAGCATTCTCCAATTAATATTTTTTAAATGATTTAATTATGAGTTTCTAATATTTTAATCATTATCTAGATGCTGGTATTAAAAATATTTTTACTTTTAACTTATATCCATTTTTTAGAGATTTTGTGTTTAGTTATTTAAAATAATCTGAGTGGTTCAAAAAATTTATGTTAATTTTTTACCTGTCTATATTACTTTTGTAATATTATATATTTTTTAAAGTAAATTTTAAAAATGTTATATTGAAAAATTTTACATTGTTTTTCTACTTTAATAAATATTTTGTCTTTTCTCTTGTTTCGTTATCGAATAGACTTGGCTTTTGCAAAATTCTTTTTAAAGTTTTTTTCCTTCTTCAATATAATATTATGCTTTTGGTTGAATAAATATCACTGATTATTTTTAATTCGTCATTTAAATTTGATTAAATTAATAAATATATCATTTTTTTCTTTTATTTCAAACAATTTTTTTTACCTTTCGATTTTTTTTTCAATTTCTTAAATTCTTTATTTGATAAAAATTTTTTTAATTGATTTTAATTGAACATTTCTTAAATTTTCATATTAATTTTGCTCGCTTAACATTAAATTGGTTTATTATTCATCTTTTTAAGGCATAATTAGCTACTTGTTTTAATTTTTAAATTTCTATTATCCATTAAAAAAAACTGAAAAGAAAATGAATAATCAATTCATTTTCATTTTATTTTCTCTTTTTTAGTTATAATTTGTGAATTTTTTGAATTTTTTATTATTTAATAAAAACCCAAAAAATTAATTATTGGACTTCATTATGATGTATATTTAGATTTCATGTAGTCTAAAATAATTTTTAATGAATATAAATCAATTTGAAATTAATAGAATTATAGGATAACGATTAAATGCAATAGGTATTTTTTTATACTAATTAGTTTTTAGTAAAATAAGATTTTAAATTTTAAAATTCTTTTACAATAGATTGGATATTAAAAGTTTAATAATAAATTTTAAAAAATATAAATCATTAAGAGACTAATAAATCCAAGCGATTACGGTTTATATTATTTTTAATGTAGATTTTTATCTAAGAAATTTTATTTAACTCATTCTTTATTAGTACCTTATTACTTTATAATTTTGTTCTTTTTCTTTCTAAAATTAAATAAATTTTTTATTATTTCACGTTTTCTGTGCGATTCTTTGTTTATTAACAGCTTTGAAGTTCTAATTTTCTTCTCTTTTCAGGCTTTTTTTTCATTTAAAATAAGATAGCAACGAATACCAAAGCAAAATGGTTCAAATTTATATTAATTGTTATAATTTCAATTAATATTAAATGGGAGAAAACTTTTTATTTAATTCTTCTAGTTAATTGCCATTTTTATTAAATTTTTTTTATTTATTTCACAATTTTTGAATATTAACTTAAATTTTGCAAAAAATGATTATTAAATTTTTTATTAATAGTTTCTCTTGATACTCAATACTTCAATTTTTTCTTTCTGACATTCTTTGTCCTCCTGATTTAGTCATTTCTTCATCTATTGCTACTATATTTAAGTGTATTAATTGTTTTTTAATTTTAATTTTCAGATAATTAGCATAATTGTAAAGGTTTTCCAAATTTTATTTTGCTAATCAAATTTAATATAATAATTTAGTCAAGTTTGACTATTGTAAATAATTTTAATATAATTTTTTTATTTTGAAATTCGAGATATAATTATAATCAGGTTATATTTATATAAACAAAAACTCGAATTAAATTTGAAAATCTTTTAATATTATAACAAATCAAATCAATTAAATATAATAATTTTTAATTAATAATTTGTGAATAATGATAGAAGTTTTTTGAAAATAAAATTCTATAAAATATTATTGTGGTTCAATGACATTTTAATTCTCTCCAGCTCATTGAATTGTTAAATCTAAATTTTAATCATATAATTCATGCTTTTGTCTCATTTAAATATGTTTGGTTTAAATTTTTATTTTGTATTATTATTTTTATTTTTGTGCTTTAATTCCGACCTTGAAATTTAAAATTTATTTATTTTAATGTAATAAAAATATTTTGATTCACTTGAATATACAGTTGTGCCATCACTGTTGTAGTTATATATCTAAAATTATTTATTTAAATCATACTACACAAAATTGTTTAGGTTATTCAAAATTAAATTACAATTCTTTAAATTTACAAAAAAGTTTATGTTGCAACATAAATATAAAAATATTTAACTTTACCGAGTTAAAAGTTTTTTCCTATTTGAATTTTTTTTTATATTTTTTGCATTTTTAGAATATTAATTTAAGTTTAATATAATGTATTTTTTGAATATTTAATCTTTTTATAACAATTAAATTGTTTTATTTTAATCATTAAAGTTGGTAAAAGAAATACTAGTGGAAAATCGGGAGAAGTATAATAAAATCCATGTATGGCTTTCAATGATTTGATTTGTTTCCTTTCTTATATTTTAATAATTATCTAGATGCTCGTATTGAAAAATTTTAATTTTTAACTTATATCCATTTTTTAGAGATTTTGTGTTTAGTTATTTAAAATAATCTGAGTGGTTCAAAAAATTTATGTTAATTTTTTACCTGTCTATATTACTTTTGTAATATTATATATTTTTTAAAGTAAATTTTAAAAATGTTATATTGAAAAATTTTACATTGTTTTTCTACTTTAATAAATATTTTGTCTTTTCTCTTGTTTCGTTATCGAATAGACTTGGCTTTTGCAAAATATTTTTCATTGAGAAAATTTTAGCTTCACTTACATTGCCATTTTTCGTAAACTTAAAATAATATTTTAAATTTTGTAGTGCTCACTTTGTTACTATTTTTCATAGTGCTCACTTTGCTACTATTTTTGTTATTTAAGTAGCTCATGAACCAGATCCATGGGCTCCCGAACTTCTGAATTTCTAATAATATTCGATCATTTGAGTCAAAAAATGATTAATTGTTTGAAATAACTGAACTAAATTGATTTGAAAATTTTTATTAATTTAATCTAGTTTTATTTGTAGATTTTATTGGGTTGAACCAGGTTCCCGGTACCAGACAAAAATCGAGGTCCTGGTTCCTGCTTCTTAGGTCCCGTCAAGTCCAGGTCCCGGTTTTGGTAAAAATTTCAGGTCCCGTGGCATTCAATTTAAAATAGACAAAATGCACTTTTATGATTATT